>JBBJLS010000128.1:30190924-30204576 GCA_037577275.1 Bryconaethiops microstoma | reverse complement strand
GGATGCTACCTCACTCAGTGGTTCCACTAGCAGTCTTGGGATTCAAACCCATGACTTTCTGTGTAGGGAGGGGAGCTCTTTTGCGAAAGGGTAAAAAGTAAAAAAACTTTTTTTATCTGGCAGGACTTTTATGTTGAATGTGTTCGTGGCGGGCGCCATGTTTTTCCTCCCAGTCTGAGTGTATGACGTGGAGGGTCTGGTCAGATCTGATCTGGGAGAAACGGTCCAGGAAACGCTCAAAATGATCAAGAAGTTCGACAAGAAGGACGAGGAGGCCGGTAAGAGTTATGCTGGGTTTATTCTGACGGTTAATACCATCGGTGGCCCTGTCATTTGTCCAGGTTTTGTGTTTGAGTTTGGCTCTGTTAGCTTAGCGCAGATGTTTAGCAGCTTTCTACAGGACAGAGTTCATTAAAAAAACATCTGTTTGCAGCTGTTTACTCTGTGCACTTTAACATTTTCTCTTTATTAACATCACCAGGAGGCGAAAATAATATCTACATACTCAGCTAGGGCTGTTTATCCCTGTTTAGCCGGCTAGCCTAGCTCCAGCTAACTACCTGACTCTTTATAAACTGAGAGTAAATAAGTCACCTGTCCAAATGTAAGGTGTGTGTTTTCTGTTTTTAGGTTGTTTTCAGGTTGTTTTCAGGTCGTGTTAGGAGTGTAGGGGGCTGAAGTTTATGAGAGTCTTGTAATTAGATGCTCTGTCCGTTCTAGTAGCCTAATTATCGTTTACAGCTGCAAGATGTGGATGGAAGATCGGTATTGAGATTATTCTGTTAAATCTTGTGATTGTGATGACTCAAGATGTTAAAGGGCTAATATCCCTTTTTTGAATGAAAAGGCTCGAAATATGTAAATATTTGTGATTGTGATGACGTTAAAAGAGCACATATCATTTTTCTGGAATTTTAAGGCTTAAAATATGGAAATATGGAAATATTGGCTGCCACGTCTACACAGTTCATATATGGATTCTTATCTGCAGAAACAGCCAGTCGAGTCAGTTTTGTGATGTCACAAAACCTACATATTTCCATATGTCTCCTCATTACAGCAGTTAAGCCGTGCCCGTTGGTACTGAAGTTCTTAGCTGTCCCAAGGCTGCCTTTTCAGTGAGGTGCAATGAAGAACAGCCAATCAGAAAAGAGACCATTTACACATATCAGCCTTAAAGGCACAGTAACAATTCTGTAGTTGGAAAATGGTCATGTAAGAATTATGTTGATTTATGAAATCTTTTTGGTACACAAACACATCAGGCATAATGACATCTAGAATACGGGCCATTTAAAAACACCATGGCAAGTTAATTCCTTACATTTTTCAAGATTGGCCAAAATAATTAGTTTTGATTTTTCATAACACCCAGTAATTCACCTGGAGCTGTGATTGGTCACCCTGTCAGAAACACTGATTGGTTAGAGGCTAATTTGCTTATTGCACCATTTTGCAGTATTAGTATTGAAGAAACTGATATTGCAATAACAATAAACAGACGATATATCGTGTAGCCCAAATATATAGAGGTGTAGGAATACCTGCTTGTAGTCCTGTGTAGATAATATTAGGGATTCGAATGGTTTGATTTTTACAGATATCAATACTGATGCAGCTCATCAATATGAATACTCATCAGTACTCTTATTGATCCCAGTCTTCATAATTAGCGGCAGAAGATAAAATCTGTGAAAGTACAGAAACTCAGACAGTATTCAAGTACAGGTGTAGCGTGGATGTATTTTGTGCATGTAGCTGCATGTGCATCGTAAAAGGCAAGTCCATTCACAGTTCAGGTGTGTTTGTTTTTGTTTTTGTTTGTTTGTTTGTGTGTGGGGGGGGGCATGCATTCATTGTAGTTACAATGCTTTGCTTGTCTTTAGGAAGCGGCTCCAATCCATTCCAGCATCTGGAGAAGAGCGCTGTCCTGCAGGAGGTGGGTGATGCACTGAGCTCTGGTTCAGTTTGTAACAGAATCTGAAGAAATTTGTAGTAATATGATTGAACACTGTGTTTGCTTTTTAAGGCTCGCATCTTCAATGAGACGCCCATTAACCCACGGAGATGTCTGCACATCCTGACCAAAATCATCTACCTGCTCAACCAGGTCAGGCCGGTTCCTCACAGGAACATTTGTCATTCAGCTTTGGTCTTTGAGCTCTTCTTAACACTCTTCTGAACACTCTTCTGCCCCAGGGTGAGCACTTCGGAACCACAGAGGCCACTGAAGCCTTCTTTGCCATGACCAGGCTCTTCCAGTCTAATGATGTAAGCAGCTCCAGTCTTTTCCTGTAGTTTTCATTGTCAGTTTTAATTAATGCTTTGCAACGAGTCACATTTTTAATCACGATTAATCACATTGTTGTACGCAAAATTCATTAATTAAAAATTAGTGTATTGTGCACTTTTATTTTTAAAGTACTGCTATATGAACAAAAGTACAATAACATTTGGTTTGTAAACACTTTAAACAAATAAGGAGCTTTTTAACAGCAGTGTCCCTTACATACTGTTACAAAAGTTACAGTTCAAATATTTCTAAATCTCAACCTTAGTGAAATCAAATATAAAAACAATTTATTTGCTACTGCAGGGCATTCATGTTTTATCTAGTTTGTTATAGAAAAACAAGTTCCCTTGAGAGTCCAGAGCATTGGGGCGGGAACTATTATAGCAGATGTGTGTCCTCCCAGAAACGTAGAGGGCTGCCCATGACGTGCCCCCCCCCCTTTCAAAATAATAGTAGTTAAAAAAAAAACTGTCACTGCAAAATAATTGTTGCCGTTAAATAAATGCGTTAACGCGATAACAATGCGTTAACCTACCCAGCCCTAGTTTTTATTACAGATTGTTTTTGTAGCATCACTTTTTAAAAAATCTTAACATCTCCACCCTCTTAGCAAACCCTGAGAAGGATGTGTTACCTGACCATCAAAGAGATGGCCAACATCTCTGAGGATGTCATCATCGTTACAAGCAGGTGAGATCACTAGCTTTATTTCTCTTATTAAAAATTTATTTGGTGAAGGAATCTCCAAATAAATGCTTTGGAGAATTCTATGTGTTTTAATAGGATACAATTTTTCTAGTCACTTTTATCCTCAGAGCTTTAGACTCGTCAGCTAGGATGTGCCTCACTTTCACAAAGACCAGGTTACACTCCTAAAGTCTGTAAACTGCACTGCAAGTCTGTAACACTGCATTTTTCAATTTTATAATGTAGTTTTTATATACATATTGTCCTATATTGCTACACAGTTACACTACAGATATATTCCAGTTGTATATGCTGCTGTTTACACTAAATCTGACTTTCATTCCATAAAATTCTCAATCTTGATACCATCATTACTCAGATATGTCCCACAAAATGCTGAACATTTTTTGTTCACTTGGCACATTCTTCCTGTATTATATTTTGCAGTGTGCATATTACAAAATACACTATAGTCTGTCTGTCTGTTTACACTTGATTTGTTGCTTTATCTTTTTCTATTTATAGCCTATATTCTAAGCTTGCACTGTCTGTCAGGCCTACATTCCACTGCATGTTGTATATGTATAACTGTATATGTAACATAATAAACTCTTATTTTGTCTTTTGTGTTTATCAGTCTGACCAAGGACATGACGGGAAAAGAGGATGTGTACAGGGGCCCTGCCATCAGAGCTCTCTGCAGGATCACAGATGTGAGTTAAATGAATTAATGCATCATTTATTGCTGCATTTTCCACACTAACTGATTTAAAGGGCCATTTCTTTGTTAATATACAGTATTCTGTTGTGCTGCATTATATCTCTCAGCCTCATAGTTTTGACAGAATTTGGGATTTTTCTATATGGTTGTATACATTTGCATTTTCACCTTCAAGTTCTCCCAGCATGTATCGCACCAGAGGCCCAAATCCAGTCCTGGAGGATTTTCCTTCTCAAACACACCTGGTTAAATTCACCTGTTAACTGCCAGGTTTAATGAGTATGTTTGGGAGATGCGACCACAATGTCCTGTACACGGCCCCCCAGGACTGGATCTGGCCCCCCCTGCATTATGCAAATACATCACTCTGTGTATGTGGTTCTCCCTTAGACTACCATGTTGCAAGCCATTGAGAGGTACATGAAGCAGGCGATTGTGGACAAGGTGCCCAGCGTCTCCAGCTCTGCTCTGGTCTCGTCACTGGTAAGAGTAAATGTCTAGTCATTTTGGTCTTGAATAGTAACACGGTGTTTAATTTGTGGATAAACTGATAAGTTGTGTTTTCCTCCAGCACATGGTGAAGATGAGCTACGATGTGGTGAAACGTTGGGTTAATGAAGCTCAGGAGGCAGCGTCCAGTGACAACATCATGGTGCAGGTTGGTGCAGTGCTGCTAAATTGTCAGCTTATAAAAAAGTATAGCAGTCGCGGTTTCAGTCCATCGCAGAACTAATAATTGTTTGCTGAAACCCCCGCACTAACGCAGAAACTGCACATATCCTCCGCATTTTTTTGCTTTTGGGACGTCCGGGCCTCGTCCGCCATAGCCCCCTCGTCCTCGTGCTGGGTTGCTAAACACAGCGCCTAAACGTAAACAGCCAGCACAAGGACAAGGGGAGTGGTGGACGAGGCCCAAACATAAACAACCAGCACAAGGACGAGGGGGCGTGTCGTATGAAGCCCGGATGTCACAGCTTTTTTCGTGGCAATCTATAATTTTTCATGCATGTTGGTGCTAAATTATTAAGAAAAATGTCATTTACTAATTTTGTAACTTAAATATTAACGGAAATTCAGTTACATTTCCATATAAAAAATAACCAATTTTTTGGTACTGTGGAGAGAAACACAAAGAAAGGCGTATTGGGATGCTGAAACACTACTGTACTCAGAGGCGGGAGGTTTGAAAGTAGCCAATCCAAGAACACTATTTATTTCTCCTTGCTACTGATTGGCTACTGCCCTTTGACGCAGCTGCAGTCCAGAATTTCCCCTATGGAGCGTCTCGAGTGTTCTCGTGTTTTTCGTTTTGTTCTTCTTAAAGCCTGTATTTTTATTACTGTAAATTAAATGAATTTATTACTGTATTTATCAGCTTATACCAAAGAAAACGATAGTGTATACCAAAGAAAACGCTTGTGCATGAATTACAGTACAATCTGTACAGGGGTAACATTGGTATTTACATTCTAGCACTGCAGGAGTTCACTGTAAACTGTACAGTACGGATACGGGTTTACCTTTACATTTTATTTAAGGGTAATGAGTTTATAATGAAATGAAAGTGTTTTGGGAGCATATTTGGGGGTATATGTAGGGTTTACACTATAAAAACAGTTTTTTGCTATACATGGGTGCTCTTGGAACGTACAGCTTATTCTGAGCCTCTGAATATAGATTAACAGTGGAGGCTTCAGTCATCACGGTCGAATAGAGTAAGAGATCAAATATTTTATAAAAATGAAAAATAGATAAATTGAAACAAACGGTAATGTAATTTTTATTGTAAAAACGAGTATGATATGAGAGAACTCATGTGTGTGGGTTCTGCAGAAGTAATGCGTGTGAGTAGTTAAAGCACAGCAGAATTGCAGTTTGAGATTGTTTCACTTATTATATAACTTATTATGTGCTGGTAAATAGTTGTACTTACAGTTTGAATCTTTTTTCCCCACATTTGTTATCATACTAATGTGCAAGTAAGTTGTAGATTTCCAGAAGTTTTAATATGTATGTGTGTGGATTTTACTGTAAAAATATATAAACAGAAATTTGTACCAGATTTTATTTTTTTGGGGTGGGGAGGGAGTCAGTTGTGTCCACATACTTGGTTGAAATGATCTTTTGATCATGTTGGCTGGTTGGGCTGAAAAATGAAATGAGGCATGTGTACACATTCTTTAAGGTTTTAAATGTTAGTTAAAGAACAAGTGATACAGAAAAAGGGAAAATACCCTCAGGGCTGTATAGGTTAACCATGTTCACACCATATTGTCTCCTGGTTTGTTTTATAGTACCACGCACTGGGTTTGCTGTATCATCTGCGTAAGAACGACCGTCTGGCTGTGACAAAGATGCTCAATAAGTTCACCAAGTCAGGTCTCAAGTCTCCGTTTGCGTATTGCATGCTGATTCGCATTGCCAGCAAACTGCTGGAGGAGACTGAGGGAGGGTACGTCAGGCATACTTACATTCTCGGAGTCCTTCACTTCTTATTTAATTCGTGTTTTCAGTTCAGCTGAGTGTTTATATGAAATGTGTGTTTAATGGTGTCTTGCAGACACGACAGCCCTCTGTTTGACTTCATTGAGAGCTGTTTGAGGAATAAGCACGAGATGGTGGTGTATGAAGCGGCTTCTGCCATCGTCCACATGCCCAACTGCACTGCCCGAGAACTCGCCCCTGCCGTGTCTGGTCAGTGTCTGTTTTTATTGCTGTCTTTGCAGCTTTGTTTACAAGACATCGTCATTAGTTTTTAATTTATACCTGTGATTTCTTTTCTTCTAGTGCTCCAACTCTTCTGCAGTTCACCCAAGGCAGCGCTGCGCTATGCAGCTGTCAGGACTCTCAACAAAGTTAGTCTTTTTATCCCCCCATTTTTTTCTTTTTATGTACAGTAACCCCCCACTTTAACACGGTTCAGCAGTTGCTTTTTCAGTCCACCGTGGTTCTCGTTTTTTCTGAGAACCAAACTAATATTTGTTCGCTGAAACCCTAACACAGCACTAACACGTAAATTGCAGGTGCTCTTGGAACGTTTACTGTGCTTTCAGATGTCATTTCAGGACAAGATGGTTACTAATATGGTATTTATACAGAATTTGTGAACTAGAGACTCCAGAGAGAGAGGATGTGTCCAACTGGGAGTCTGTATGAATTCACTGATTAGAAGTGGTGTTTGAATAATATTGATCAGACTGTTGACCTGCACACCTGCTGGTCTGACATGAAAGGCGTGCTTCTTCTTGTGTCCGCTAGGTGGCGATGAAGCACCCTTCGGCAGTGACTGCATGCAACCTGGACCTGGAGAATCTGATTACAGACTCCAACCGCAGCATCGCAACTTTGGCCATCACCACCCTACTGAAGACGGGCAGCGAGAGCAGCGTGGACCGCCTCATGAAACAGATCTCGTCTTTCGTCTCAGAGATATCTGATGAGTTCAAGGTGCTTTGTTTGCAGCTTGTAGCTTTTTTTTTTTTTTCTTCTTTTTTTTTTCAAGACCTTCAGTGCACAACACAACAGCCTTTGTCTCTAATTCTCATGTTCTGTTCAATGCCTTTCATGTGCCCATACACAGTACTGTTTAAAAGTACTGTTTACAGTACTGTTTAAAAGCTGTTTACTACTGCCCCGTAGTAAACAGCTTTTAAGTACGATCTTAAAACACAAATGTTACAATAAATACAACTAACATTAGTAAATGTTGTACATTAATAAATACAATAATATAAGTAAATATTATTCATTTAGTAAATAGTGGTTTTATATGTGGCAAAGTGTTCTCTTTACCATTTCCAGACCTCTTTCCTCCTGGAAGTCCAGTGTTACTTGTAGCTCCGTCAAATACCTGGTTTGGCTCTTTTTACTCTGTTAGTTTAAATTAGGTGTGTTGATTATGGAATTTTATATAAATCCACATAATGACTGGAGGAACAGAGCAGAAATCTGAAACCAAACCTTTCCGCTCACAAAAATATCAACTACTTTTTAGAAACAAAGAAACTGCTTTTTTGTTTGTTTGAATTAATTCTGAGGTTCACTAGTCGTCTTGCTGGCACGGCTGATTGTTTCAAACAGTTTGTGTAGGTGCCTAAGACTTCTGCACAGTTCTGATGCCTGCGTGTGCTTTTCCAGGTGGTGGTGGTTCAAGCCATCAGTGCCCTTTGCCAGAAGTATCCCAGGAAGCACAGTGTGATGATGAACTTCTTGTCCAACATGTTGAGAGATGATGTGAGTTTGGATGTGTCTCCTACACATCATTTAGACCTTAAGTAATCCATCTGTATCACATTACTGGCGGTCTAGTGGCTGGGGCGTAGCCCTTGTGATCAGAAGGTTGTGGGTTCGAATCCCAATTGCTATTGTCATCAATGAGGTTCTCTTGAGCAAGGTACCCTTCCCACACACTGATTCCCGGGCGCCCCTCATTGGTGGCAGCCCCCTTAAATGTGTTATATGCAGAGAAAGAATTTCATACCGTGTGCTGTGGTGTGTTCATGCTATAAGGGCCCACTTTACTTTACAGACCTATTATAGCTAATGCTGGAAAAAATGTATGAATTATTTCTTTGAAAACGTAAATGATTGATTTCCGAAGTGAAATGTCAAACATTTAAAGGTAGTATCTGATATTTTACACACATCTGAGTCTGCTCATGTCTCCTGCAGGGTGGCTTTGAGTATAAGCGGGCTATAGTGGACTGCATAATCAGCATCATTGAAGAGAACCCGGAGAGTAAAGAGACGGGCCTGGCCCACCTGTGTGAGTTTATCGAGGACTGCGAGCACACGGTCTTGGCCACCAAGATCTTGCACCTGCTGGGGAAGGAGGGTCCTCGCACCCCCTCGCCTTCTAAATACATCCGCTTCATCTTCAACCGTGTGGTGCTTGAGAGCGAGGCGGTCCGTGCAGGTACGCTACCTTCTGGCCTGTGGTCTGGTAGTCTCCATTAGTCAAGTTTATTTCTAGAGCCTATTATCACACTTTGAATGTGCTTTACAGGAATAGAATAAAAATGTTAAGTATAAAAATAGTAGGGGAAAAAAATTATAGAATGAAAGAATACATAGAAAATAAATCAAAGAAGATCAGAAGTTCAGTAAGTTCATTTTTTTAATGTTTTCTGTAAAGCTGTTTTTCCACTTTGTCTACTGCGTTTAAAATTTGTGTTGCATAAAAGTGCTTAACTGTATAAAGTTTTAACTGTAAATTTTTTTGACGTCCGGCCCCCATCTGACACGCCCCCCCTCGTCCTTGTGCTGGTTGGTTGTTTGTGCACGCCGTTTAGCAGCTCAGCACGAGGGGGCATCTGTATATATGTTCTAGCACTGCGGGAATTCAGTGTAAACTGTACAGTACGGATATGGGTTTACCTTTACATTTTCTTTCAGGGTAAAGTATTACGCTGAGTTTAAAATGAAATCAGTGTTTTGGGGCCATATTTAGGGTTTACACTATAAAAATAGTCATTTCTTTTTACCACATCACAACAACGCGGTAACCCCCATGATAAGCACCGTGGACCATGGTGCAACACAAAAAATTCCTCCAGGACCATGGTGCAACACAAAGAACAAAAAAAGAAACAACACAAGTCTTCACGAGTGCAGGACGGGACTAAAGAGAGTGTCAGTAAAACACATGAGCAACAGGACAATAATTTACAGGATGAGGAACATACAGGTCAGTTGATAGGAGCAGTAACAGCACCAGTGTGAGTGGATACAGTATTATGTCACACTGTATTCTAGCAGCAGAGTCATTGTGTTAAAATGCAAACAAATCCAAACCCTGAGGTAGAGAGCAATAAATAATTGTACAAAAATAGCAAGTAGAAAGAAGTACAAACGATTTCCTTCGGGATAAATAAAGTATTCTGATTCTGATACGTGTGTGTGTGTGTGTGTGTGTTTGTGTGTGTGTGTGTGTTTGTGTGTGTGTGTGTGTTTGTTTGTGTGTGTGTGTGTTTGTGTGTGTGTGTGTTTGAGTGTTTGATGCATAGTTAGTTATTCCCTTCAGATTTTTGACTCTAATGGCCTGGAGGAAGAAACTGTTCCCCATCCTAGTAATAAAGGCTCAGATGCTGCTCTGTGTCCCAAAACTGATCAGAGACTGATCAGTGGACGTAGCTTTAAACATTAAGTCAGATTTAGTTTTAGACTTACCTGTGGACTTACCTGTGGAGTTGGAGGTTTACTCCAAATTTTGTTCAAAGTTGAGGTACGAAACTGGTACGATACAGAGAGAGATTTCTCACAGGGGCTTGCAGAAGTCCTGCTCCACCCCTAATGAAGTTTGAGTGTATTTCACACAGCCCATGCACGCTCAGGTCACATGCAGTCCAGGCTGGGCTGTTATCATGGTGGTGGTTTACCTTCTGAGGTTGGATAGGTGGATTTCAGAGGCTTTGAGACAGGCTGAGCAACCTTCTGCAGCAACTACGTGGTACTTGACCTCCTTAGATGACATCAGTTGACATTTCTCTCTTCCCCACAGCTGCGGTGAGTGCGCTGGCTAAGTTTGGAGCTCAGAATGATGACCTGCTCCCCAGTGTGCTGGTCCTGATGCAGAGGTAAAGCATTGCATACATTACATCTGCTCACTTGGTCAGTAGGTACACATTAAAGACACAGATTTGTTTAAATGTTTTTTGTGTCGTAAGTAAAAATATAACTTATGAGTTGGGGGTGGGGCACTATACACTAAAATTCTCACACACCGCTTCACTACCACAGACATTCGCCTCCCGTGGCCTCTCGCATTAGATTTATAAGTCTTAACTTGATGAAGAGCTGGGTTTGAGCATGTTAAGAGATGTTCTGGTGTATTTACAGAGAAGACATGGGTGACCATTCACTTCTAGTGTTTATCAATGTTAGGCTTATAGTTCCAATTCTAAACTGAAGAAATATTTGGCCTCCAGAAATAATTCACAACATCTGGGGTCAGTGAAAAATTGTGTACATCTGAACTATTCCTTTATATTTAGTATATATTTTTCTTAATGATCATCTCTCCCAATGCCGTTTAGGTACTGGAACGTTTAACATGCGACTCAACTTATTCTGTGTGTTGTAGGTGCATGATGGACAGTGATGATGAAGTGAGGGACAGAGCAACTTTCTACATGAATGTCCTGCAGCAGAAACAGAAGGCTCTGAATGCTGCCTACATCTTTAATGGTACGTGTTAATGGTGTAGTTGAAGATTAAACACTGTATTTATGATGAGACTTTTGTTAAAGGGTTAATTCAGCCAAACAGTGCTGCTATGGCTGGCAATTGCGAGATATTATACTGCAAAATTCTTTATACTGCTTTGTGTGAGATTCTGTCACCGTTGTCTCATGTTTTATGTTTTGTCTGGGCTCAGGTTTGTCTGTTTCTGTCCCTGGGCTGGAGAAATCTCTTCACCAGTACACCCTGGAGCCTTCGGAGAAACCCTTCGACATGAAGACCGTTCCCCTCGCGACCGCGCCCATCACAGAGCAGAAAACAGGTGGGCTTAAAAGATTCAGTGCCGTCAGACTACTATACATTTCAGTTATAGACTGTCCACTGGATCTGTTCAGGCTTTGACTCCGATATCAGTATAAAACAAGAGGTTTGAATAGAAAAGGTTTTACTTCTGCAGTATTTTCAAGAAACATTATTTGTGTCAAGCTTTTTGCTAATCTCCTTAATCTGTTTTTGCAGTAAACTGCCATGATTACTCAAATGCTCAAATTTTCTCCTGTGCCAGAAATTGCTCCAGTGGCTACAAGCAAGCTCCCTGAAAAACTTACACCCTCTCGTCAAGATATTTACCAAGGTAAGATCAAACGTTCAGCACACAGTCCAGGGGAGCCCAGATCTGGTCCTGAAGGGCCAGCTGCTCGAGGTTTGATAATTCACATCCTCACACACTCACTAAACCTGGATATTAACATTTGGGTTGAACCAGGTGAGTTGGAGAAGGGAAATGCCCAAACTGTTCTGGACATCGACCCTCCAGGACCAGATTTGGACATGCTTAGAAACTCCATGAGGCTGTTTACACCTTATTGTGTTTCTGAACACACTTTGGCTGGATTACATTTACACTTCACTAAAACGCGTCCCTGGTGCGATCAGATGAAATCTGAGATCCGACACATAAATGATTTCCCTTTTTGTAAAACGTCACACACTTCTGAACATTATAACATTATACGTTTTGCAGAACATTGGCATGTTTGTTTTTAGGAGGTTTGTTTTTTTGTTTTTTTTTTTAACGCAAACAATTTGGATGATTTCTCTACAATGAATGAGATATACGTGTGCGCGTGTATACAGCCATAGAAAAAAATGAGACCACATCATTTTTTCTGTCTGTGTAAAATGTGCAGGTCATTATTATTTTATACACTATTGACCAACACTGGATTCAAAATTCCACACAAAAAATGTTTGGAGAAAATTTAAAAATGATACATATAAATAAGGGACAAGTGGAATATATGTATGTATAAAGTGTGTGTGTGTATTCGCCCATGGATGATTAAAATGTACATTGGGCTAAATGTACATTCTCTCTCTCTCTTTCTCAGAGCAACTTTCTGCCATACCTGAGTTCCAGTCTCTGGGTCCTCTGTTCAAGTCGTCCGAGCCGGTCCAGCTGACGGAGGCTGAGACCGAATACGTGGTTCGCTGCATCAAGCACACGTTTGCTGGGCACATGGTGTTCCAGTTCGACTGCACCAACACACTGAACGACCAGCTGCTGCAGCGAGTCCTGGTGCAGATGGAGCCGTCAGAGTCCTACGAAGTCATCCACCATGTCCCTGCGCCCAGCCTGCCCTACAGCCAGCCCGGCTCCTCCTACACACTGGTCCGGCTGCCCGACGAGGACCTCACCGCCGGTCAGTCTTACTGGATTAACCCATCCTAGCATGTTTTTTTTCCATTCAGTACATGTTTTGATTGGTAAAAAAGTTCACATTCATGGGGTGAGCAAGTGGTTAGGGCATTCGCCCTGTGATCAGAAGGTTTTGGGTTCGAATCACAAGGGGAAGAATTTTGTGCTGTTCACACTGTGTGCTGTGGCGTGTTCACATATGACCGAATTGTCACTTTACGCTTTACAAAAGCTTCCGGTGCTATAACGCTTGTGGTTCTTTGCTTTCCTCTGTAGTCTCCTGCACATTCAGCTGTACTATGAAATACCTGGTGCGGGACTGCGATCCAAACACGGGCGAGCCTGATGACGATGGTTATGATGATGAATATGTGGTATGTAAAACTTACTTGTTTTCTTCTAGTTCTCCGTAGTGGACCTGTACATGTGAAGTAGTAGTCAGAGTTCTCGTCTTTTTTCCCCCTTAGTTGGAGGATCTGGAGGTGACTGTAGCAGACCACATACAGAAAGTTCTGAAGCCGAATTTTGGGGCTGCATGGGAGGAGGTTGGAGACGAGTTTGAGAAAGAGGAGACGTTTGCTTTGGCTTCTGTCAGAACTCTGGAGGGTAAAATACTTTTTACAAGCTTTTCAGACTCTACAGAGGTGTGTATGTATGTGTATATGTAGATATTCATGTGTGTGTGTGTGTGTGTGTGTGTACGCAGTACTATGAGAAAAGTCTTGTGCCACCCCTTGTCTTAATATTTTACTTTGAATTACTTTAGTGCAAAAATACTATTCTGCCAGTCTTATCTGTCTCATACTGATGAGATTAAATGAAAGAAATGTGAACAAATGTTTTACTGTGACAGGCTGCAAAGTGCCTAAAGATACAAGGAGCCTAGATAAAGCCTAGATAGAGTTCCAACCATTTAGGACTTTGAAAGTCCGTCAGGTAGCCTGGAGAACCACATTAAAATACAAGGAAATCTGACCGTCATAAAAATATGAAGAAATGAGGTGTGTGTGTGTGTGTGTGTGTGTGTGTGTGTGTGTGTGTGTGTGTGTGTGTGTGTGTGTGTGTGTGTGTGT
>JBBJLS010000128.1:30175552-30190824 GCA_037577275.1 Bryconaethiops microstoma | reverse complement strand
AATTCCCACAGAAACTCCAACATCTTGTGGAAAGTCTTCCAAGAAGAGTGGAAGCTGTTAGAGCTGCAAAGGGGGACGAACTCCATATTAAAGTCTCTGGATTTAAATGCAGGGTCTGAATGCAATATCATTAAAGTCCCTGTTGGTGCAATGGTCAGGCGTCCCAGTACTTTTGACCACATAATGTAGATAGACAGACAGATATATAGATATGTAGACAGTGTGTTTTGTGCAAGATGAATTTGTGCATGAAGAGTAAAAAGTGTGTTTAAAATGTGAAGTGAATTAAGGGATGATTAACCAAAACAAAAGCAGTGATATTCAAGTATTACAACCATTTGAGGTGTAAAACTAATAAAGGGATGAATTCTATAACTTTTACTGAGCACTTTAGAGAAAAAAAAGTCACTTTTATGGGACAAAAAGGGTCAAAAGAAACTAAGAATCTCAAAGTGCTGCTGTGGAAATTCACAGATGATGATACCACAGGAACATGATGGGACTGGACCCTTTAAACACTAACAAATCACTGTTTGGAGCTCTGATTTGGTCCTCTTGGTGCTCCAGCAGGAAGGGCAAGCAGATACACCACCAGAACCAGCTACACTTAACAGAACAAAATGTGCCATAGAGGAACACCCCACTAGAGAAGCTGTTCATTATAGTGACCTGGGACGTTCCTATGGTGACCTTCCTTCTCTCCAGCTACTCGTGAAGGAAAACGTGGCCCTCTGATTAGGCTAAATATCAACTTTTTTTATTCTTAAAAACCATACACATTACTTGACAAGTTCCAAATGTAAATTAATCACAATAACCATTTACATTGCTCAAGATAAACAGACGATGTATTTTTTTTTATTTCCAAATGTTGAGATAAAAAAATAATAAATCCATAAAACAGGTGGAAAAACATTCATCCCTGGAACAGGAAGAAGCTACAGAATAAATTTATGGATTTTTTTTTCTTTCCACGTCTCTTTCTTAACTAGCAAATAATTCAAGCTGCTTTGTTTTTTTCTATTTTCCGATAAACACAAAGGAAAAAAATAAATTACGGCAAGGCAAAACAAAAAAGAAAAAAAGGTTTGGGTACGCTGACTGAAGAACATGTCCCTTTCTTCTCCGGGTCTTTGCCTCGTTTCCCTCACAGACCCAAACGTGGGGGAACCCTGCAGCCCAGAGCAGAAGCTAATCTAAGCATTAAAAAACGTTAGGATTTGACCGGAGGTGTTTTCCTTAATGCCTGTATCGCACAATTAGCCACCCTGAGTAAAATAATCCCAGCAGAACCGATCGCTACCCGCCCCTCGGCCGCCGCACCGTCACTGTAAAACCCCCCGCCGTCTGGTTCAGAGGGTCCAGAGATGTCCTCTATGCCCCAAAAAGTACAAAGTTAAGCTTCATTTATATGGTCTGTATCAAAATTTCCAAAGGGAGTCTGAAATAAAGTACCCTGTGCAGAGATCGCTGTCTAAGTTTTCCTTAAAAATTATTTCATTCTTTTTTTGTATTTTTTTTCCTTTTTTTTTTTACATTTTTTTTAGCGTTTCCAGTATTTCAGGTGCGAAACATATTCTACAAACGAATCGAATGCAGTTTTTGTTTTATGACTGGAATATTTATGGAATAAGATGAAGAAAAAAAATACAAACTTCTTGTTTTTTTTGTATTTTCCATTTTTGTAATATCAACAAACCAGCAATGTTAAGGGGGAAAAGTTTCCAAAAAAAAAATCCACAAAATTTTAACAAAATTTGAAAATCCACTCTTTTTTGACCAAGACGAGGTTTACTACCTAAAGACAAAAGAAACCTAAGTTAACGTTTTATGTTTGTATTCATTGCATCCTTTTCCATTCGTTTTTCACAAAAATCAATATCGTACATCAGCAAGGACTGAAATTTTATCGTAGACCAGAAGCACCGACTCCTCGCTCTGATGTTCTCTTGTTCTATTTCAAACCAGGCTGAAATGAGAAAACTCCAGTTCTGAACCTTCGGTGACGTTCTGAGACAGTCGTGAGTTGTGGATCGGGAATGCAGCGAGACTCCCATAAACATGAAAAAGTAGCTTCGAGACTGTTTAAAGCAGTAGTAAATACCGAAGGAAATGTACTGACTGAGGTCTTTTCTGAATCCCCGTCCTCACCGCTCTAAATCTGACTTCCCTCATGGACCTCAAAACCTCTGTTCATTGCTATACAAGCCTTAGTGTTATTTATTTGGCTAGAAGATCCTATTTATCCACAAATATATAACAAATAAAACTTGCAGGCAAAAATAGTTCAGTTTCCATAGAAACACCCCTTTTCCTGAAAATACAGCAGTATCTGAAATATTACTCTCGTTTGATTACATTAGTCTCTGTTTTTTTCTGCATCAGGAAGCTCCTTCACCAACAAATAGAAGAAAAAAAAAGTATCTACAAACTTTGTAAACAGACCTGCTTCTTCCAAAAATACATAAATAATTCAAAATATTAACAGCCAAACGGAGCAGAAATTATAGTATTTAAATGAACGAGGGCCAAAGAAAAGAAATATACACCACCATTCAGGAAAAGAAGCCAAAAAAAAAAAAAGTTTATCAAATTTCTTACAGCTGGTCTGCAAGCCACGAGGACGGCACGCCTTCCTCGCTATTAGAATTATTAATTAAATAATAACAATAAAAAATACAGGTCACTTTCAATATGAATTTATAATCCCTCCACTTTTAGCAAAGGGGAGAGAGAAAAAAAAGAGAAAGATTTAAGTAGAGGTGGAAACAGAGAGCCCTCCCCCCTCCGAGGGGACGTTCAGAATCAAGGAAATTTTTTTCTAATAATAATAATAATAATAATAATAATAATACAACCAACCCTACATTCTGATGAACGCTTGCTTTTATTTCAGTCAAGCTAAGCTCCCGGGCGACGCTCGGCTCCGCCCCCTCACTGGCATGAGTCTGCTGAGTGTGAAAGTCTCTGTGAAACTAGAGGTGGGCGTGGTGCGGAGTGGGAGGGGCGGAGCTGATCAGAGGGACGTCTCCAGGCTGTGCATGGGGCTGGCGGGGGCCGAGGGCGTGGCCGGCTTGCTGCTGTCTAGAAAGAGGTGGATGCCGCTGTCCACAGCATTATTGTTCTGGTTGGGGGAGGGAGGAGGAGGAGGCGTCGGTGTAGCGTTTCTCTTCGTCGGAGCGTCGTCCTCAGCGTCTGTGTCGTCGATGAGGGGGATGTGGGGCTCTGAGTCTTCTATCCGGAACTCTGGGTGGGTCATGAAGTTGTGGATGGAGGTGCGGGATTCGGGCTTCTCCAGCCCCTCATAGGGGGACAGGGAGCTGCGGAATGCATTGACCACTCGGATCTGTGGGAGAGCAGGGGCACGTGGTCAGACTCGCGGCCTCAAGCGGCAGCGTCGCATCTCATACACAGACATTAAAACTCACACTTTGCATTTTAAATAGAGGTCAAACCATGGCCAGATAAGACTGGTTGTAATTAAGGTGAGATTTGTGAGTCTGAGGGGAAGAGTGTGTGAGCTGCGGGAGGACATGAACACTGGTAGTGGTGAGTAAAAACCTGATTCCCAAGTTACCGCAGGCTCCTTCTCTCACAGAGAGAGAAAACCGTCTCTTTCTCTTTCTTTCCATTCTCCCATCGGGGAAAACAAAAATGTACAAAAGCAAAAGAAAGGTGATAAAGAAACACATGAATAAATCTGTGCATCCCCTTTCAGTAGTAATGTCAGAAACTGTTGTAGCCAGTGTCCAGATATTCAAAATGCAAACGAGAGAGACAGAGTGAGACAGAGAGAGAGAGAGAGAGAGAGAGAGAGAGAGCGCGAGAAAGATAGTGTGTGTGGGAGAGAGAGAGAAAGACAGAGACAGAGAATGAGACAGAGAGAGAGAGACAGAGAGAGAGAGAAACAGAGAGAGAAGTAAAGGAAGACAGAAATATATCTACAAAACAAACCCAGAGGACAGAGCTCAACACATGAGGTTAACTGATTTGGACATGCTTGGGTGAGGGGGGGTTGGGGGGGGGCATCAACTGATTATGTTTGGATACAGAAACTTTGAGCAGCCAAGCAGACCTAAGCTGTAGAGCACAGATAATTTCACAAACGGAGGAGAGACTAGACCCATGCAGAGCGGCGCTACCTTTTGTTCAACAGAAGTAAACCTTTGAGTATAGCCCATGACACAATTCACAGAATCTGAGGAGGAACACGGAGTCAGTGGTGCAGAGTTTGATTTGTACATCAGCTTGAAGACAAAGGACAGTTTTGGCTACAGAGAAACAGCATTCAATTAAAAGGAACAGACGTATATACTGGATACTCAGGATATATCTGGATCACACCATCATCAGAGAACCTAGAAAACAGGCAGCATTAGTGTGTGGCCGAAGCACAGAGTGTCTGTCCACGCTGAACCTGTGGGAATATGACTGTGGTTCAAAGAGAATGTCTATTATACCAATATGAACACACACAAGACGGTGCACAATACAGATGTGAAGCAGTGAGTAATTAGTGAAGAAAATGGCACATTGGTAAAAACGGCAGCAATGAAAGAAAGAGCATTTTAGCAGATTAGTAACTGAGTAAATTCAATTTAACCATGTTTTTAAATGATATAATTATTTTAAAAATATTGTATGTCTAAACAAGAACATGCAATGCAAAGATATTAAAATTCCAAAATAAATCAATATATATGTAGTGCATCAGGCTGTTAGTGTTAAGCAGTAGATGAACTGAAAATATGCTTTACTGTTGCAGTTGTCATTGTTAGTGAATTCACTTTAAATCACTTTTAAAAGCATTATAAGAATTTTAATGCTTTGAGCAAGTCATTTCATGAACCTGTCATGACCATGCACATAGTAATTACAAATGGATAAAACGGGGATGCCCAGTCATGGAGGGCCCGGGTCCAGAGTCCATAGTCCAGCAAAGGTTAGGACACACCTGGTTTAACACTTTTAACTGCCAGGTTTGGACAGTGTGTTTAAGGAGAGGAACTGCCCAACTGTGCTGGACAGTGCTCTTAGGGACCAGATTTGGGCACCCCTGGCATAAATAATCACTTTCTATGTGGCCGGAGTACTACCACTAAGCTTATTAGTTGTATTCTTTACTTTTTATGTTTTGCAGTGAATTCCTCACTAACGCATGCATGAATATTGGTTCTACTCCAATGATTGTACATTTAACTGAATTATTATGACTGGTCTAGTGAACATTATGAAATGGACTGTATGAAATGCAGTATGTACACACACACAGACACACACACGAAAGAGGAAAGGTGGACATCCATTCATTCAAGATATCCTTGAGCTAAAAACACATCAAAAAGATCACATGCCTTAGGTTTCATTAAAATCAGAGAAATTCACCAACTGGAAAGACAGAAAAAACAAAGCTAGAGAGAGAGACAAGGAGGACTCAAAAAAATAACCAGATTCCGATTCAGAGGTCACAGAACATTCATAACAGGATTATCCGTCCACACTATTACAGCTGGACTCAGGGCTGGCTGTGGGGTCTCAGTGGACTACAAGCCTATCGAAGCCTGAGACAGAGACAGGCAAAAAATAAAAATCATTTTATAGGAGTTATCACAGGAAGACAGCTCTCCATCACGTTAACAGTAACCCCACGAAGCCTTTAGCAAGGCTGATTTTGGCAAAGATGTGATTGATCTGGTTGTCGGTGTGACCATGGGCATATACTCAAAACATTTACACACAGAGAGGACTAGAGCGGTCACAGAGCCCAGTGAGCACGCGCAGAGGGACCGAGGCACAGCAGCGGCTGCAGACGCAACAAACACAATGCTGACCGGTTAGAATGTCTACACACTGTTTATCTGAGAAACCCAGCCAAAGCCATCAAACAGAACAAATGAGACAGAGACCACAGCCCCACTGGCCTCAGAACAATACACACAGATATCTCCATAGAAAACAGCACTTATATTTAGAAGCAGTGGTGGATGTTTGTTTTGGACTCTGTATGTTTTTTTTCTTTTTTATTGAGAGGGACATTAGGAGAAGAATGTAGAACGTTAGGCGAGTGAAGGAGGAAATGTTAATTGTCATGCACTAAGAAACACGCACTCACACCCCACAGTGGCAGAAGCTGTGTTGGAGGCAGTGGCAGTAGAAAAGGCTACATGTGTAGGGCTAGAAACATTGGTTACATCGTGCTGTTGGCTGGCGCTGGAGGGGTGACGCCTGAGGGCCCCCTGAAAGGAAGTGCCGCTCTGGAACGCACTCACTACATCCATCTGCAAGGAATCAGAGAGCATGACAGGAGGGCCCAAAGAATGCACGAGAGAGAGATACAGAGAGAGAGAGATACAGAGAGAGAGAGAGAGATACAGAGAGAAATAGAGAAGCAGGGAGGGATGATAGAAAAAGAAGGGCACCCATTTAAAGAGAGAACAGGGACAGGTAGCAGCTGAGAGAGAAAGGCACTGTATGGAAAACAGCTGATCCCACTTACAGCCTCCCTGGCTTTACTGACCAGTTCGTCTCATCAATTGGACTGTGAATGGATATAAAATGACTAATTTCCAAATTCACCAGCAAATAGACTCAAATAAGTTAATTGCATAAAAAGCACAGGAAATGGGATCGCTTTAGAGCTAATCAAGCGTAAAAGAAACCAAAGATCGAAGAGGAGCAGGGCTTAATTTAGTGTTAATGTGTTCTATGGTGGTGCTGGATACTTGAGTGGAAGGGTCCTGGCGAGGTTACCTGAGTCTGTATCCTGTTCAGACCTCGGAACCAGAGGATCTGCCCCCTGCGCAGCTCACGCTCAGCATGGTCAATCTCGTCAAGGTCCTCCATATCTTCCAGTTCTTCATCTGGGATCTCCTCCTTCTGAGTTCCATGACCTGCTGTCTTTAGGAACTTCAGGCGACTGGTGGGGATGGAGGATATAATCTGTACACAGGCAGAACAAGAGAAAGACACAGAATCATTACTCGGTTACAGAATTCTGATGTCATGACAGTGTTAATCCATGTTACGAGAATCAAAAATGCACAGGTATTTCACAAAACATTTTTAAACAATTTAACTGGTGTGAATTTAGCCTTTTCTCAATCACTTTATGTTCATTGTTCTCCACAGTTTGACCACAAGGGGGAAGTGCTCTACCACTATACACAACAGGTGGCCAAAAACTGAGAAATCATCCAGTACATTAAACCACGCACGGGTGAAGCGAATGACACTGACTATATCATTACAGTGGCACTTCAAAGAGTGGCATATATCAGGCAGCAAGTGAACAGTTCTTGAAGTTCATACGTTGACAAGTATTAAACTATGATGGCTAGACAGTTGGCTCTGCGCGTCTCAAACAGCAGGTCTTACAGGGAGGGTGTTCCTGGTACACAGTGGTCAGTACCGAACAAAAGTGCTCCAAGGAAGGAGAACCGGTAAACTGGCAACAGGGTCATAGGGATGCAAGATTCACTGATGGTAGTGGGGAGTGAAGCTAACCTGTCTGGTCTAAACCTACAAGAGAGCTACTACAGCACAAACTGCTCAAAAAGTTCATGTTGGCTCTGCTAGAAAAGCATGCTGCACATGGGTCTATGTGGCTGCACCTGTCAGAGTGCTCATGGCAAGAGGATGGCTAGGTGATGTTTTCTTTTTCTGACATTTACGTGAGGAAGAGATGGGACCTGGATGCAACCATGGGAAAAAGTGTGATGCTCTGGGCAATGTTCTACTGGGAAACCTTGGGTCCTGGCATTCACATGGATGTTACTTTGACACGAAACAATCAGAATAGTGCAGATCAAACACAGCCCCTTCATAGCAACAGCATTTCACAATGGCAATAGCCTCTTTCAGCAGCCCTGCCACTCTGCAAAAACGACTTAGAAATGGTTTAAGGAACACGACAGAGAGTTCAATGAGTTAAAATTCCCCAGATCTCATTCTGATCGTGAATCTGTGGGAATTGCTGGACAACCTAGTCTGGTCCATGGAGGCCCCACCTTTCAAGTTTCAGAACTTAAAGGACCTGCTGATAAGGTATTGATACCAGATACCACAGCACACCTTCAGAGGTGGCATCCATGCTTTGATGGGTCAGAGCTGTTTTGGAGGCACATGGGGAACCTACACAATATTAGACAGGTGGTTTTAATGTTGTGGCTGATGAGTTCTCAAGCAGTGTTTCCCATCTTTGATCCGGGAGGTCTTGTGCTTTGTACATATTATAGTTGCCATGCTCCAAACACACCTGATCCATCTAAATAGCTCATGAACCCAGAGTCAATGCTGGTGAAGAACCAGGTTTACTCTAAAGCATTCTGAAATACAGAGTACCGATTCAAAAACGTGGTTATTCAGAGCTTTTAAAGGCCATTATGTTACTTAAATAGAGACACAAAATGCACAAGACAGCCAGTAGACAATACAGAGCTTGTAGTGTTTTGATGGAGCTGAGACTCAAATTCACACTTGCAGACTCTGGACTTGTTCAGAATCATATTTAGTTAACTGCAAGCTTACCTGACCCCAGAGCAGACAGCCAAAGCCTAAGAAGATGCACCACAGCCACTGGTCGATGGAAAGGCCTACACAGCTGAAGGGTTTTCCTCCAAACTGCACGATCACAATCTAGGAAGAGATAACATCACATATCTGTGAGCAGTCTTGAAACTGAAGGTGCTTCAATTTGAGTTTCACTCCCAAAATAAATTTTTTTGATGGCTTTTTCCTTCCGACCTCAGTAGGCACTCACCTGAATGACAAAAGTGCCGAAAACAATGGAGCAGAAGATCAAATTGTTGAAGATGCCATCAAAGACATTTCTTTCGCCATGTATCTTCCGGGCGTTGATTTCGTTGAAAAGCTGCATCATGACGAAAGTGTTGAAGACGATGGTGTAGTGTTCAGAGGGGGGAGCATGAAGTGGGGCATTACGACCACTGTCTATATCAAATATCTTCTCACCTAAAAGAAAGAGAAAAGGTTGATGTGGCTTTCAATACACATTTAATTGTAGCGGTGTATCTACTGCATCCTCACATCAATTCCATGCATGCCAGGCAGGTAATGAATCAAACCCACAACCCAAATGACTTACAGGACCATAAAGTACAGTAATTAAATATTGATGATAAATTGTATAACCAGGTGATTAAAAATTCAGGTATTGTATGATCATTAAATGCAAGAGACAGCAGTGTATCATTACGCTGGAACTGGTGACAGAATCGGTCGATCTGATGATTTTGATGGTTAAACATACAAACTCAAACACCTACGAATACACCAAACACAAATTCATGAATATTACGCTGAACAAATGTGTACAGAGCTCATTTGTTTGATGACGTTTTTGAACCATTAAATTAACGTCTTCTGAATATATTTAATGGTAACCACAACAAACTATGTTGATTTTGCTAATACTATTGACATACAATATATTAACATGCTGTAAACTGTTTGCAAACACATTAATGTACATAAGTGAATTGGTAGATGGGTTGGAAGGTGGGTTGGACGAATTGCCTGTTCTTGTAGCAGGCAGAGATCACGCCTGTACAAAAGGCCGTCTATAATATGGTTTATGTCTCAGTTTTTGTATAACAACATTGGGTGACATGGTTGGGGATTAAAAAGGCTTCAGACTAAGGAGCTACAGGCACCATTAGAATTATTTGTTTATTCTCACCCTGGAGAATCAACTGCAAGCTTTAGCTGTTGGGTGACGTGCTGTTTTCTCTCACCTGCGAACAGCAGAGTGAAGATGATGGTGAGCTGGTAGACTCCATGGCCCAAAATGTTCTTCATCATGGTTCTGGAGATGAGAGGCTTGTTACGTCCATATGGCTTTCTCAGCAGCAGAGACTCTGTGGGCGGCTCGGTGGCCAGAGCCAGTGAGGCAAAGGTATCCATGATAAGATTTACCCACAACATCTGTACCGCTTTTAGAGGAGAGTCCTGGGAACAAGAGATAAACAGAAGGGATATACATCACGCAACCCAACATGGAAACATTACGTGCCCAACAAGTCCTGAAAAGATGTTAAACTTTCACCATATTTTTTTCTTTCTACTCCTAAATACTTTCGCATCCTAAATTTGCCCACACTGCCCCTGCATTAATGGGGCAACAATAAGAGTTAAAACATTACAGACAGCTGATAGCATCAAAGACACATGAGTAATGAAAAATAATATAGACCTAACTAAGATTAATATTTGATATATTATCAGCATGCTTTCAGCAAATTGTATCGCCTAATATTTGTGTACATTTGGTCTAAAATACAGTGGGATGCTTTTATTTATGTATTCAATTAAATGTCCAGCAAAACCAGAAAATGGGTCCATGGAGAAAAGGAAAACAGGTCCAAGAGAAAAAAAAATCTAGCATGTGCAAAACAGCTAGTAGTGATGAGTTTATTCAAACAGCTCAAGTCAGTGGTTCCCAGTCCTGGTTTTGGTAATGCTGCTCCTACTTACTGGATCTTCCTGAGTTACTCTTCTAGTGGAAGTATGCTGTGCACATCTGGCTCATTCTGGGGCTGCACTGAACAAACTATTTCACATCCATTGCGGATTACATGGAATTCCCTCCCTAAGAATACTCAGTGCTTCATCTCTCACTTTCTTCAAAACCCAACTAAAAACATCTTTTACTTTGGTGTTCTGCCTCTTCCTTTAACTCTTGATTCTTTCTATTGGTTCTTTCCTGCTACTGAAATCTGTGCTGGAATCTTCTGATAGAAGAATCTGCTGTCTGCTGTGTCTGTGGCACAAATATAAAAAATACAGCCCTTAAAAGGCATGAGTGTATATTATCTATAATCAAGGAACAGGCTTATGTAACTTGACAACAGCTGCGACTGTTTCTTTTTAAAATACAGATGCTATATACTTTTAAAAATAACTTTCCATGAAATGCGTATACTTCAGTGTACATGGTAATTTTGAGAACACCTTTCAGCCTCGCAATAAAAATAAAGATAATTTCAGATCTCTTGCTGACCATCTATTGGTCTTGCGCCATACCATTCTCAGTTCTCTCAAGTTAGGTAGTGATTAGCAGCTTCTGTCATCATTAATCAGTCAAGTTCAAGTTCCGTCAACCAAACAGGTGCTCAAGCCACAAACTCTCCAGTTATCCTTCCCTTCAACACGTGTGTAGCAGGTCAGAGGAGCTCAGAAATTCAGGTTGTTACCTGTGTTATGCATGCTCCGGTGAAAGCTACAATCACGGCCACTATGTTGACAGTGAGTTGGAACTGCAGAAATTTTGAGATGCTGTCGTAGACATTTCTCCCCCACATGACTGCTTTTACGATGCTGGAAAAATTGTCATCAGTGAGAATGATGTCGGAGGCCTCTTTAGCTACATCGGTGCCAGCAATGCCCTGAGTACGACAAATAAATATTTATCAGTATTTACAGAACAATAAAGCTTGATTTGTATTTGTACATGGAAGTAAAACATCAAATAACATGTAGGTAAATAAAATACCATGGCAAATCCAACATCGGCCTTTTTCAAAGCAGGGCCATCGTTGGTACCATCTCCTGTTACTGCTACTACCTGCCTCTGTTCTACAATAGTGCTGTCGATGATCCCTGCAACATAGAGAGGTCATGCATAAACACATGTAAAACAAACAAAAAAGGTTTTCAGAAAAATCACTCGGTATCACAAATTATTAATATACGGTTAATATTAAGTGTGAGAAAAACAGGATACCTTTAACTAAGGTGTGCTTGTCTGTTGGTGAAGATCTCGCTAAAACCCTCAATTTAGGCCATATTTTGTCAATCCGCTCTTGCTCGATCTGTAAAGGGGGAGGGGGGGCGGGGTACGTCAGTCAGTATTTGTGAAAAAGTCTCTGAGCGTGTAGTCCTGCAGAAACAGCAGCGATTCTCTCACCTCTCCCTTCTCATTGCGTATCCGACGATTGAATTCCTTTCCCTCCAGGCAGAGGAAATCATCTCCAGGCTGCAGGATACCACACTTGGTTGCTATGGCGCGAGCAGTATTGATGTTGTCCCCGGTAACCATGCGTACTGTGATCCCGGCACGCTGGCACTTTCTAATGGCATCAGGGACCTGAAAGAGAGGTCAGACTGCTGTTAGCAGCCCCAATATGCAATATGGATATGCGGTAAACACATAATATAAGCTCTATTAAGAGAAATTCAACAATAACATTTAAAGAATGTCCACATAAATGTGTCATTATTCCAAGAAAAATGCTTGCAATGGTTGAGGGTCATACTTCTGGTCGGACTGGGTCCTCGATGCCCACCACACACACACAGGTGAGGCTAGTGAGAATGTCGTTCTCATTTTCCCAGTCTGGTTCTCCGTCTGTGGCAGGGAAGTCCCTGTAGGCCAGGCATATCGTTCGCAGGCCTTCAGAGGCCATTGGCTCAATCACTTTCTTCACTAAGTCGTCCCTGTCTCTGGGCCGAAACACCTTAGCCTCACCGCTCGCTGTCAGGATCTTGTAACACCTAGATGAATGGAGGACAGTAAAAATACAAATCTAACTGGTGAGCTGCAGAAAAGGAGAACAGGTGTGTTTTGTGAGCACGCTGTACGGATTGAGTCTTTAAACTGCTTAACTTAGAATTGTCAAAGTATTCCACAATGCAGAAATAGATTACAGTTTTAAGACTGAGGGATGCCTACTTTTTGAGCAGAATCTCTGAGGCCCCTTTGCTGAACATGCGGAAGCTCCCATCAGCATTCTTTAGCACGGTGCTCATGGATTTCCTGACAGAGTTGAAGGTGTAAACTTTGTAGAGCTTCTCCTCAGGGATCTCGTTGCGAACTGGTTGGTAGTCCTTTTTCAGGTCCAACACAAAGCCAAGCAAGGCACATTCTGTTTTGTTGCCCACCTGCCGAGGCAGTCCTCCCTCCTTCTCAGGGGACTATAAAAACCAGAAACAACACATGGCCCAAAGCCATGCAAAGGTCATAGTGACTGTAAGACTGATGACAACTGAAAAAAAGTACACCGGTCTTTAAAACCGATGATGTAATAGAATATAGTTAACATCAAACCTGTGTGATTTGTATTGTGAAAAGTCATACAGGTGTACTCACCATGATCTTTGTGGTGTAAGCACAGTTGACGCTGATGCCCAGAAGCAGCAGGTCCATGACGCTGGCAGGGATGACCTCAGGCTCAGGGACCCTCCTGTGGTGCTTTTCTGCGATGTACACTTGCACCACAGTCATCCTATTCATGGTCAGTGTGCCCGTTTTATCTGAACAGATGGCAGTGGCATTGCCCATGGTCTCACAGGCATCTAAATGCCTCACCAAATTGTTGTCTTTCATCATTTTCTAAGACAAAAAAGGAAACGTGTGTGAGTACAATCCTAAAATTCATAAACAAAGCCAGAAATCCAATGGCGGAAAAACACTGGATAGTGTTACTACAGTGTCGTTGCACAATGAATGAAAGGCAAGTACTGGTAAGGCCGGTGCCGCTTAATACAAGAGGTGATGCCAGACCAGAGCGACTAAAATGATCTGATTAGCGGATGAGCAGGTGTTGTCCAACATGACCCTGGTTTTAAGGCAGCCCGTCAGGACAGGTCATGGAACCCACTGAGCTGTCTACCCGCTTTAACGTGCTACCAGAAAGAGGTGAGAGGACGTACTTTGACAGAATAAGCCAGCGAGATGGTAACAGCGAGAGGCAGACCCTCGGGGACAGCCACCACCAGCACGGTCACACCGATGATAAAGAACTTCACGAAAAACTGGATGTAGATGGGTGTGCAGCTTTTCTCCCAGGGAAGGCCTTGCATCCAGAAGGTGTTCACTATAAACAGCACCACCAGGATTATGACGGTGATCGCAGACATCACCAGACCTGCACAGAAATGAAACAAGCACACCCTTAACAGCAGTGCTTCACCCAAACGACAGTCCCCAGCCCAATACAACACAGCTTCAGAAACGACAGAACAGGAACATAAATGGGATCAAGGGCGCAAGGAAGGGTAGGATTCAGCAAATTAAGGTGAGAACTAAAGCGCTCTGACCTGCTTTGCCGATTTGAACGGCTAGTTTGGTCAGCTTCCCTTGTAGAACAGATTTCTCCTTCTTTGGCAAGTTGGCTTTCCGCTTCTCTTCTGCATCTCCACCTTCATCACTGTTCAGTGGCTGCATTTCCATCGCAGCTCCATCCTGGGCTTTAGCTATAGGCAGAAAAAGAGAGGAAAAAAAGAGAATAGCCATGTAAGATACATATTGAGAAGAAAGTATTTAAAAGAAAGCCATGAGCACATTTGTTATCAATTTTATTTGATGAGCTTAGAAGTCATTTTTAGATCATTTTAAGATCCATGCTGTCCTATACGCGAATAATGGAACTGGCCTTTTCCACTAGGAGGGCTCAGAGAGACACACAGCTTCTTCTATGATCCTACAAGCCAAAGGGCCATACTCATGAATACAGTGCAGGCTGACACAACAGGGACAGGAAAACTAGAATGTCAAATTAGCGCTCTGGTTAAATATCTCTCTTCCTTAATGTCACTAAACAGGGAACAGCTCATTTGTAAATCTATATTTTCTGTTGGTGAAAAATAATCACAGCATGTAGACGTCCTGTCCAGTGTATTTCCCTCCTCCAGCAAACCACATCAATTAATTAGCTAATTAACAAACTCCTGGTGGATAGAACCGGGGGTGTTTCCACACATAAAACATTAAAAAAAGGTTCTCCATGAAAGTACCGAGACTGCAACACCACATAAAAAAAAACAAACAAAATAAAGCACCCACTCACACACAAGCACGGCCCATTTTCTTTTTCTAATTTGTTTACTAAACGACACGGTAAGTACGGGCTGAAGCCAAAAGAAATGACAGGCCCGGGCCGGTCTGCATGAAATGTGTGTTCCGTGATATTCTGGTGTGCCGTGGAGGGTCTGTTCTCCTCTCGCAGGGCTTTAATCCTAGTCTGAGGGATTAAACCCCATTCCTGGCAACATGGTAGTGAGAGAGGCTCTGCAGGCGGCTCACATACAGGGCTGCTTCTACACCAAACACAGACCCAGTAACACATAATACACTGCAGACTTTCCCTTATCAACACCAGCACTGGCCTCGCTTTTAATCTGTATTCCAGCAGGAGCACAGCGACCACAGCAGAGTTGACTTCATACATGCTGTTCTTTACAGTCACACACACACACACACACACACACACACACACACACACACACACACACACACACACACACACACACACACA
>JBBJLS010000128.1:30118254-30128626 GCA_037577275.1 Bryconaethiops microstoma | reverse complement strand
CTCAACTCACCCTCACACACACTCACACACACACACACACACACACACACACACACACACACTCAAAACACTTCATGCAACTGTAAAGTGTACAATGCAGAGGTTCTTGCAGCTGGCTTTGATACATCAATGCAATGTTAAGTTGCTCACATTCATTTTCACATAAACACATTTTAGATTCTTTATTAAGGTCAAAATAAAGTTTTTAGGTCAACAATTTAAAACATACCATACAAACACTAAGTTTGTTTTGTGACACCACAAAAACAGTAAACGTGCAGTTTTTGCAGAAAAAAGTTCTACTGCATCTCTACAGGGACTTTTAGGTCGTAAAACTTTTTTCATTACAAATATCCCAATTTACATCAAATAGATTTTCTTGGCCTCTTTGCATCTGCATCCGTTATCATTTCATTGAGGTTTCAGTACTTTAAGATCAAGGTTGCTCAACAAATATCAGGCGACTTGTATGGGTGTTTGTAAGTCATTTGAGGCAAACAAATGTTCCAGAGACTGTTATCAGTGCCAGGCACAGATTCCAGCTTCCGCCAGCGAAGGCACTTTTCACAAGGTCAAGTAGCAGAGCGGGTCTCGAGTGTGGGTAAATATTGTGACTGGAGAACCACAATGGCTGTGCAGTCTGAGAACACTGGTTTGCTCAACAGTTTCACCAAGTATAACAATTATCAATGACCTTTGATCTCATTTGGTCAAATGGCTTCAGCACTGGAGGAAATCTGTAACTGGGTTGTGGGACAGTAGTGCTGAAGCAAGAGATCTTGCACATCATTCAGACCTCTTCCAAAGTTAAAATTTAATGGGGACCTTTGGTTGGTCATGCTGAAGACATCAAGTGGATTACGGGTTAAGTCCTGAGCCAGCGCCTGTACACTAATGATTTTTCCACTGCGTGATATGAAGTGATAGTCTGCCAGCAGCGCATTCGATTCATGTTTGCTGTGGATTTATGGCTCTGTGAAAGGTTTATGGCAGGAACTCTACTCTCAGTGGGTCAAAGTTCTGCCTGTCAAAGACCTGATTGTGGTCAGAAAGAGGACACGGCCTCTTTAAGGTGAGTGTGATATAGGATGAATGGAAAAAAGCAGCTTAATAACCTCATAAACGCGGCTGCATAACTCCAGACTTTGGCCCAGGTAAAGTCCACGGTGTCTGGGTCTGACTGCATCGTTTGCACGTAACTGTGCATCTGCAGACAGGTGGATGTCCTCCATTCAATTCAGTTTTTAAAAAAAACTCTTTTTGCAGTTGATGTTGTCACAAAACAGCTTTACGGAGCCCCTAGGGAACAAGCCAGATGTGACAGAGGCGAGGAAGACCTCGCTAAAGCCGGAGGAAGAAACCTCAGGAGGAACCAAGACTCAAAACCAACCTCGACCTCAATAGTTATAACAAAAAATGCATAGTTAAATAAGCATACAACATTTACATCTTATGCACATCATCACTTTCAGGACATCAAAGTGTATGTAATTTTGATGCTCCCGCATACACTTCAGTGTTAAGAGCATTTCGGACGTCTGGTTCCATTCACCACCACTGTGAACAATTCTGACTTGACGAGTTTCTCCGGAATGGAGCGTTTCACTCCAAGACCACTCTGTTTATGTCTTAACCATTTAAACATGCAGACTTTTAGCTGCTCTTTACGTTATGTGAAATTTTGGTGATAAATGGACCGATAGAAATGCACCAAGAAGTGAAAATTTGGATGAAGATATGGATGTTTAAAGAAATGTGATGTCATTTAAGCACATGATGGTAATAATGATAATAATAAAAGTAAAGCATCACATTTTCCTCCAGTAATTTTGCAGAGGCTTCTAAATCCAAAGTGATGGTGTATGAGTGAAAGCTTAATTTTTGTCAAATAACATAGTTTGTAATTACGTTTAGACTGTAATTCATCTAATAAGAAAGAGGAGAACAGAACTGCGAATGATATACAGCTTTACACTCTGAGGCTGTTTATCCCGAAGCCTTTTGATCGATACTGTTTCACCTGATCGAGAGCCGACCATGTTTTTCCTGAGACCTGAGGCTGTTCATTCAACCAGAGACGTGATAAAGAAGAAGGTTGTTTACTGTTTGAAAAATGAGGGGCTGGTCTCACAGGGAAAGTCCAGTTAAGAACGTCAATCATCGTCATGTTTAAGCTGGGAAAAGACTGGCCTCGTTGATGTGACGTCCACGGCTAGCGGCCGTGATGTTGTCATTATTTAGTTATGATGTATAGGACTCTTATTTTGAATTATGTGTATGTTGGTGTCTAGAGTCACTGTCAGCTGTCTTGTGATTGTGTTTTATGATTGGTTTATGTCTGAGTGTGTTTAGTATTTAGTTGCAAGAGTTTGTGTATTCCTTTGCTGGTCAACCCTCACGATAACCCTCACCCATGCCCTCACGTTTCCTGCTCCTCATGTGTCTGTTTAGTATGCTGTTGGTTAGGCCCTTGTGCCTTTTGTTTTGGTTTTATATAGAGTCTGTGTCTTTTTATTAAAATACCATCTAAAGGAACCTGCACCTTGCGTCTCGCCTCACTCCCCATGCACGCCAGTCGTGACAGCTGAGGAGAAATGAACATATATAATAGACAGAACAACCTGAGTTTAAGCCAAACACTACAAACCATCAGTGACCTCAAATCTGTTTTTGAATAATTACTGTGGCTTTTAGTATAAATGTATAACTGCCTTTCAGAGAAAGAGGAGGAAATTGCCTGGTTGTGGAAATTACCTGCCAGAATGGTCAGACTTTCCTATAGGAATGTTCAACAAGCACGGCTCGACGGCCGTGTCTGAGCACTAACTCAGTGTGATACTCTTTAGGACATCACTTCACCCTGCATGTTTAAATGTGCTGTTATCTTCAAGAGTGTGAACTCTAGAGTATTAAATGAAATAAATCACTTGGCTTGAATGAAATAAATCACTTGTTTTAAAACTGAGGGACATTCCCACTCAGTGAAGCATCACTGGACACAGTGATGGACCTACTGGACCTACTTTAATGGGGATAAATTGGGTAAACATAAAATTTACCCCCCCACCCCCCCCACCCCCCCCACCCCGCACAACGTACTGTACACAATTTTATCATCTTCAATAAACTTCAGTTCCATAATTGAACATAATCAGACCTGTAGGAGTGTGAGAACCACCGACAGGTCACATGACATATTTTCCAATAGAACTTTGATATTTCCCACCATTGAGGCTTTATTACATGTATGTTTTATTTATTGTTTTATTTAGATTGTTAACAACATTTTTCATTTTTTATTTTAATTTCTATAGCTTTAAATTGCTGGAATCAAATTGACTCAAGCATACAGGATGTTGCGTGCTAGAAATGCACCTATAAATAAAATTTTTAAAATTATTATTATTATTATTATTATTATTATTATTATTATTATTATTATTATTATTATTATTATTCAATTTGAACAGAACATGAGGGTTAAATTTGATGCAATAATTGAACTGCATAAAATGATGTATAGGCTAAACTTTTTTCTTCTGCTTTTATTTCTCAGCTGTTTCAGTCTGTTCCTCCACATATGAATATATGATGTACACAACGCATGTACAGTGCTTGGAGTTGTTGGCTTTCATGCCGAAAACACAAATAAGTCAAGGTACAGTCGGTGAGGTCATGCTAGAAAATCGCGCTCCAGATGTTTAGCCGTTGGTTCGGCTGTTTTGTAACGTGAGAGTTGGCAGGTCTGGTTCAGGCCTGGGAAACGACTCCAAAGCCCCCTGGACAGCGTAGACGTAACAAGGGCACCGTGAAAAATCAATTACTCCCCCATGTTATCGCTCCTGTCAAACGAGGGAATATGAAATGTCTGCTGCGGCTATCGAGAACAGATCCCTTACGAGGGTCTGGAGCCATTCTGCTCTGAAGGCTTCTGGGAAGGCCTTGAAATCAATCATCGCGGCCTGGCAGGGGAAGTTAATTCACCAGAGTGTGAGGGGTGGACATATTGAGAGACCCCGACGCTGCGATACATCCTCCCATTAACGACTGCTAGCATTGATCTCCACTGACAAGGACAACCTGTTAATCCACAAGCCCAGCTTGATTTGTGCTTCACTCAGAGACCCATGGCGAATATGGCCAAAAAAATATGGCACTGACAAAATGAAATGATATGTACTTTTAATGGGACACAAACAAAATGTAGACAAGTTATGAATGCTTTGTTCCTTGACAACAGAATTAAATGGGAGTTCTTTTGTCTTTAAATTTGGTATAATTCAATTACTGATTTCTTTACAGTGGTGGTGAATGGAACCAGGCGTCTCCAGCACAATTACAGCCATTTCATTCAATATTCAAACCTATTGGCGAACCTAAACATGTCATCTGTTATTGATTGGTAAAATCAGGAGAAGAAAAAATTTGGGGGACTATTTTGCACACACATTTTTTACAATGCACTCCTCTACTATAAATGTAATTTTAAAATGCCTTTTAGGCCAAAGCCCTCTGAAACCTATTACCAAACAAAGTGTCAGGTATCAGGTACTGTATTCACAACTGAAAAAAAAAATGTCCTGGACATTTTCTGTGAGGGAACTTTCAGAGGTATTAAACTTTTTAGACATCTGGTTCCATTCACCACCACTGTGAACAATTCTCATTCTGTAAATTTATATAGGATGAAACATTTCACTCTGAATGACTTTGTTTACATCTGATCCATTTTATTATACACACACTAAGGAAAACCAGTGGAATCCTTTAACCACCTTTAATGTCTTGTGTTTTGTTAAATGACTTACTGAGTAAGCCAGGCAATATTTTTCATGAGAAATCAGAGTTTAAAAAAGTAAAAATAGACTTTAACAGCAATATTGAACCGTTTACGGCCCTTCAAAGCATTCAAAGTACATAATATGTCCAAAAGTATTCCGACAGTTTTCTAAACAGGTGTGCGGTTGAGCACACAGCTGTAATCTCCATAGAAAAGCATTAGATAATAGAATGGGACGTCCTGGAGCAGGCATACATTAGAATAAGGTTATTATGTCCATGGCCAGATATGAAATGTGTGTCAGGTGTCTACAAACATATAGTGAAAGTGACCGTGATTGTTATATGTGAACAGACCACACAGTGTGAACAGCATAACATTCTTCCCCTGCATTTAACACATTTAACCCATTTAACCCATTTAACCCATTTAACACATTTAACACATTTAACCCATTTAACCCATTTAACCCAATTCACAGCGCCCGGGGAGCAGTGTGTAGGGACAGTACCTTTCTCAACGGAACCTCAGAGGTGTCACTAGCAGTCTTGGGATTCGAACCCACAGCCTTCTGATCGCAGGGCAGAAAATAGAGTAAAATATAAAATAAAGTTAAAAATAAAGTAAGCTTCCCAGCCATTTGCATTGGGATTTTCCTACATCCCCATTGTCTGCCTCCACTGATTAAGCGGTTTCGCTACAATATAAGTGGTGTAAAACAGTCTAGAACCAGTGTTCACCCTCAGAACTCAGAGCCTATCCTGAAAGTTCTCCAGGTTCAGAGATCTTGAGTTTTTTTCTGTTTGTTTCTAAAACCTAAAATAAAATAAATTTCTTCATTTTTGTTCCTTATGTTCATTTGCGTGTGACGGCATTTTTAAACCCCAGTAGTGGTTTTTATTATTATTACATGTTTTATAAATTACAGTAACTTTGGTTCTATGTGACACAGGAACACCAAACGAAGCTCAGCATGACGTCTGACACCTCGAGCACCAACACACACCGGGGGAACTTCCACATAAGGAGCTGTCTGGCCCTATGACAACACAGATCCTTTGGCGAATTATAAATATGGATATGCATCATGTAACTAAAAATTGCGTATTCATGGGGGTGTTGAGAGAGTGTGACAGGCCTACATGTCCAGAAAAGATCATCACCCATCTGAAAAGGCGTCTTCTCTGAAAGGTTGGGTTCTCTTGCTCCAGAAGAGAAACAGGCGAGAAACACTCTTCAGAGTAAACACACCCTCTTCAGAATACAAAAAGAGAGAAAAGAGACGCTGGAAGAGAAATTGAAAAACTTCACAATATCTGTTACACGACAGGAGCTCAGTTCACTCGCAGAGGGCCGCTGTCCTACTTGCGTTAAATGGAGGAGAAAGAGAAGAGAGGGGCAGATAAGGAGACTCTCGAGGGGCGAGAGGAGCGGCGACCTGAACTCCTGGCTCTCAGACAGAGACACACTCTAAATGATGGAGGACACAAGGCCCCCTTTCTCCTGGACCGCATTCCGGACATTAGCATAACCCGGGTTTTAACCTTTGGAGTCATCAGAGATAATTAAAGCCGGGTGTAATTCAATATTTATTATGTCTAAGTGCATTATGATTTGAATTGGACGAACTTATTGCATACAGTACAGTTTATTTCCAGGAAATTATGTGACGCACTGAGTAATCTAATCACGCTGTATTGAAAATTCATATAGTGTAAACAATTCTGACTCGGAACGTATCTAGAACAGAACATTTCACACTAAGGGCACCCCGAACGACTTCGTGTACATCTTAACCGTTTACTCCAGTTCAGCATCTCGAGTCTCTAGTAGTTATATGACACACAGTGTAATCTAGTCGTTATTTTTATGCTTTGTTGAACATTCAGAGCTTTAAAACAAAGTTAAAATAGACTTAACAATAATGTTCAACCATTCACAGTCTTTCAAAGGCTCCAAAGCTGATAACATGTCCAAAAGTATCCAGACAGCCCTTCTTAAAGAGGTCTTTCATTGCACACACACAGCTATAATCTCTGGAGTCATCAGAGATGATTAAAGTGGGTGTAATTCAATATTTATTACGTGTAAGTGTATTATGATTTGAATTGGACAAACTTATTGGATACAGTCCTGTTTTTGTTTTTGGGGAAAATTAACAAAACTTTCTTTCAACATCTTGAGTCTCTATTAGTTATATGACTCACTGCGTAATCTAATCATTATTTTAATGCTTTATTGAACATTCAGAGTTTTAAAAGACTTAAATATGATATTGAACAATTTATAGTCCGAAGCGACTTCCAGCCCCTAACTACAGGAGAGACTGTCCAAGTAAAGTCATAAAAGGTACTTAAGTACTTTAATATCAACTCCACTTTACAGTCCAACACTTTATACCCCTCTAGCTGACACTGGGCATGGTGACCTTAGGCCATTCCCTAAGGACGCCATGCCCAGGGGGCAGCCTCCCAGGAGCAATTTGAGGTTAAGGCTCAGGAACCCAGTGGTGGTTTTGCTGAAGGTAGGATTCGAACCCATGACCTCTTGGTCCAAAGGCAAGTATTCTACCCACTAAACCACCACCACCTGAACTTGTTCACCTTCTCCTGCGGCAGCCTGTCAGCACTACACTGTCCTCACACTTTGCCCTTTTACACATCTGTCTCTTCACAGACACTCACAGCGTCACACAGACAAGCAGCGAAATAATAATCCAGCAATACTGATCTCAGTACACGGATGGAGGAATGCATTTGGTGCATTTCAAGTTTGCATAAGTGGAATAAATAGACACGATCTGCACAATTTCTATTTATTTGGGTTTAACACATTTAACACAAAAATAATCTTACAAAATATACAATGTGCCATAACTTTTGCACATTATGTTTTATTTTTCCTGTTAAATTGTGTGTCAAAATGTGCATAACTGTGTCTCTGTAGTGGAGGTACTCATTTATGCTTAGAACCTGTCATGTGACCAGGCGGGCAAAATTTGTGCACACATAAAAAGCAAGTAACCCGAAATACGAATACAAAACAACAGACCATCGATACAGTTCTCTGAATTATATTTTACCAAAGAATATCTCTACTTTCACTTAAATATCGGGTTTGTAAACCTAATTATACCATTAATTATATATGAGTGGTGTGAAGAGAAACACAAACACTTTCTCAATTTTAATGTACAATTACTGTTTATTTCCTGGGATTTAACATATTAGAGAGAAAATACAAAACATAAAATAAGTAATATGTGCAAATGTTAAGATGTTGTATATTTTATGTTTATTCTTGTTTTTTAAATGAATAGAAATTATGCACTTAAATATAACAGTAAATGTCATATTTAAATGTATTACCACTTATTTCACTTAGAAATTCAACAAGTCATGTGGATAAAGCATGTCCAGACATGCACATATGAATGTGGTAAAATGCCAACAATACCACAAATAATATTGAAATTTAATTTTGCCTTAATTATCACACATTGTCTTCTGTTTGGGTTAGAGTGGGGGCTCCAGGCTGCTTATTCAAGATGCGAGATTCAAGAAAGTTTATTGCCAGCCCAGCCACATACACAAGTACACAAAGGGTTGAAATAGCGTTCTCTGAAGCAAATAGTGTATAAGAAAGACAGACAAAGTGCAGAGTGAAAAATCTGCTGCATCATTATATTGCAGCATCGAAGTACAACATTGAAAAGTACAAAAACAGGCAGGTAGTGCAAATGAATGTGTATTCTGAGATTTTACTCAGTTTTACAAATTTTTAGCAGCAAGTTTTAATGCAGTGTTTTGTAAAGTGTCGGTGCAGTGAGTTTAGGATTCTTTAAAAGTGCACTCATTACCCAGTGTCCAGTTTCATACAGGGGTGTTTCTAGATCTACAATACTTTTGTCGTCCGGGGTGGGAAGAGTTTGTGCTTTGCACCTTTTTTAATGATCAGGGTGGAGGATTGGAGACTCCTGGAGCCCGGTTGCCTCGCTGGTGGATGCCTAGATGGCCAATAAATGTTCTAGTTGCAATCATTACTGGTCAACCACTTTATCATCTAATACCAGGAAGGTCGTGTGGAGACCTGAACGCACTGGTCTGCCCATTATCATGGCTTCATACAGCCCAGAAACACGCCGGCTCACGCATGGCCGCACACGTGCCTGCATGCACACGCACACTGCAGCGTAACGAGCTGCTCCACTTTCATGGCAGATGGAAAATGTGGCGCTTGTGCTATTCTCCCTGTCTCTCTATCTCTCCATCCCTCTCTCTCTCTCTCTCTCTCTCTCTCTCCCCTTCCCTTCCTCTCTGCCGGCCACGAGGCTGTGGCCCGGGGCTCGAGCGGCCCGTATCGGGTGATGGAGAAAGGGGTGAAAGGGCTGGAGGGAGGTGGAAAATCTGCCTCACCGCCCATCAATATTTCAGCCGTACCTGCGGAAAGCCAACACCAGCCGACGTCTTCCATCGTGTCATTGGACGAACGGATCGGATGCCCGCAGCTTGACATGCCAACATTGTTGGCGTATGAGCGCTGATGCAAAGCACCATGCATTATTCAGCCATTCCTGCAGAACCGGGTGGGGGAAGGGGGAGGACTTGCGTCAGAAGAAAGAGAGGGAACTTCAGGAAGGAGGTCAGGGAGCAGCGAGGCAGAAGGGAGGGACAAGATAAAAGAGAGGACAGGAGATTCGTCTTTGGGGACTGTCGGGACTCCTAAAAATTCCAGAGCTGCTCCAGTAGACAGGTCCAGAACTTCCGACTAATATACGTGCCAGTGTTTCAGCAAGAAATGGAAACTAGTACTCACCAGTTAGCATGATAGCTTTTGAATAATGCTAATGGGTGACTATTGACTTTTATTATGCAACATGAGCATTATTGACAGTGATGGTTTACACCTTCCCTCCATTTCATCCAAATGTAGACAAACAGACAAGACATGTTCAGTGTCGGGTGTTTGCATTAGGCTAATGTAGCTAACAAGTAGTGGAAGCTTATAGCTACCAGAAACTGGGTCTTGTTAATAGAGAACAGGGAGTCATGCAGTGTCAGGAACCACAGATGAGTCTTTTAGAGATTACTGAACACCTCCTCGTGGTTTAAGGCGAGTGATAGACTATAGAATATACAAAATTATAGAAAAAAAACTGATACATACCAGCGGTAATATACGTTATTGTCTGTTACAAGCATCAGATAAAACATATGGAATGAGTGAATATGAATGTGCACAAGCGTAATGATTATAATCTCAGAGGAAACTGCTTTAAGTGAACCTGAATGGAAATTCAACTCAGGCCCTCATACATGCAAAGCACACCCCCTACCACTGAGCTACACCCCAGCACACATAGGAGTAATAATAGCAACAACAACAGTAAAAAATTAATAGAAAATCACATTAATAATAGTAACAATAAGAAGAAGAAGAAGAAGAAGAAGAAGAAAAAGAAGAAGATAAACGTATATATTTCCTAAACAGGAGTTATAGAGTACATAATCAACACAAAACACACGCACACACACACACACACACACACACACACACACACACACACACACACACACACACACACACACACAC
>JBBJLS010000128.1:30054199-30068497 GCA_037577275.1 Bryconaethiops microstoma | reverse complement strand
TGGCCAGTTTGTCACTGATCAGACACGTGCACACACACACACACACACACACACACACACACACACACACACACACACACACCTATACTCATCCTTCAGGACAGTTTAACATGTCTGGGTACACCTGACGTGCTTGCCTTTAGACTGTGTAAGGACATCGGTGTTCCTGGCAGAAACCCACACAGAAAGGATTCTAGATCAAACCCAGGACATTCACTGTGAAGACTGTGCCACTTATCACATGATCTATGAAATGTGCAAACACCCCCAGACTAAAACTGTACACATTTTAAAAATGAAGACGCCGCACAAGACAATGCTGAATTATAGAACCGTTTAATCTGAATAGTTTATAAAATAAACGATACTTTAGAATTTTTGTCACATTGCTTTTTCACTAGTAGATGTGCATCATAAAACAAAAAAATGAGGACATTTATTCCATTTGTGCAATAAATGAACATCAAAAAACATTACAGTTATGAGCACAGCACTAATGAGAAAAAACAGTACGGTTTTGGGGAAGCACCTTATGCTAATTTTGTGAGCTCACATCCACAGCAATTCAAACTTAACATGACTTTGTTTTAGTTCTAGACAACTTTCTTAGCCTAAAATGCAATGCAGCATGAATTACTCATGGATTTTAAGAACAACATCATGTATATGTGAACTGAATATCGCTAACGTGAACTCGCCCAACACATCAAAGGAGTGAAATGAAAAATAAACTCTCCTGAATGTAAAAATAGCTTCACAAGTTAAAAAGAGAATGCAATTGTTGCAATTGTTGGCTACCGAAAACAAGGAACAATGCATGTTCACGTATTTATGGAAATGGGCTGCTTCAAAATCACCTGCATGAAAACACGATTGAAAATGAGTTGCAGGGTTCTGACCATTTCAACCACTTTTTAAATGAATAACATACAATGGCCTAGTAAACTGTTTGTCTATCATCAATCTAGTCATGTTGCCACAGCAGAGTTGTGACAGCAGGTCAACTACAATAAACCATAATCTTACATATAAAATGCTCTACAAAAAATGTACATGCTTTTACTGCATATACTGCATATGGCTCCTTTATGAACACAAATCACCTCCCGCACATTCATACAACTTGGCCGAACACAACATACTTGGAAGAGGATACAGCAAAGTTTGACTGGCATCACACCACTTGCCTTGACTGATGAATGAAAAAATAAATAACAGTTTTATGTGAATATGAGAATCATTATCTTCAGGGTACCAAAAGTTATAGACAATGCAGTTCCCCCCTTTACTCCACTTTAAACTAGAAGACTTGAAAGAAGGCACAGTGGTTTTTACAGTGAAGTCACATCAGACGTTGTCTACAAAATGTATCTCTGAACAACTCCTTCTTGTCTACTGTGCACAAGTGCAAGAAATGGAGAACCAGAAGATCAGGAGAATCTGACTCTCGGAATCAGAAGTTCACTACTGTATTTTATCAGGAAAGAATTCTCTAGACTTGTAGTTTCATTGTATTTACTTGCATCTCTGGTTGCTTTAGGACAACTACTTTGGAGTCTAATGGCAGATTTATATGACCACAGCCCTGAGAAGACGGAAGCAGACCATCAGCTCTCTGGGAATGGGAGGCTTGATTTCGTTGCCATCGAGACGGAGGTAGCGGAGCCGAGGGAGCCTCTCCTCAAAGTAGTCATCGAGTGTGTTAGCAGAAACCGGGCATATGTCAGTGCCATTCACACCTGCAGTTGAGACAATCAAGAGACATTTTGCATAGGTCGCTACTTTGTTTTTACAAGTTACAAGACAAGTCTAAGTGGTGTCTCTGAGTAATAGCGAAGAGATTCAGAAAGTGATCTATGTTCCATGCTTGTTACATTTCTTGCTTGTTAATGCTGAGGAAATAACTCTTGGTAGAACCATTTCTTTCCTGCTAGAACCAAGTTTTATTTTGTTCCTATAGGCCAGTGGTCATCAACTCAGCCAGTCCAGACCATCAGTGCACTTAATTAGGGAACTTAACATTTGGGCTAGAGCTGGATTCTACAGGGATGTAGATTTCCAGGAGCACTCCTGTAGGGCAACCCTTTTGGGTTCCTGAAATGGTCTAGAAATGGTCTAGAAATGGTCTGTATAGAACTGCAAACTGTCCTGCAGCAAAGATTATTTTAATGTAAAATAATCCTTTGTAATTAGGGAATATACCTTACTTTGGTCAGCAAGACTAAGAATGAAAATTCTCATAAATCTGAATTCTTATGACTATGAGTACAATTTCCCCTGCTCCACAACTTTGTCAAAGTGTTGGTATCCATAACTAGGACCATCAAGAACCTTACAAATGTGCTTTTGCCAAAAGTATATACAATCCATTTGAGTAGTAGGCACATGATACTTACTCTTGATTTTGTTGTGGTCCAGGTGAAGATGCTCAAGGCCAGAGGGAATAAGTGGCACCTCTGTAATCTGGTTGTAGGAGAGCTGTAGGTCCAGCATACTGGAGATGTTGAAGACATTTTTTGGGAACCCTCCGTTTCCAAGTTTATTATAGTTGAGCCTTAGGAAAGCCATTTTGGGGAGTCCTTTGAAATACTCTGCAGGGATCTTCTCAATATTGTTGCCATCCAAGTAGAGCTGTGCAGTGGTGGAGGGCAGACCAGGAGGCATGTTGTTCAGTTGGTTCTTTGCCAGGTTGATCTGAACCAGATTACTAAGGCCTTTGAGGCTGACCTCAGTAACTGCATCATCCTGCAGTTTGTTCCCCTGCAGATCCAGTAGGGTGAGGCGGTCCATCCGAGCAAAGACACCAGCAGGGATCTTTGAGATCTTGTTCCTGGAGAGTCGCAGCTCCTCCAGCTTCGGCGGTAGAGGGGAGGGTACAGAGGTCAGCAGGTTGTCGTCCATGTAGAGATGCACCAAACTGGTCATGGCTTTAAGGGCATCCTCCTCCACACCCTCATTTGAGATTTTGTTGCGGCTGAGGTTGATCCACTTAAGCTGGGTGGCATTACGGAGGGCATCGGCCGAAAACACATCAATTAGATTGTTTTGCAGGTACAGGTACCAAGTGAAAGGGGGGATCTTGGGCATGCGTTTCAGGCTCCTGTTGTCACAGTAGACGGCGTTGGGAAAGCTTGGAGGACAGCGGCACTCCTTGGGACATGCCTGCAGCTGGGACAGCAGGTGTTCGTAAGGCATTTCCTGAGAGCTCACTGAGACTGCTAGCAGCAGGACTGCATAGGCAGTGAAAAACAACTCCATGTTGAAGTTCTGCCTATTGAAACATAAAGATACACAACAGAAAGACAAGCATTAGTCCTCAGGCATTGATTATGGCTGACCCTAGATTGAATTACAACCGACTATAAATGGGGGATGTCCGTTTACTTTTTAAAGATAAGACTGGGTTGGGAAAATGGTCACTGATTGTTCTAGGGTGAGCATTTTTGGGCCCTTGGTCTGTTGCAGGACTGATTTGGTTAATTAAATTACAGACATAATCGTCTGTTCTTCTTTGTACCTATGACGTATTAGGAAAGTAATTGCTCTGGGTTTAACAAAATCTTTGGTTAATCAAAACTTGTACCCATGTGTTCTCATTCAATCTGTCATAATTAGATTTCAGCTAAAGAAAATAGGGATGCCATTGTTCACACAGCTTACATCCTTTCATAATAGAACCAATGGCTGCCTGATCTAAACTCACTGAAGAAGAATTGATCCCTTAATGTTCTTCCAGCTTCCTGCCGTGAACTAATCTTCTTAAATGCAGGATGCATTGTCGGGTCAACTTTAACTGACTTAAGCGTGACATCATGAATACCTCTTCAGACGGTGGTGACATCAGAGCTGGCAGCAAATCACACAAGTAAATCAAGTAAAGTCAGTTAGCATGTTGAGGCAGATTCAGAAACGGTTTCAAGACACTCTACCACCAGACCATTTTACATGCTCAGTCTCAATAGTGCATGTTAAACAGAATTCATGAAAGCAATATTCATCTGGACTAGGGATTATGTGGATGTTGGCTTTTTCCAAAAGGGTGCAACATAGACCTTCGTATGACTTTGTGTAAACTGATCCCATTCTTCACTGCAACGAGCTTACATAATAGCTGGACGACAGACAATTGTTGAATTAGAAGCATGGGAGACCTCTCTCCAAATTAACTACAGTGCTGGTCAGGGCTCAAGTCCTGGGCCTCCAAGTGCAAAAATCTGATACTTATCTTCACATCCCTGGTGAGACACTGGAATGGACCCAAGGTTCAGGCACAAGAGACGTGTACATATCCATGACTAACTGTTTCAGTGCATGCCCAAGTACATTTGAGTCAGTTTCTGGCACCACTGCATCCACTTTGTTAAACTAACACTAATTCTATCCATGTGAACAGCTCACACGGTTTTCTTTGTGTGCATACTTTGTCATGTAGAAGAGAAGAAAAGGCATGTGCCTGTTAAAAATTCTTGTCTGCCCAAAAATCAAATGACAATAAAAGAGCAAACAAGAGTGAATAATTTAACAATCTCTGCATTACTTTTATGATATTGCAGCAAATTCACCTATCCGTCATATGGTAATGGTTTACATACTTGGAACTTCTAGCACCCGTATGGAGTTCATCAGACACATTTTCTGAGTGATAGGAGATAAAAATACAACATCTGGACACCTGGTAAAGGTGTCAGTTAGAGCCAGCACCACCTGCCTCGCAGTCCTTTGCAAGACCCTGCCAAAGGCAGCTCCAAACTGACCAGACAGTCCTAATGCTAGAGAGCATGTCCATGTACTAAATGAATACCCTTCATTAAAGCTTGATAAGATTGACTGTTTCAAAGGAAAGTGTAGACAATGCAGCGTTAAAGATGGAAACTCAGAATAACCCAAAGATCAAAATCATACCGTTAAAACCATCAACATCTACAAAGATCTTCTGAAGAGCAGAAATTTCCCATTTAAAGAGCACGCTAGACATCATAACGATGCATATTCCAGTCCTACCTTTGTGCTGTTTAGGTTCTCCTCAAGCCCTGATGTTTGCAGTGATGTTCTAGCACTGGGCTCCCCTATTCATCTCTGCTCGTATTTGTACTGTTGGTAGCCCTGAATGATCCCTTTACAGACACACACACTAGACACCTTCTCAGCCAATCATAGCCTCTCAAGATCAAGGGGTCATAATCCCGTGATGCTGGATTGTGTCTAAGCTGGCGTGTCAGGGTGGCACCAGAGGACTTGGGCTGTGGCCCAGTTATAATGAGGCCATGCGCCTTCACACTCCACCACACCCTTCATCCTCCTCTTTACCCTTACGCCACCACCTGTTGCTTGTTTTCATCTCCTGTACAAACATGTGTCTCGGTCACATATTAGGGGACACAAAAGGAATCTTTGGGCGTCGCGGAATAGAGTCTGTGACCCCATTCTATTTCAGTCAATGAGGACAAGGCACTATCACATAAACAAGACAGCTAAGTTTCATCTTGCTAATTGAACCCATAGCACATTAGTGCAAGATAAAAGGTTCTTTGGAGCAATGGCATTAAAGAACAACCCAAGAACCTCTGATGGATGGTTCCTCAAAGAACTGATTATGTAAATGAAATCCGAGTGTGGAAATAACATAATGGTTCTAGATTAATTGTATCTGAGCCAAGAACAATTTAGGAGCCATTTGGGGTAAACAATATCATCAATGTCTTTGATGTGGCCATGATATCATTGGAACTTGTCATCTTGAACTAGGACATGCTGATTGTTTTGGTCAACAGTTTTCTGTTTCCCAACCTTCCATAAACATTCCCATCCCTGCTGCTCAGCATTTGTAACAACCAGTTTCGTCCCATCACCAGTGGGACCACTCAGACCCATGATGGAACAGTGTGATAGACCAGTGGCCGCCAACCTTTTTTGTGCCATGGAACAATTTCATCGAATCAATATTTTCATGGACCAGTATAGATACAACTAAAAACAAAGTGCATTGGTTTTTTACTCAATTTGCTCATGGGCTAAATTTTTGATATACCCTATTATGTGATCGAGATGAACATTTTTTAAAACAAAAGGTCTTTCAGACTCTGATAATCAATAAAATAGTTTTATTCTGTCTTTCTGTGTGCTCCGGCACCAAATGACTCACGGACCGGTACTGGTACGCGGCCCAGTGATTGGGGACCTCTGTGATAGATGACTCTTTGCAAATCTTATTTTGTCACTGGATTGTTCTCATTTCCTTGTATGCCACCTAAACCAGCACAAGGCCTTGTTAATCCAATCTATGTGGCTTCTCAGATTCTGAGGAGGATCCTAATCCATGATTACCCACAATCTAAAGCCATTATCCATTATCCAGTGTCTAGGATGGTGCTGCTAGACCACAGAGCTGGAGGATGGTGTAACCAGAAAGGGTAACAGTGTAATGGTGTAAACACCCATATAATCCTACAGAGTGATCTAAAGCCCTTTATCAACAGGAAATCTAAAAGAACACATCCAAACTCTGTGTCTTCAGTGCCAACATAAAGGTGCAGCTTTAGCCCTTTCAGAGCAATAAGGCACATGAACATCAATATTTACTGAGGAATTACATTTTCTGTCAGAGCTGCTTTAAGTTGGATTAAAGCTGTTGGAGTAGGAATACACCCAAAAGAGGAGGGGCTAACTTTATTACTGTTTCTGATACACTGGCCTTTTTGTCTCTCAAAAGTTTCTCTAAAGTTCATTTTTTGTTAATTTCATCCAGTTTAATACTTTGAAGGCTCCATTTCTCCATTCTGATTGGTCATTGCAATGGACACATGTTTATCAGTATATACAATCCTAGAATTTAATTTTAAATTAATTTTTTTTTCAGAGTAGCTATAAAATTTATGTTTATAAGTTGATTTAAAATGTCAAATTCTACTTCAGTTTCTGTTACTTTTGGAGAAATATGGACTGTTATTACAGCAGGTGGTCCCCATCCTTCTCACTTCAACCCTCATTGCTCGCTAGCAGCTCAACATAGAGTTTCAATACTTCTACATGGAGAGCTAATAGTATCCAAGCTCACAGATAAGCGGAAAAATGCATTAATTTAATATATCCAAGTTTGTAGAATAGCTGCTACAGGACCTGCAGAAAGAGGTTACATCCCTTATAAAAATATCAAGTGTAGGCACTAATGTAAAGACTTCTTGCATTAAATAATTTCTTGCACTTTAATTCAGCTAATTGTATTGATCTACAATACACTGCTCTAGTTTTATCTAACTTAAATAAACTTATTTATGGCTGGATCTGTTAGTTCTCCATTTTAAACTATAGATACAGTGTTCTATTGTAGCATAGCAGATGTTTTCTCAAAAGTAGATCATGAGAGAGATTCTGTGCTCTACTGATTCACACACAGCTAGTTTCAGCAAGGCGCGGTTGGATGGGCCTCCACAATGGAATCCACATCTGTTTGGAGTAACACCCTCATGCACAGATGTCTTTGCACCACGGGTATCAGCTCCTAACCTCTAGCAAAAAAAAAGAAAGAAAGAAAAAACTGTGCGTGCTTAAAATTTGAATCTAGGTTAAACCCCCCAAACCCCCAAGAAGTGGATTCATATGCCATTTTAGAATAACATTATTGTGACCTTGAGGGATGAGATTATGAAAGAAGAAAGTTTAGGAAAAACAGTGTGGATTTCCGATTACTGTAGTGAAACACTTCATTTAAAGCATCACTAAGCTGAAAGCCTTAAAAAGCTTTTTGCGTATTTCGTCATTTTTCTACACAACAGTGACAAAAATCTGTTCAAATGAACCCAGAGTTTTGTATGTACCATCTAAAAGGAACCACATGCCCCAAAAAACCCTAATCAGATTCATTTCCTGAACGAGATTTGTGCCTTGGCCAGTTATGGTAATAACATGTGGTTCTGTGCTGGCTCAGCTCTTGGACCTGCTCTGTTCGGCAGCTGCTCTGTTCGGTTGCAAATTTCCTTTACTTTGCTCTCATCTTTTCCTCTCTTTCATTAAGCAACCTGAGCTTAAAGAACGAGCAGCTTCAAAACTCCATCGCCTCTCATTGTCACTGCAAGGGAAACAAGAAGCTTCCCACTTCTAATGCTCCCAATTCCACAGCCAGATTACTGATCATGTAAAGCTGGAGAAGACAAATGTTACACTTCTCTCTTTTCATTATAAGTGATGATCCCATGCACAAAAAGTCCTCCAGCATTTTGATGTTGCTCAAACATTATTGACTCCATCTGCAATTAGAAACAAAGGCACCCAAAGTTCACAGTCACTCTTACAAATGGCTCCTAAATGGTTCTTGGCTTGTACAAAAAAAAAAAATCATGTGGAGACTTGGTACCACTTTACAACAAGACTACCCTTACAAAGGGTTTATAAATGATTTATAATCAGGTTGTTAATTAATTTATAAATCATTAATAAGCAGCTATAAATAAGTTATAACCATTGTTATACATTGATGCAGGCTCACTGTTTGGTAAGAGCTGGTGTTTAATGATAGTAACATGTTAACAAATACCTGATGAAGTTTAACAGTTTAATATTCAATGTGTGACAACTTGTTTATGACTGCTTATTAATGATTTGTAAACTGTCTACAACCTAATTAACAACCTGAGTATAAACTCTTCACAAACCCTTTATAAGGGTGTTCTTACTGTAAAGAGGTATTAGAGGTTCTAAAAAGGTTCCTAACATTCAAAGATTCAAAGATTTACAAAATGCTTCTTTGAAGGTTCCTTGAGAACCCAGAAGTAGATCTTTCCACCAAACCCTTTTACAGATGTTTCCATCTTCACTGTTACAGCCCCTCCCAAAAAGACCTAAAAAGACATCCTTAAAGCCCAATTTGATTCAAATTAAAGGACAAAATGAGGAAGAAAAATACATTACCTGGTTCTCTCAGGTACAGAGCTCAGGGCAGGTGGAGGTGCTGGGATGGATCCTCTGTTCTTGATGCTCCTGCTCCTGGTCCACTCTGCTCTCTCCCAGCCTCTCTCTGTCCCGTCCATGCATAAGAAGCCTCAGCCTTAATACATTTGTATTATTGTTAGTGCTGTTCCCTCAAGGCTGTACCCTTGACAGCTGGCTGAACAAAAAGAAGGGGGTGTGTGAGAATATGTGTTTTGTGAGTGTGTGTTTGTGTGCGAGATGGAGATGTGTGTGAATTTGCCTCCTCTGGAGCGTGCCCGGGCTACTGATTGCCAGCACAGCACTTTTTTTTCACCCTCCTGCTCCTTGTGGTAGAAAATGTGGAGGAGGTGGTGTGGAGATGGAGAAGAAGAGAGGAGGGGAGTGGGGCCAGACTGCTCCAGGAGTTCCCTTAAGAGCCATAGGTGGTTTAGAGACATTTAACCCATGCTCCGCTGCATCCCCGCGGTTGAACGCTCCACTTAAACATGCCAGAGGGCAAATCCGTCAGTTTGTCCATGTATGGCTGTGGGTGGGCATTGCACAGACATGTCAGGCTGAAAAATTCAGAGTGAAAAGAGAGGAGGCTTAGGGGTGCAGTCTTTTCCAGTTTTCCCAGTATCTCTAACCAGCTCTCTGGAACTGAGTGGTTCTACAAGAGGGTAGACCAGCTAAGAAGGTAGTGGATGTGTTTGATTTTCTTCACTAAGTGAAGATAAGATAACATAAGACAAGATAAGACAACCCTTATTAAGTACAGTAAAGTGGGGTGGCTTGTGGTGGGGTGGTTATAGGAGTCACCCCTGTAACCTGAAGGTCATAGGTTTGAATCCCAAGACTGTAAGGGCCCACTGAGGCACCCTTGAGCAAGGTACCATCTGCACACACTGCTCCTCAGACACTGTGTCGCTGGCTGCCCACTGCTTCACTCAGGCGAATGGAGTTAAATGCAGAGAAAGTATTTCATGTTGTTCACACTGTGTGCTGTGGAGTGTTCAAGCTTGACAATAAGAGCCGCTTTACTTTACGTACTTACAAATTAGTCCCAAGAAAACAGTCTAACCACTCTGAACACTTTTCGTTCCTCCACACTGTGAAACACAGCAGGAAAGATCATCATTAATGGAAAGCAGATTATGTTGTTTATTTCTTTCCGACTGATTCATGCTCAGAAGCGTCTCATCATTGTGGTTACAGACATGTAACACATTCAAATGTAATTTCCAAGTTAGAAACTGTAGATGATAGATCCCTGAAATTATTGTCCATTTACAAGAGAGATAAACAGACCATGTGGAGAGTCTCAAATCAACTTCACAGGTCACACACTGGAAAAACAATGAATTTACTTGATCTAGGTGATTAGAACAGTTTTGTCTTTCTGTTTATGAATTGAAGAGGCTTCAAGATGCATACAAAGGTCATTGGCACAGGCCATTAGAATATCCAGGGCCTGTCTATCATTCCAAGTAGATTAGTAAAAAACTGAGGCTCAAGACAGCACACAAAATAAATGTAAACATCTGAGATCTGAGCTCTGAGAAGTAAAAAAACAAAAGTCATCATACATCTACTGGTGGTGTATTGTTTTGACTAACATTCAAAATAGTACCAACATGACAGTGGCACACAACCAAGAGACTCAAAACACTGATTAGGAAAGCAACTCAGAAACTGTGGCTAAAAGGAGAACATTGTCTACAATGTGGTGGCTGAACTGAGAAGCACTTTTAGCCACAGATTCACCAGCATAAAGTGCTCCACCGAACACCACAGAAAATCCTATCCCCTCACTGCCATCAGGCTCTATAACTCCTCCCCCTGTCACTCCCCCACCCATCAGACTCTATAACTCCTCCCCCTGTCACACACCTATCCATCAGACTCTATAACTCCTCCTCCATTGCGTATATATAAATATGTGTGTGTGTAGTCATAATATAAGCAATTTAATCCAGGATCAGTTAAGTTTTTTAAAGTTTTTAGATTCTGATACTGACTAGTAACAAAACAGATATAATCTCAAACCAGACTCTGGATCATTTTGATTCTTGATTCTTTTGGAGCTCTTGTTTTTAAAACTAAGGTTTTCGTTGACTGACCTCCTTCGGGGATCTGGGTCACCTCCTTATCCTGCAATTTCTAGTGTCCTTTGCTCAAGTACCCTCCACTGGTTCAGCTGCTTTCGACCCGCTGCATGCTCCTCCCCCATTCAAGGACAACTGCTGTTCAAAAGCTTCGGCAAAGTTTGTCACTCCTGTTGCTGTGGACTAGAGACTCTCAAACTACTCCTCACACTGACTCCAACAAAAACTACCACTATTGACTCTAAACTGTACCTACTCTGTTAGCTTTGTTCTTTAGTGATTACGTCTGTACACAAAGGCCTTCTATTGTTAGTCTCTATAAAGACTCTCTTTCCAGGTCAACCAGAGGACAGGTTCCTCTTTTGAGTCTTGGTTCATACCCTGATTGACTCCATTTGATCCATCGAATTGTTCCCTTCAGAAGCTCTTATTTGGTTGACAGAGTTCTGATAGACTCTGGTTGCATTTAAAACCTGTGGGAAGGTGGAAGGTTAGTGACCACTGATCATAGAGGAAGTGGTTCCCTAAAGCAGAGGTTCTCAAACTAGACCCTCCCCCCTAAGAGGGTCCACATTCTATTTTTCATTTTATTCTACCACTGCACTGTGATTTGATTTGGATATAGACCACATGTGGGGTCCTGAGGACTGGTTTTCTTCATAAAGAACAATCTAAAAGAAAATCTTGTTGTAAATCATGTGCATAGAACCTCCACAAATTGCAAAGGTCCGATGCCAATACACTTTTTTCCTAGAACTGTGTATCCAGCTCTTAGACTTGGACATAACGTATTGAGATGAGTGGCTGCAATCGTCTCAGAGCTGGTGTTGTGTGTGGAAAATTAGAGGAGTCTTTTTTCTGCAGTCAGCGAAAAGAAATGTTCTTTGTAAAATTGCCCTGGAACACTTTGGACGTTCACATTTGAAAGCAGGACAGATGACTAACAGGCAGCCCTGTAATCACAGAGTGATCACACATGATTAGATTGAACTTTACTTGGCACACCACACCGTCTGGACAGGCCTCTAGACACCCCAGTTAGAGCACACCATAGCAGCCAGATTACTGAAAGGAAAAATAAAATCTTTTGCCATTTAATAATATGAATCACATACACATTTTTGCTAACACATTGTGTGACACAAAGTATAATAATAGTGGAGTTTGATATAGACCTCCATTGTCCCATCATAGATGCATCTTAGGCCCGATTCTCCATTAGATGAACTGTCCTCATGTTGTTAAAGCGTCTTTAGAAATTATATATTGTTGAACATTCCTAACCCAGTAATGAGTATTGCTATTCCAGTTAACCTTATTTGGTAACATTTAAAGACTACCTACATAGGAACATTATAATGCATACATAAACTATGATAATGCATTTGCAAAACAACACTTGAATATTTATGAGCATTTACCGATAAGTACTGATCAGATGTTTAATGTATTAAATAATACTGCTGCCCTTAGAAGGGCCCTTAAACTAAAGTGATGGACACTTGAACCAATCAAAATAATGTTATGAACCATAATGCATAATGTAGTTAAACTTATAAGGCAGGTCCTTATCTATGATAGCCAGTTCCATATTAGTTATATAAAAGAAAATATTTGTTGGAAAATAAATAAATGATGGTCTTAATTGGGCACTCGACACTCTTATGTCATTACACTCATAGTCATTTACTTATAGAAATCGGTCATTTTATGAACTATTTTAAAAGTTGTTATTCTGTGCTTATGAATGCATTCTGGAGTCTATATGTAGGCAGCCTTCCAATAAAATAAGGGTTACCACTTATTTGTGCTAAGTAATAATACTGTAGTGTGATGTTTTGAGACAAAATGATTCATTTAACCAGAATAAATAAGACAATCATATTATCATTGTTATTATTATGTGCAATAATTTTACCATATGAAATATCACTACGTATGGTCAACATTACTAATCTACTACTGATATATATTACAGCAGTAACAGACTCCTAACCACTATTAGTGTTACTAGTAAATCACTTGGATGTAACTATTTATCTATTGTACTGATACCCCAGCGTTTTTGTATATAGCATAGTGTGTGAATTAGTTCAGATTCACTATTTTAACATCATTATCATCCATATAAACACTCAAAGACATGTGGAGGTTTACCAGCTGGGATTGGACAGTAAATAAAATGGCTTTATTTATGTTTGCCTGCTTTTAATTATTTCATATTACTTTAATAAACTCAATGATGTATTGATTTCATAAAATCTGGCTAATAGCATTTCCAGTGCACTCTGATGGGCATCATCTCAGGACCATAGAAGTGTCTGATTGGACATATTTTGGTGTGGAAAACTAAAGAAATAAGTGAAAGAAAGGAAGACACATCATTGCTGGTTGTTAGTGGAGATGATGGCTGGTATTCATGACAGAAGAATTGTAATGTACTGCAGGCATAAGCAAGTAGACAGAGGAAAAGAAGACTCATTAAATGAAAGTTGACAGGGGAATCACTTTATAACAGAATGATCAGAGCTCACCTGACCAGGTAGTTCACAGGTTAGTTCAGTTTGTGATCAGATAGTACAGTGAAATCCATGTTTTGGTTGGTTTTCCTGTTTAATTTTCTCTCCTATTTTCTAGTAGTTACTTCACTTCTTGGTTAGTCTCCTTGGATCATGGTCCTTGTAAATAGTGCTGTGCCATTTGTGAACGATTCACTCATTTTGAATTAATCTTTCATATGACTCGGGAGTAAAGAGATTTCAATGAAGACTTTCAATTAATCAATGAAGACTTGAACAAAAACCTGACTGGACAGAACTCACCATCTTCTCTGAAGAGCTTCTCTCTGTTGCTGAACATGTTAGACTTGATTAAACTCATCAAGCATGAAGTGAGATGCTAGATTATGCCAACCAAACCCAGAAGACACTTTATTTCTCCAGTGCTGAAAAAATGCAGTTTTAATGAAAATACAGAGCTTCCAAACTTCCCTAATGGCTGGATTTTTATGTACAAGACTGGTTTTCCTGCAAGTAAATGAAGCAGTGATCGTCTCATGTATCTTCCCAGTCAGGTTTGAATTAACATGCATCACATTATGTTCACAATGTGTACTTAAGTGCACAGTGGATATGCAAAAATGATTACTGTACTGTAAGATTGTTTTGGAACTGTCTGCACCAGTTTCGTCACTGGTTCAGGCCTTAAGTTAGTGTTTTGTGTTTTGTTATGCTCGAATTTCCTCTTACATATGAAAAAATTACATACTGCTTATGTTCGTTTATATATA
>JBBJLS010000128.1:30034755-30049093 GCA_037577275.1 Bryconaethiops microstoma | reverse complement strand
TATATATATATATGGGTAAGATATTTAATGCAAAACATGGTTCAGCGGTTTGCATTTTATGCCTTTTTTAGTTGAGCTGATATAGGTTCTAAACATAACATGACAATATTGTCAACTAACATTTTCTAAAAGGAAATCCTTACCTGCAGGTTTACTAGTGTATTAATGCAAGGGTGCCCAAAATCCGGCTCCTGGAGAATCGCTTTTCAGCACAGTTTGGTGATTTTTCTGCTCAAACACACCCAGTTCGACTCACCTGTTAACTGCCAGGTGTAGTGAATATACTTGAGGAGGAGAACTACCAAACTTGACACAAGATTATGGACTCCCCTTTTGTAAAGTATACAGTAATTGTAGAGTAAAGTTGATGCCCTGATAGAACTAATAAGAACTCAAAGATACTATCTATACAACAACAAGGGCAAAGGAGGCTTTGATTTGTATAAATATTAGATTGGAATGTTTGAAGTGTGTTTGCCTCAAAAAGGAAATACCTAAAAAAAAGTATGTTCTATTCTCTAACACATTAGCAATACATAATGTGAATATTATATGTGCATCCCATACAAGACATCGTCATCTTTTATGTGCCATGGATTTTGATTTCAAGGTTTTTTAACGTATATCTCAGTGTACTTTGAACTGGTACTGCGTTTTCTATCACTATGGCACAAATGAACATGTACAAATGTCAGTAAATACGATGTTAATGGAAAGGGTCAGCTGTACATTTGGGTTTATGTGGGCATATCTGCTAGAGGGTGTGTTCTCTACTGTGACCACAGGCGGGGCACAGCCTGGCAAATCTGATGTTTGATAGGATCATATGGAGGCAGTTGACAAGGTGAGTTGAGGTGTACATTGGTGTACATTGATCCTAGTCAAAAATGATCTCAGAGGCCTGGCGGAGGCAGTTGGACGTGTCGACAGGCATGTTACTGTGGGTAATGTTGTTCCCATCCAGGCGCAGGGTCTTCAGTCTGGAGTAGTTTACAGGTGAGGTGAACTTGCAGATGTTTGTCAGGTCAAACTCTGAAAGAGAAGAAAGTAAACCACACAATGAAGCTTTCATGACTGTTCATGGTTAGCAACAATAGAGTGGCACAATAGAGAGGGTATCTACTCACTGTTAATTCGATTGACTTGCAGGTACAGGTGCTCAAGTCCTTCGTTGACCTCAGGTATGGTCTGGAGCTTGTTGAAGGACAGGTCCAACTCCAAGAGAGAGGTTACATTGAACACACCAGCTGGAATGCCCGAGTCCACCAGCATATTGTGTGAGACACGAAGGTATTGCAGCTCTGGTAGCTTGGCCAGGTAGCCACTGGGAATGCTGTCAATGTCATTGGTGTCAGCATAGAGCATCAGCAGGGAAGAGGGGACTCCTGATGGGAGCTTCTTTAGCTTGTTCTCACTTACGTCCAACAACACCAAAGACTTTAGTCCTTTGAAGGCCCCAGCAATGCTCTCAGAGGTCAGCTGATTCCTGGCCAGGTGGATGGTGGTGAGATTCTCCATGCCTGACAGCAGGCCTGAGGGGAATGAGCTGAGCTGATTGTCATTTAGCTTTAACTCGTCGAGGGACTTGGAGAGAGGGGAAGGAGGTTTGGTCAACTTGTTGTGTGTGAAGAGGAGCTTCTCTAGGCTGGTCAGTTTGTCAATGGTGCCTGTCTGGATCTTGTCACTGGTGATATTGTTGTTGTCAAGGACGAGCCATCGCAAGTCAGTGACGTTGTCAAAAACACCCGACTTGATCTCTTCGATGAGGTTGTCTTGCATATAGAGGTATTTGATTCCAGTGGGAACGATGGGGATGTACTTCAGGTTGCGGCTGTTGCAATACATGGCAGTTGGGAAGGTCATGGGACACTCACACTCCTGGGCACAGTTGGGTGCCGATGGTACAGACTGTGGCATGGGTCCATAATCATAATCATAATACTGGCAGATGCACAGGCTGACCAGGCTGCCGAAGAGGAGGAAGTGAAGAGGGAACATAGCTGCACGGCGGAGGCCTAAATAAGCTGATGGAAAGGAAGTGAGAGAAAAGGCGAGAAGGAGAAATAGAGAGAGAGAGACATAGAGACATTTAATGACAAAAATGGCTCCACTTAGACATAAACACAGCAGGGTGGATAAACACAAAAACTGTTGCACATCCTGGAAGGTGAGGGGTGTAGGTTCCTTTCAACAGTCGACAAATCAGGCCCCAACTGCAAGTATGTTAGAGGGACACTGAATCCAAGCCAGCCTCAGTTTTATGAGTTACTCAAACTGTACACATCATCATCTGCCCCTCCTCACCAGCGTCCCATCCCTGAAGATTTGTATGAGTACGCACAGTTTCTTAGACTGCATACTGACACATGTGCAATGCAGCACACAAGAGCATTCACAATAAACTAAATTATGCCCAAACTAAATAAAATCACTGACCAGTTCAGAGGCACCACTGAAGCTGAGCTTCATTCTCATGCTTCCTTTGATGTATGCAAGCATTTGTGCATGCTTGCATATGCATTCAAAAATGCAAGACAAAAGAAGACACACTAAAAGTAATCCTGGAGCCTCGGGGTATCCAAATGGCATGATCAAAAACTTGAAACCACACACTCAGACAAAAGATGTTCTAAATCGTACCGACATCCATCAGTATCTACAGTTACAGCATTTTTTTCTTTCTCAGAACTCCAAATGCTGCAAAGCAGATGTTACAATGAACGCACCCCAGAAAGAAAAGCAAATAAGATCACCAAGTCGAGAAGAAGAGATAGCCGAGCACAAATATAAAAAAACAGAATGCCTTGTCTGACAGGTAGGAGCTGACTTACCTTACTCTCCCTTCCTCTGTTTCAGGCTGCAGGCGGAGATGTGCACGGCCCCAGGTCTCTGGAGAGGACGAGAGAGGGAGGGAGGGAGAAAGCAACAGAGAGAGAGGGAAAGAGAGAGAGAGAGAGAGGAGGGAGAGACTCCCCCAGTTAGACCACAGTGGCCTAGAATGATGGAAAACAGCAGTCAGTTAGACGACGCTGAAGATATGTGACAAGCAGGTTCTGACGTCTGATGAGAAGCAGGTGCGGCCGGAGCAGCCTGTTGTCTTCTGTGGAGTGCAAAGACTCACCAAGGAGGCTTCGCAAATTATATATACCTGTGGGGTTCAGACACACACACACATACACACACACACACACGCACACACACACACACACACACACACACATACACCTACCCATTTATTCGGAATTACATTGTGAAACAAACAAGCTATTGTGAAGGAGACACTGAAAAACACCTTAGATCTGACCACGCCTCTGCCAGCCCGGCCACTTCCCCCTGTAAAAGATAATTGGTTATGACAAAGTACTCCTAAAAAAACAAAAAAAAGCACTTTTGTAAAACAATGTGGAAAGTCAAAAAAGGGAGAAGGGAAAAAAAGTATTTTGGCTGCATGTGATGCCAACGGCCTGCGATTATACTGCCCTATCTGCACCAGCTGTAAATAAGCTTCTGGAAAAATTGACAAGCGAAGGCCGAAACTGGGCCAGACCATGCTTACATAAGACTGTTGACTATCGTCTGCAGAGCATGGCATCCTGAGAAGAGCATGTCCAACTCCCCGCAGATGTGTGGGTGTAAATCAGCAGCCGTCATCCTTTCATCTTCACCCGCAGATGCTTCGTTCTCCGCATGTGGTCAGCGAGAAGCTACCACAGCGAGAAGCTGAGGTAGATGCCTGGACACCCGACACCCGGGCCGGTGTACAGATCTCTGCGTGGCCTGCAGGGCACAAGCTGTGTTATTTGGCAGTTTTATCTCAAACGGTTCCTAGATGTTGAGATGTGTCTGGTCTGAGGCCGCAACATTCCTTCAGAGGAGACTTTCGGTTCAAAGCGTGTTGTATCTGGCTCAAGAAATCTCAACCTAATGAAACAGGCTTTTTAATAAGCATGTAAAAGAGACTCTCATGACTGTACTGTCATTCAGACTTGACTCTCATGAATCTGGAGCCAAATCCTTTAGAGAGCCCATTTCATGAAAAACTCCCTTTTTTAAAAATAAAAGAAATAAAATTAATTAATTAATAAAAGTAATAAATTAAAGTAATAAAATTAATACTATACAATAAAAAGCCTACCCAGTCTGTAAAGTCCCTAAATTGAAAACAGACTGTTTTCAATTCACTCTTAGTGATGTCATAAAAAAGAACATTTACATACATCTGCCTATTCAGCCTATAGCAGTTTAGCTCCGCCCTTCTCACACTGAATTCTTAAGGAGTTTCTCAGCCTGGGCAGGCATTTAAATGAAGGGCTGCCAATCAGAACAGAGCTCATTTACATATATCAGTCTTGCTACAGTAACAAAAAAAGCCTGTTCAATCATAAGAAATTATGAGAGGCTGGGAATAATGTTCATGTCCCATGAATTATGGTGGTTTTTTCATGTAAAGTCACACAAATGTCACCACACAAAACCTGAGGGGCATAGAGATGAGACATAATGGCAACGGTTCTTCATATTTCCACATCTCCTTTGCATTAAGGGTTGTTTAAAGTGGTGGTTTTCAGACTGGTCCTCCATGAGTGGTTTGGGAATGCCTGCTTTAGAGTTGCATCAATTGAAATGTTCTTTAAAGAGCCAAAACCTTTTTTGGAAACTGTGCTGTTGGTAGGCCTCAAAATCAAATGAAAATAAAGTGTAAAATAGTAAGCATGAAATAAAACAGTCCATTAGAGATGTCCTGAGAACTAAACTGTTTCTTAACGAAGTGTTGATCTTCAGTCCTGCTCGGTTCTCAGTTCCACAGATACAGCTGTGTGTGGACTAGTTCTCCGTTCTGTCAGTTCCTCCTCCCCACTGGCATCTGTTAGCACTTGAGGGTCTGGAGAGAAGCTTTTTGTTAGGGGTTGTATTTCTCAAAGTGGGGAAGCTAAAGCAGTTCTTGTGTTTCTGAGGGACCTTCTATTAACCAGGCAGGGCTGAGATCCACTGATAAGTGTTCTCTCGGAGCTCTCGGAGTCTTGCCCTAGCTGGGGCAAGTCATGGCAAATCTGTGATCAGTTAGGAAAACTTCATCTCAAGAAAAAATGTGAGCAGAGTTGAGGTTTTTCTTTTTCAAGAGAAGATTCTTCTGCACAACGAAAAATGCAAGGTTTGCTGGTTGCAGCAAAACAGCTAAGAATAGGAAAGAAAAATGGAGAGTTTAACTCACACCAGATGGCAGGGCAAACTACAAAAACACACACACACACACACACACACACACACACACACACACATACATGACTGTATTACTGTCCTCACAACATGTTCCATTTACCCTTTTACGTACTGTCTACTGAACAGTGACATGTTTACACATAACCAGAAGGAAGTTTTCCAAAGGAAAGGACATTTTTAGAGAAAAAAAACATTTCTCTTCATGGGGAACATCAACATGATGTCAGAAGTGTCTCTCAAATATTTGGTCACAAATTGAATTAAATAAAATGAAGTATACAAACACACCTGTTGGTATTACTAGATTAGTGAGGACATTACACTGACTTGTTTAATTCTGTATGACCGTAATATTGCACCTAAACCTAAACCTGACCTTAAGCTCAGTAACCAAAAGGCTCTTTCTGCTCTTTTAGTATTTCCTTAACAAAGTTGAGTTTTTGGTGGAAAACAGCATGTTTCTCTGGGAGAACCAGCAAAAGGTCCCCACTTCTACAGACTAGAATTTGCTCATATATCCACATTAGTTGCTGTGTGAATATGTTGAATAGCGAACGACAAAACTTAGATCTTGATGTATTCCTCAACTTCCCTGGTGTTCCTTAATTACTATAACAAGTAGAACACTCACACTGTGTTTTACAGCAGTAAATAAAACATGACACCAGAGTGACCTGGCCCCCAGACCTGGTTAGCCAAAAGACTAACAGACTCTACTGTTAATGTATAGAGGCTGTAAGTTTAAACTTTAACTGGAAGTCACTGAGAAACTTCTGCACATGCAGTAAAAAGTTCCCTAAATTTCTGTTAAAGCTTCAACTCTCCACATTATAATATTCCTCTAACTAAAAGCTGCTCCAATGTGACCGATCTGATCAGAACAGTCCAACTTGGAACAACCTACAAATATGGCTTGAATCTGACATAGCGCCACAGAGTTGCGCCACCTGACTACTGCTAAACGGATGTGTTTCGTTCAGCAATGAACATTCTACCACTTCCAATTGCTGACATAACTCTGCAAGTCAATTTCGATCCAATATTACAGATGGAATGCATTCATCTTCACACTTAATGACGTACCAACAGCTGACGCACCGAGTGACTGATAGAGTAAGCATTGTTCGGGACACTCAAGAGAACAACACACACAATGATGAAACAGAGACTCACTGTTTGACACTACGAAACAAATCTTTACACTTTGTGCAACTGTTGAGCCACCTGACACGTGGCAAAGTAACACTGTCAAACAACACTTCCAAGCCCATATTTATCATCCACGATATTGATTCATAACAACTATGGCACCGTAACCATAGCAACCACAGCTTGTCAACATAGTCATACTGTCAAACAAGTCTTGAACTCGGTTGCTCAAAAGAAGAGGAAGACATACATCAAGTCTCTTCTCAGTCTTGCCCCCCCAGTGTTGGAATAAACTCCCTCTTCCAATCAGATCTGCAGAGTCCCTCATTGTCTTCAAGCGTCGTCTGGAATCCCACCTCTTCAAGGAGCACCTTGGTGACTAACTGTGCCTCTTGTTTCTCCTTATTTATTTCTTCTTCCCCATTTTCACTTCCACAATACATACTCTTATCTCCATGCCTTCCTTACTTTTGCCGTAACAGGAGTTGTTTAAGTGTGCTTAGCTGGCAGTAACTTAGTTGAACAGTGGACTTTGATTTAAGTATAGCTTTACGGGTTTGAAGAACAGATGAGACTACTTGAGCGCTGTTGTATGTTGCTCTGGATGCTCTGGATAAGAGCATCAACTAAATGCCATAAATGTAAATGTACGTCAAAGTCAAACAAGTGATACCAGGATCCAAGTGAACATTGTGTCACTAATGAGGAGACATATAGCTGCTCTGCTGTCAGGTGTCGCAACTGAGAACAAGTCACAATACAAAGTAATGGACTGTCGAACTTTAGCGTGGAATGCCACCGCATGAGCCAAAAATCTTATGCAGCAAATCGTATAACTGTTAAAACACCACCCACTGAAGAGTTAAGATTGAAAGATGCATTTCAGTGACAGCAACATGGCTGAGGAGTAAAAGGCATTACGTTTTGGATATCTCCAGAACAAAACAGAAGGCTCAGGTCTGGAGATACAACATGTAAAGGTGAATAAATCACCACCTCCTAAGTAACACAATGCAGTCTGACTAAGCAAACAATTGCCACCAGCAACAAGCCATTAAACAGCACTTCCCCACCCTGAATGATGGGTGTTACCCAGCCAGTGATTTTCCCTATGTCGTGAATTAGATGTTCTGTCTTCAGACTCTCACCCCTCGATTAACCTTCCAGCTCTAGCATCTTGGACCTCTCCCTCTCTCTTCCCGTCTTCTCGAAAGGGCAAATAATGAAAAGTGGAATCTTAGTCTCAACAGAACTCAAAAAAGCTGGAAAATGGAAAGTTCTTCACATCTGTTCCATTGGCCCATCTGAGCTCTGTCCACTCGTACGTTTGTTTACTGTCCTGACTGTCTGAATTTATTAGACTAAGTTCTCTGTCTCCTCTAGTCAGCTTGGAGCTCAGCAGCAGCAACATGACATCAGTCAGCTTGTTCTTCAACACTATTTATAGTATATTATGCCTCACCAGTTAATACACTGTATGAAACTGTCCTAAAGTTTGTAGACACTTAAGCATTCAGTGGTACTTCTAAAACCAAGGGCACTGATGAGGGAGTTTGTCTTCTGGAAAGGTTTCAACAAGAAATCAGAACATCTCTGTGAGGACTTGATTGTATTTGGTCATAGAAGCATACAAGTGAATGTATCACAAATGCCACTCTGACACATCCTGGATGGAGCTCCATCACTCCAAAGAAAGCAGTTGTGCTGCTCCACAGCCCAAAGCTGGGGGGCTTTATATACCTCTAGCTGACTTTTGGAGACTTTTCAAAAGTCCTTGCAATTTTTGTGCAATTTTCTTGTCGGGTGGTAAAACAGTATCATTATGTACAATATCTTGTTATTATTATGTGCATGTGAAATATCACTACTTGTCAATATTACTGATCTAGTACTGATCTCTATTACAGCAATAACAGACTCCTAACCACTATTTGAGTTACTAGTGATTCACCAAATTGTAAGTTATTTATCTACAGTATTTATACCCAGTATTTGTGTATGCAGCATAGAGATTTTATTGGGATTGTTAAATGACATCCTTGGGCTCATGAGCAGCTCATAGAGAGCATCCCATTCTATTGTTCAGTGCACTTCTATGGAGATTATAAAAGCCATTTTTCTCAGAAAAAGGATGCTTGTTAAAGTAGCTGGAACTATGTATAGGGAGCATCTAGATACTTGTGGAAATAACGTGTATTACATTGTACTCTTAAACATCTTGCAGTTTTACACTTGCAAGCAAATCACTTTCTACTTCTCTGAGGAACAGATGTCAAGTCATAGCCAAGAAGTTGTTTAAAATCTCGTAACTAATCAGGAACATAGCTGCAGGTCTGAGATTACTCGCCTACGATATTAGAGAAAGTGGGTGATGTAACCGGAGACTGTTAAACCTGGACTCATGTGTTGGCTCCATGAAAGTTGAGGAGAGTGGCTGAAGAGGCATGAACACCACAAATCGCAGAGGTGGATTTGACATAAAAGAACCAAGAATTAAAGACAGTCATCCAAGAAACCACCCAAGAACCACCAAGAAAGAATCTAATCCAACTCTCCTAAATGGTGATGGATATGGATTTTCTCAACCTCATGGGAACCTCAGCAAGACACAAAAGGAAATGTGAAGTTCATAAACATTTAATAGCAAAAATGTAGACTGTCTCTTTGAGGCTGTAAAACTGGGATATTGTTGGATCACAATACAATCCAAATCATTCCTTCAGATCCACATGAAATGGCACTTTCCAGACTACTGAAAGGCCACAAGAAGGACCAAGGAGATGGTCATTTCTCTATTGATCCTTTTTTGGAAAATTCATTTCAACTGTATTTAAATAGCACTTTACTACCAATGTTGTTGGATGGGGAGGTGACCTGGAGCCCTGATGGTGGTCAGATGGGCAGTGGTTCTCCTCAGAGAAGATGATCCAAAAAGTTATGGGAGACAAACATAAAACAGAGTTAGTTCTGTTTTAGTTAACAGTGTATAATTTACAACTGTAAAGAGAACAACTTGAACCTTCTGTTTTTCCCCTAATAGATTCTTTACTGTTATTGTTGATGAAGCAAGGACCAACAACCTATACATATATACAAGTGTATAATTTTAAAAAATGATCAGGTGAGATCATGGGAAGATCTGGAAGTAATACTGAGACCAAAAAGTGAATAGAAGCCTCTACTGGGCACAACACCATTCCACAAGACATTCCATCATCTGGTGATTTAGTGCTGGTTGTGGAAAACAGTCAGTTGTTCTTCTGGATTTTTCCATGCAGGAGATACTGCAGGCGTATGGTTTACATCATCCTCATGGGCAACAAATTATTCAATGACCGCAAACGACCCGAGGATGAGGGATTTTCTTACGTAAACGTCCCTTCCATTAAAATAAAAGTGCTTAAAAATAAGGTTTTTGGCAAATGCCGTGTTTTGTTGGATTTATGACTGTAAATAAATACACATCCTCTCCAGAGGTGCAGATCTTCACAATTTAATGCACAATTGTTGTTCATTTGCTGGATTGAACATACTAGAAAAACAAAATTCTACATATTTCTACATTTTATATATTTTTTTTCATAATAAACTCCCTAATGTGCACTCTGTATTGGATGTGAACTTATGTTTTTAATTGGAAAATCAGCAAATTGTGTGTGTGTTGCTTTTCATACAGCTGTATTATTGATTTGGATTAGTATTCCATTAAACTGCCATTTCACCGCATTTAGTTAATATTACTTACTATGTCACCAATTCCCTATTCCTCTTCTGACTTCGACTCGCTTTTAAGGCAGTTTTGAATCAGATAATTAAAATTTAAAGTGAATTCTTGAGTAAGAAATGATCTTCTGAGATGTAATGTGTTCATAAAGCATAAATTACAGCCGAGTATCATGCAGAGCAAGCTAGGTTGTGAATGCACAGTGTATAAATTTACAGATATCTTTGCCTCTTTACTCATAGCAGCCTTGTTTTACTGCCCAAAACTCCGCAGCATCACCTTCTTCAATGACCTCATTCTTTCATTGTCGGCCCAGACGAGGGAAAACGGGCCGCGCTCTTGTGTTATTCACGAGACGTTATTCATTAAATTTTATTAGCGTGTCACCTCATAAATATGTGGGCAGCTGGCCTGCAATTTAACTACGTTGCTGCGTGTAAACAATCAACGTGACTTTGGCTTTAATAATTAATATTTCTGTAAGTTTTTGCATTTAGGTGACTGTGGGGACCATACAGAGCTTATTTAACTAATTCCTTCACTAAAAGTGTTTTTTTTTTTTTGTAAATAAATGTCCACTGTGGATAGTCTGTGTGTAAAAACAGAGGTGTGTTTCCTAAAAGCATCAAAAAGGTCATTGTGAGACGGGAAAAAGTAAAACTGTGTCCATGGAAACGAGAGGTTTAGACTAGACCAGAATCAGCAACCCGAAACTCAGCCTCAGCAGCATAAAGCTCATCATTTCTAGGCCAATATTTTAAATCTATTCATTTTCATAGGTTTGTTTGGCTAAACAGTCAAATCCGTTTGATAAAACCAGGTCTTTGTGCTTAAATACGGTTGTTAAGTAGCACATATGGTTGCCATTCAGAACGTGAACATGTGTCAGGACTGAAGCCGTTTAATCTGCGCAATCAAATTACACAGGTTACACAACACCAGAGCAAATTCCGCCTGACTGTGGGAATGAGCTGTTTTTTAATGTCCAAATACTGAGCTCGGCTTCAAAGTTGAATATGGATTTAAAAAATAGAAAAGAGGTCAATACAACAACTGGAGAGACTCTCCAACGGAAAATCATACTGGGCCACTTTACTCTCAGTTTAAATGGAAACGTTTCCATGGAAAAGAGAGTTTTATACTCAGACTTTTAGATTCAGTTTAAATGGAGACAGGTAGTGGGGCAGTTGGTGGCCTAGTGCTTAGGCAGTTGCTCCAGCGATCAGAAGGTCGTGGGTTCAGATGCCAGGACTGCTAATGGCACCACTGAGGTGCCTTTGAGCGAGGTACTGTCCCCACTCACTGCTCCCTGGGCACTGTGTTCCTGGCTGTCCACTGCTTCAATTGTTGAATGGGTTAAATGGATTAAATGGATTAAATCCAGAGAAGAATTTCATGGCATTCACACCGTGTGCTGTGGCGTGTTCACGTATGACAAAAGGTTTACTACACATTACTACACATTACTACACATTACTGCACATTACTACACATTACTGCACATTACTGCACATTACTACACATTACTACACATTACTGCACATTACTACACATTACTGCACATTACTACATATTACTACACATTACTACACATTACTGCACATTACTGCACATTACTACACATTACTACACATTACTGCACATTACTACATATTACTACACATTACTACACATTACTACACATTACTGCACATTACTGCACATTACTACACATTACTACACATTACTACACATTACTGCACATTACTACACATTACTGCACATTACTGCACATTACTGCACATTACTACACATTACTACACATTACTACACATTACTACATATTACTACACATTACTACACATTACTACACATTACTGCACATTAATACAGATTACTGCACATTACTGCACATTACTGCACATTACTACACATTACTACACATTACTGCACATTACTACACATTACTACACATTACTACACATTACTGCACATTACTACACATTACTACACATTACTGCACATTACTACACATTACTACACATTACTACATATCACCTTGCACAACATTTAGTGCAACATACCAGGGGAGTCAATACTAATTTGGGGATGAGGGGTTGTTGGGGCAAAGATTTACAGCCCTTTCTAAAATGCCACCCTAGATGACTGTCTAGTTCACCTACAGTATTATGCGAAAGTCCACAAATGTGGACTTTTTAATTAAATGAAAGAAATGTGAACAAATGTTTTACTGCAACAGACTGCAAAGTGTCTAAACTGTTGTGTTGTGTCGATACTGTTCTGTTGTGTCGATATTTTGCCAATAATTGCGGCAGCCAAGTATGTCTTACTGCCTCTTTCATCGCCTCTCTTTTTGTCTTACTAGTGTGCTGGTCTTGAGGAAATGTTGGAACGGCACCAAACTGTCAGTCAATAGCAGTGTTCCTAGTTTCCGTCCATTAGTTAAAACTTTCCATTTTAGCCTGGACAGTCAATGCTATGTATCAACTCTACACAAACACTGCAGCAGTTCAAGATGAATAATTAACCCTTCACTGGCACGTTTTTTAATGGTTCTGCATGTTATTCCATAGGTTTTATTCGCCCCTGCACCTGTATCCACAAAAATTCAACAATCTGTCACTCTGTTCCTGTCCTCGCTTCAGTTGCATCATCTGAGTTTCAGAACCGCTGTTTCAGGTCAGTGGTGATGCAGACCATGACCTCCTAATATCTCTTTCATGCTGTAAATGTATCTATGTTTTTAAATAAAGATAATTATTATTCCAAACATCTCCTCATCAGTGCTTGCTCAGATGCTGGTGTCACTCATTTGATTCGTTTGACAGGACGATCAGGTTTGATGTACAACAGCACAAGTGGTTTCTATGGTTACCATTGCCATAGTAGTTATGAATAAGGGAGAACATACATACTATACATACTACATTTGTTTCCATTTCTTTTATTTAATCTACTCTATATGCCAAAGATAAGACAGAAAATAATGGTTTTGCACCAACAAGATGATTCAAAGGCACATATTATAAAATGAGGCCATGAGGCTATTGAAAATGACACAAACTTACTTTATGAGCCTTAAATAAATATAATCCAAGTAATATTCATTGAAATTATAAATAGTAATGAAATTGCGGAGCAATTAGTCTACCAGTGTGTGAGGACGGTACCTTGCTCAAGGGTACCTTTAGTGGTGCCAGCAGCAGCTTTCTGATCGCAGGGGCAACTTCCTATTCTCCGGCCTTTTCTCTGCATTTAACCCACCCACCAAGTGAAACAGGGGGCTGCTACCAACATGGGGCTACCCGGGGAGCAGCGTGTGGCGGCAATACCTTACTCAAGGGTACCGCAGTCCAGGGATTTGAACTTCTGATCACAGGGGCAACTCCCTAACCACTAGGCCACCAGCTGATTATGCAGTGAAGAGCATTTACGAAGGTCTGCAGAAGAAGATTGTCCAGATTTAGCCAGGTATGATCGTCCTTAACGAGGAGAACCAAATATACACCCAGGGGCAGTTCCACACACGCCTGGTTAAACCTGCTCCGCCACCAGACTCTCACCTGGAGGAGCATCACACGCTCCTCCACGCGCACACGCTGAAACACACACACATGGTTGCACATGTGCTGCAGGAGTGCTGTGTGAGTAAACGTGTGTGTGTGTGTGTGTGTGTGTGTGTGTATGTGTGTGTGTGTTAATGCACATCCTCTTAATGAAACTCACTGTGAGCCGGTTAAAGTGTGACTGAGAGGACACACTGGAGCAGCATGCTGGACCATGTGGATGACATAAGGCCTCACACACACACACACACACACATACACACACACACACACACACTGTAATCTTCCCTCCACTCCACTGTTATCAATGACAGCTTCAGGGTCTCTGTAGTAGGTCTGGCTTTAAATATCGCTGTAAACACAATATTGAATGTATTTATTCAGTGTTGTGGCCTTCTTACAGTGATATATTTTGTGATTTTTAGTGTGATGCAATTAATTATTGCTTCAGGTTTACATTTACACTGCCGTTCAAAAGTTTGCACTCACTGTTTCCAACAATTTTGAACTACCCCTCATTTCTTTATATTTTGCTTTGAATCTCCTTGTTGGTGCAAAAAAATACTACTTTCTATCGTCTGATCTTTGTCATAATGTTTTATTGACAGGCTGCAAAGTGTCTAAAGATACAAGGAGCCTAGATAAAGGAGTTCCAACCACTCAGCATTCAGCACCACCA
>JBBJLS010000128.1:30011594-30029557 GCA_037577275.1 Bryconaethiops microstoma | reverse complement strand
TGGTGGTAGGATACTTGCCTCTGGACCAAGAGGTCGTGGGTTCGAATCCTACCTCCAGCACACCACCACTCGGTTCCTGAGCAAGACCCTTAACCCCCAGTTGCTCCAGGGAGACTCTCCCCTGTAGTTAGGGAATGGAAGTCGCTTTGGATAAAAGCGTCTGCAAAATGCCGTAAGTGTAAATGTAGTAGTCTAGTGGGGCTGTGAACACGATGATCACAAAGTTACAGGTTCAAACCCCCACTTTCTACCATTGTGTCCTTCAGCAAGACACTGAACCCTCAGTGTCTCCAGGGGACTGTTCCGAATGATTGTAAGTTTCTCTGCATAACGGCATCTGCCAAATCCCATCACTTCATTAAAGGTGGTTAAAAGGCCTTATGTAAAACAGTCCTTTTCTGTATAAACCGTTGCACTGGTTTGCTCGTGGGTTAGCTTTCAGGGCTCTAGTACTCGAGTCTGGTCTTGGACTCATTAACATTTTTCACTGGACTCGTCGCGGCCTCTGCCATTGGTCTTGCCCAATATTCAAGTTGGTCTGAACCGAGCAGCCTTTATAAGATGTATGTTGCTTTTTAGTACCTTATCCTACAAAATAAAATAATTGACTAAGTGAGATTACTCAGAAAATGAGCACAAGTTTAGTTATTTCACAATCCTTTTAGACATATTGCCTGGTGATCAATCACATGCCTGCCAAAGTTCATCTTCATGCTCTTGAACCTCTTCGGACACTTTGGACTTGTCCTTGTGTTGTAATTAGTCTTGGACTCAACAAAGGTGGTCTTGTCTACAGCTCTGGTAATTTTATGATTAGCTTTAGCTCATTGCCACTTCAAAGTCCAGTGGTCAGAAGAGTAGCCTAGTTTGTTTGTTTCTTACTTTACCTTGTGCTACATTCACATTGTAACACTGACATTTTGCATGAGAAAGTTATTTTAAAGTTACTCTTTTATGTTCTTCTAAACTTTCTTTTGTGCAACAAAAACTTTCCTCTGTCATCACAAATGCTACGAAAGCTGCCAGGTGGCTGAAAATCTGACATGAAAACAGGAACTAAAGGGAATCAGGACTTGTCTGAACTATAGGGCAAATTGACCCATCCATGCTTGGTGTCCTTTCCTACAAACTGTTGTTAAGTTGGACAAGTTTTACAGCAAAAATCCTGCTCAACCCAGTAAGCAACATTTGGAATTGTTCATTCATTCAACCCCTTTCAAAAACAATGGAATCACCACACGTTTGGATGTTCTGGAACTTCATAGCAAATAAACAAATCACAGATATAACACAAAAATAATTTTTGTTTAATTGTGAGCATATTGGCTTAATGAATTAGACCTAAAACAAAATAAATCATTTTAATTAATTGCATATTTTTCCCAGTGGAAAGATTGGGAAAAAGATGGAATGGAAGTTAACACTTTGTTGATCCTCTTTGGGCCAGGAGCATGGACTTCACTAATGAAAAACAATGTTCTCCATCAAACCGGTTCCAGCTTTCTCCAAAAGATATAGACAGATCAGTATTGCCGCATAGCCAAGTCATGATCCATTTTTTTTTTTTTAATTCATCAAAAATGTTCAGTTAGATTGAGATCTAGATTGTCTGCTGATCACGTCATTAAAGTCTTTCCTGAAGAAAAACTGTTCTGTGGGGAGACCATCCTGAAAAATGACTTCATCACCAAACCAGTTTTATATTGATGGAAACCAAACCTTGGCTGACTTGGAACAACTAACTTTTGAAACAATTCGTGTTTTGTTTCCTTCTTGAAGGACTTTTAAAATCATTTCCATTGTTTCAGCTAACAACATTCCTGGGGACTGTGATCCTTTTCAATTAGCCGAGTCCAAAAGCTCATTAAGGTCTGCAAGCACTTGCTATTAACTGCAGACTCATTTGCATTTTTAGGCTTGTGTCGGTTTTGTTTTAGGAATGCAATTAAAAAGGGGATTTCACCATTTAGTTCCTCAACATTGAGTGATTCCATCTACAAGTTCTTTCCCTACTTGATTTGGAAAAAATATGTCACTAATAAAATAATGTAATTAAATTTGTTTGCGTTGTTTGACGAAGGCCAGAAGGCCCAGCCAGAAAACATAAATTGTTTTGTTTCAAATCTGTGATTTGTTTAGTACATGTGTCAGGTCACTGTTAGGGTGGCTTTTTGTTGTGAAATTAAGGTTTTTAAGGATAAACAGCTTCAGCTGTTTTAACAGTTCTAGCAAGCCAAGTTAACATTGTAGCTATTTTAGAACGGCTAGAGCTACCACCAACATTTTCCCAGTGCTATTCACCATTTATATTTACAGTATGGCAAGAACACAAGGCAGAACATTAGTAAATATAAACTACGAAGTACATAAACATTTTTGGTGAATGTTTCACCGATAGATTTACCTAATTGATTTTATATTACTGAAAATGGTGATGTTGCCAGATATATGAAGTTACAATAAGATTAATAGTCAGAATTCAAATTTCCTAAACAGACCTAAAAATGTATGTAAACACAATAATTCATCTGTACAATTTACCACGAAAGTATTGAGTAAAACATTTAACAATGCTTATTGTGAATCATTTGTAGAATAAAAATAATGATATTTAAGTCAACATTATCTAAGTTATTAAGCAAAATTAGCAATATGGCAAAACTTGGTAGGGCAAGTGTGCTTTAGTGGATGCATTCTGCAATTGCTTATTATTTCCTTACATTTTAATTATTGTGTATAACTTTGTTACTAAACCTGTTTATGTAATATTCAACCCATGATGTGGATAAACAGTTTTACTTAAAATAAGCCCAATAAATCAGTTTTATTTAAAATAAGCCCAATAAATGCCAGGTAAAGACATTTCGTAAAGATGTGAGAGTTTTTTTAATGTTTTTTTCATGAGGGAGATTACATCTGCTGGTGAATAAAAGCTCACCTGGATGTATTTGTGCTCAGGCAGGCCAGCGGGCACAATGGTCAGAGCGTTGTTGTCCAGATGGAGCTCCCTCAGGTGAGGCATCATGGCCAGAGAACCGTTCTCCACAACACTAATCTCATTATGGCTCAGGCCCAGCCTACACACACACACACACAAACACACACAAATAAAGCTTTGTAACAGCACAACTTTCCTTACTGAAGACCAGATGATTCTTTCGTTCTGCTGCGTCTCTTTTCTCATCCATTTCACTCCTTTATGTGTTTAATCAGGAAAAAGCTGCGCAATGAACCACAGCAAAGCACAAGAGTATAACAGGATAAATCCATGAGGGTTATGTGATCCAGCCAGTGGAACTGGGCATCGCAGACGGAAAATGGGAGTAACACGATTTCCAGCCTTTTCTTCATTCTCCAAAATAAACCCCTGAATCCAAGCCGGATTGCAATTTGAATTTCATGGGATGGAATTGGAAAGACCCCCCTGACCCTAATCGTTTTCATATGAAGTTTACAATGATCACATCATTAAATTAGACAAGTGATTTTATCAGTTCAATACATAATGGAAGGCATTTACATCATGGAAGGCAGAGAATTCAGTAAATATAAACAAGATACAACAAGTATGTAAACTTTGCTGGTGAATGTTTCACCAATAGAGTGTTTTATGTTTTGAATACATGCACAGAATATTTAAAAATGGGAAATTAAAAAATATTTATAAATCAAAGGAAAAATATGAAAAAAACACTGTCAGTAAAATAAATCACAAGATGATATACTTCACTATTTTGCAACATCATTATACAAAATGATTTTGTAAAATAGTGATGTTGGAAAATATGTTTCGGATTCTGATTCTGATTCATCCCACTGTGTCTGATGCGAGAGTGTGATGGAGCCTCTGCTGAATAAAGTGTTCTAGGTACTAACTTGGCCAGGTTCTTTAGGCCTTTCAGGCTCTCGGTGGTGACCTTGGTGATTTTGTTCCCATCCAGATGAAGCTCTGACAGAGAGCTGGGCAGACCTGGAGGAATGCAGAACAGCAAGAGGAAAGAAAAGAACATCAATGTTTGATTCAAGTTGTTCTAGTAGGAGAACATCAGCGATGGACTGAAGTGCTCTGCAGTCTCAAAGTCCTGGTTCAAGACAAGCTGCTCATTTTTATTCACACATTGACTATAAACCACTCAAGGCCTTGTGTTACTCTGAGTTTTCCTAATAGCTGCATTGTTACACTTTTTAGAATTACAATTGAGTACAATTGTGTGTACTCTATGTAATGTGTATCTATTTATGTGTAATGACAATTGTGTACAGCTGAGAATACTCCATGTAATTACTTGTGTATACACCTATGCATAATTACATTGAGTACAATGCTGTGTACTCTATGCAATTATTTGTGTAAATACTTATGTGTAATTATAGTTGAGTACAATTGAGTATACTCTATGTAATGTGTATAAACTTATATTTAATTACCATTGAGTACTATTGAGCGTACTCCATGTAATTACTTGTGTAAATACTTATGTGTAATTACAGTTGAGTACTATTGAGTACACTCTATGTAATATGTGTATACACTTATATTTAATTACCATTCAGTACTATTGAATGTACTCTATGTAATTACTTGTGTAAATACTTATGTGTAATTACAGTTGAGTACTATTGAGTGTACTCTATGTAATGACTTGTGTATATACTGATGTATTACATAAGCCTCACTACTGTAATCCTGCTGTAAAAGTAAACACATCTCTAGTAGTTTTGTTGTTGCATGTATTGTAAATGTGCTACAGCACAGGCTATTATTAGTTTTTAATATTAATGCGGTACCATTTATTTTTATATGCAACACTGACTACTTTCACATGCTTGCTCAGAGTTTCTGTATTTTCATAGATCGTATATTTATATTGAACTGCTGCGGATCATTTGCATATATAAAGGACACAATTAGATTCCAGTCTTCTCGTTGTTGTCCACTTCACTGCTAATGCAACATTCTCACAATTTTTGGATGTTAAAAATTACCCTTGTACTAAAGTGCACATTTTTACTTCTAGTCCAGAGTTTATTTTTATAGGTTGTTTATATGTGTTTTCTAGGTGTCTTCTTGTACCCTGTAAAATCTGGAACCATTTCTTCTCATTGTTTACAGGTTTATAGCTGAAATTATAAAATTTACTTTGACTTTGAATTTTGATTTGACTTTTGACATGTTTGATGATGAAACTGGTCATGCAGAAATCTGATATCGGCCTGCTGTGTTGTGCCATTTACCTTTGGGGATGGAGGTGATGTTAGTGTCGGCTATGCGGATGTAGGAGACCCTCTTTAGGTCGGCGAAAGCCCCTCCATCCACCCCTGAAGTGGTCAGTGGATTGGAGCCTAACTCTGAAACAGGTGAAGAGGCACTTTATTCATTATTCATGACTCATTCATCATAACATGGTAATAGATTCAAACATATGTTCACTCTCCAGTATTTCTCACTGGTGTGCCAGCAGTGAATAATCAGAAAGGTTTAGGTTCAGCGATTGGCTAATTTGTGCAGGTGTGTTCCATGCCGAAGGGCTTCAGCAGGGCTGGAATGGACACTTCACACATGACCAAACACGTCCAAACGGAAAAAGAAGTTTAACTCTGCCTGGCTGAAAGAATACATATGGATGATGCACTGAAGTGGAAAACTGCGTTAATGCATACATACAAACATGCACAGGCACACACACCAAAGATTTTACTGCTTGCAAACGTCTTTTCTTTGTCTCATCTGAAATAAATAATAACATTACTTATTTGGAGATTATTGAGGTCTGACTTGTTTCTCCTAAACCCCCCTTTAAGAGTAATAAGATACAAAGAAAGAAATCAGCTTAAGACAGAAGTTCTTGTGCTGTTCTCATCGACTTCTCAGTTTTCTTCTCTTTAACAACCTTATGCTTCTCAAAACTGTCTGACTTTGGGAGTCAAGACTTGAATTTGAAGAGACTTGAGACTTGAAGACAAATTTCAGGCACATCTACAAGAAAAGTTTTCTGTTGGAACTTCTGGTTTATCTGAAGGTCTGATGATCTGAGACAAATAAAGATCAGAGCAGTGAGAGAAAATAAATTTCATTTGAAGATCTTAAACTAGGATCGGGTTGAGATTAGAGGAAGCTCTTTCTCAGAAGCTGAATTTAAGCAGTGGGGGAAAATGGTCAGAATCTCATATTGATGTTAAACTGAGTTTAACATTACAGTACTCAACTGAGTTTTTCAATGTGAGATTCTGACCACAGGTTGGAATCATTATGAATTTTCCTTTCCTGGTTTAAACCAGTGTAAATTCATACTAGCTTATCCAGATCTCTATATAACTGAATATGACTTGTTCCAGGTATTATTTGGGTGTTACTTACACAATGTTGTTCCATGAACACTCAGCTGTTCCATGTTGCTTACAGTACTGTGCAAAAGTCTTAGGTGCCTATGCAAATTGTTTGAAGCCACTTTCTGCTGGCAAAAATACAAATTAACATTAGAATAACTGTAATCAAATGTAATCTAATGAAGTAAAAAGAGCAAACCCAGATATTTGATAGGAACTACAAGTAATACTGGGCTTCCGTGAGGAGGGAGGTCTAGAAATGGTTAAGAGAACACTTAGCCAAACATAAAACCACTATTTACAGTATTAATGTTATTTGTATTTATTGTAATATTTGTGTTTTAACACTAACTTAACACTGCTGTGCAGCAGCAAACAGCTTTTAAGCATAATTTTCTCAGGTGACTTTTGCACAGCACTGTATATCTTAATACGATGTCAACCACATGCATTCGTACCTGGTAGTCAAATTCTTCTCTGGTTTGCCAGATGTTTATGTGGCTTGTAACACATACATCAGCTCATATACAACAACTAATTGCCTGTTTTGTTTCTCATTCTTTTCAAAAGATGTCTGGCTCCTAGAAAATCACTATTTTGCATGGGATTATTCATTTGCTTACTCTGGCTTTACACAGATGTTTACAAGAAAATGACTGTTTAGAGTAATTACCCAGCTGTATTAGTCATCTTGGCCATGGAGCATGAATGTAATGTAGTAAAAGTCAATAACAATAAAGCAGAGAGAATATTAAACCAATTGGTGGTTTATTGTAACTTGGACCACTAAAGGCCACTGAATCAAACTCCACACTCCACACTCCAATTTAGGAGCTCAACTAAAGGAGCAGTGATTCCAGTGGTTGCTGATTTCAGTGTCTTAAAGTGGACGTTTGAGACAAACGTCCACTTTAAGACATTGAAGTTTTTAAATCTAGACTGAAAACCTAGATTTAATTGGGGCTCCAGGTAACCACCTGATCCTGGATCTGCAATCACTGGGGTCTTTTGCCCAAGTGTTCTCGACTGGTTCGGCTGCCTTCAACTTCTCATGTGCTCCTCCTCCATTCAAGGGCGACTGCTGTTCGAAAGCTCCAGCAGATTGTTGTTCCTGTTGCTAGAGACTCTACTACTCCTCACTCAGACACCAATAAAAACTACTTCTACCATCTTTTATCTGTTCCCCTCATACTGACTCCAACAAAAACTACTTCTACTGACTCTTAACTGTTCCTGCTCTGTTAGCCATAGACGGCCAGTCTGATCTGCAGTGATCACGTTCGTGCACTAAAGCCTTAAACTGTTAGTCTCCATAGAGATTCTCTTTCTCTCTCCAGGTCGACCAGGGGAGGACGCGTCCCATTTTGAGTCTTGGTTCCTCCCAAGGTTTCTTCCTCCAGCTTAAGGAGTTTTTCCTTTAAACTTCAAAAAGGTTCTTCATAAAATAGCTATCCAAAGAACCAACTAATTGAAAGGGAAGCAAAAAGGGAAAAAAGTTTTTGTAGTTTAAAAAACCTCTCAAGAATGCACACTGATAAATTACATTATGTGAAGGATCTTTGAACTGTTCAGAGCTTCTCACTTTTATTCAATGGCATGCCACCGCTTTTGGTTCTTTAAACTTCAAAATGTTTCTTCATAAAATACTCCTTATGAGAACCATTCATTAAATGGGAACCAAAACTCTTATGGCAGAATCCTTTTTGGCATCTACAATCATAGACCTTGACTTCTTGCTTACCCATGACGATGACATGGGCCAAGCCAGCAAAGGAGGACTTCTTGATCTTCTTGATCTGGTTCTCATGGATGCGCAGCTCCTGGAGGCTCTTGGGCATGTTGTTAGGAACATCCTTAAGCAAGTTCTTGGAGAGGTAAAGCCTCTGGAGGCTAATCAGGGGAACCAAGGCCTTGTCGTGAATGATGGTGATCTTGTTATTTACCAAGATGAGAGCCTAGAGGAACAGAAGATGAAGAAAGTCAGGTTTCAATGGGAACTGTGTGTACTGAGGAGAAAGGGACACTGATTTCCATTTTTTATTTAATTTCTGAATGTGTTGTATACATTTGTGTTGGCACAGCAATTAAATAATCCAAGGCAAATGCCCATAAAGGGCAAAAATTGACAGTTTTTTACTTTAAGTCTAAGAAACAATTGGAAACAACACAAGATCTTTGAACCAGAGAGAACTTTCAGGATAGTTTTTGCCCACAAGTGTGCACAGAGTGGAAAAGCAGCAAATGGTCAACGTGTAGAATACCAAACACCATTTTACGGTTTTCATTTGTTGAAATATTATTTTACGAAATTATTTTATTTTATTTTACGAATACATTCTGAGTTCTAAGGGTTAAGCTGCAAGGCCTTTGGAATAAGTCAATCTGTTTGTTTCCTTCTGCCTATTAAGTTGTTAAACTCTTGGCCATCCTTCATATGAGAAAACAAAAAGGATCGACACTTAGTAGCCTTTTCCAACCCCAGTCCGCATTCCAGCACATAAAAATGACCATTTACTTTCATAGAGCTAATTAAACAGTCATGGCAAACACAGTAATGTGGACCGTTCTCCAATTTTACTTCGGATCACATTCAAATCCCACCAGAGGCCAGTCAATCCAGGCTTTGTGAGGCTGTTAAGGGGGTTATCCAGTTCCAAAACATAGAATGAAAGATTTCGCCCTCCACCCACTCTGTTAACTCACATCCAGACAAGCAGAAATTCAGGGAATGTGTTACTTCTCGCAGGGCAAGTAATGTACCGTAGAAACAGCCCATGACCCCTGACAGCAGCCTGTATTTATTGTGCTACAGAAAGTGCTATTAGTGTACAGACAGAGGGTCGGTTTCCAAAAGTGGATAGTTTCCTCCTCCCTGCACCTGGAACTGCAAAGGCATATGTTAGGCCTGGGAGGAACCAAACAGGGAATGAAGGGGAGAAATTTGGGGTTCGACATGCTTTGGTAGGACATTCACAGCATCGTGACTTTGCTTGTTGTTGTGTGACATTTTTGAAAACCAACTTGTCGTATTTCAAGATTTGATCCTCCCAACAGCAGACTCAATGTCTGATCTGCTTCCTTCAGGAACATGCCAGAGAGCATATCACTATTCCTCCAAGTGTTTTTGAAGAAAAGCTGGAACAGATAAGTCCCTCCGTATCCGATTTCCAAACACCAGGAACAGTTCTTGGATCTTTTTTTATTCTTTTTGCTTTTGAGGAAGCCAGATCTGGAACATGTCACCATTTGATCAATTTCATCAAGTTAGCTTAGTGCAACACACTCAGAATTTGATAGAATTGTGTAGTTGATGTTGTTTTTATAACTCAGATAAACAGGGACTATTAGAATTTGGCCTTCACTTCAGGCCATACATTTAAAAACCCTTTTGGCCTTTGTAGTTTAGAAATGCCCATTTGACACTCGTAACAGACAAGTTAACTTAAATGTTATCTCGTCTTTGTAGCATTTCTGGAATGGAGAGAGTCCTGGCATGGAACCCAGTACCTCGGGTGCCACTCATTTACAGTGAATGATGTATGCAGAACTTCCAGAAGGGCTAGACTGACATTCTCCCTCTTAAACCTGGTCAAATCCATTGCAGTAGTTTTACTATCCACTGTCACTTCCTAATTGCTTTGGTGGCTATTCTGATTTATTTTAATCCAGCTCCTAAAAGACTGACTGTCACAATTCCCTCTCTCTCCCCAATGATAGCAGGCACACGTGCAGACGTCCATGATTTAAGTTCTTTTATTGAATTGAAAAAACTAAACAAAAACAGGTTTGAGGACCTGAAACAAGATACAAGCTTTAAAGGAGACGGAAGGATAACGCTCTCCGAAGAGCCAGGGCGACGGTCACCGACAACCCCAGTTGGTCCACAATGAACTTAAATACAAAATCTCTAACTCAAAAACCAGTCACCAAACACATACACTTACTCCTGAGTACACCGACAGCTGAAACTCATAACTCAGACTAAACTCAAACCCGGTGTACACAGGATATCAAATTAAACGATACAATACCAAAAACCCCAACTTATCTCAAAAAAACAAAACCACAACATAGGATGGCCTCTAGTGGCCACCAACCATAATCCACCATAATCCACCAATCCACCAAACATAAACCATAGTGGCCACCAACCATAAACCATAAACCAATAGGAGAGCTCACTTAGCTACATCTATCTAGATCTACCAAAGATTTCTTAGGCCCCCATTTTCCAATGGACATTTCAAGAAATTAACTCTATTGTTTCCAGTCATTATGTTTTGATTGGAAACACTAGGGTTAATTTCTTAAAATGCCCAATAGGAGATGGGCGAGATCACTTAGCCATATCTGTCTAGATCTACTGCATATTTCTTGGGCATTTCAAAGATTTACCCTGTTGTTTTCTATCAACATGTTATGAAATGGGAATAGTATTGCAAGACAAACATAATTGTAAAAATGAACAAAACTCTCTAAACAGGTATGACATGTATAAACATGTTTTAGTTACCAGAAAACATTAAGCTTTCTCTGAAGGCCCTAAGGGCTCCTCTTTGCAATCTAGAGTATTAAAGCGTTGGCTGTGCTTAGAGAGAGACAGAGATATAGTCAGAGATAGAAAGAGAGAGAGAAAGAGAGACAGCTTACATGAAGCCCTTTGAGGCCTTTGAAGTCATTCTCTCTGATCTCACTGATCTTGTTGTTTTGGAGGTCCAGCAGAGTGGTGTCTTTTGGGATATCCTCTGGAACATTCTTCATCCCTGAGGAAGACAAAGGCAAAATCAATGAGAACAGCTGAAGCTGATAAATGGAAGTATGCGTAGATGCTGAGCTTGGACCTCTGATCTAGTTTTCAGTATTCCCACAGACTTCCTTCGCCATTAGATGGAAAATGAAAGCAGGAGCAAGAAAGGAGAAAATGGAATGTAGCGTAAAATGGCTTCTCCCTCTCTCTCTCTCTCTCTCTCTGGGACCACACTGCAGTGTTTCTTTTATTCAAGGACTGTCAAAATAAACCTGAGTCAGCCTCTGAATGTGTTAGCTAGTTAAGATGTCCCTGGAGATGAGTGACGGCGATGGAAGGAACGCAAGGATAACATAACATATTAGAACTCCACAGTTTACAGTGGGATTCATCTGGCAGACAGAGGTTTCTCTCTGCAGCAAGGAGTACAGGCCGATGGGAAAGTGAGTTTTTAGAGGCTTGTGGAATTTTCCCCACATTAAAGCGGCGACTGGCTGCAGATCAGGTCGGCTGCTCTCCATCAACTCCATGGCTGGAGAGTAATGTCAGGCCTGAGGTCAACGACAGCCCTGAGTCCAGCCTTTTGGCTACGAAAGAAAAGGCTATAAAAGTTTTTAAACACCAGATGGGTATCTTGATGAACCTTCTCTTTGCTGAACTCCTAAGCAGCCCTTGAAAGACCTTACGAAAGAAGACTGAGGAACCTTATATAGTGCAGCCCATACTCAGAATATTATGTGCACTACGCAATGCAAAATGGCCATTAACCTTTAGAGCCTGAGTGGCATGGCTCCATTCCAGAAGCACAACAAATGGTAACATCATGCTGAAATTTGTTTGGTGTTCCTGTGTCATATAGAACCAAAGTTATTGTCATTTTAAAAATGTTTAACAATAATAGCCACTACTGGGGTTTTCAAAATGGCATCACACTCAAATCTTAGAAACAAAAAGAAAAGAAACACAAGATCTCTGAACCCGGGAGAACTTTTAGGATAGTCTCCGCCCACAAGTGGGTGAGGAAAACCAGCAGAGGGAGGGGCTCCGGAGAGCGGCCGAGCGGCGGCGTGCTGAGAGGAATAGCAGCAAACGGCGAGTGTGTAGGAGAACAAACACTCAGACCTCAGAGTGTAACAGAGTGTAAACACTCTGAGGTCTCAGGGTAAACACCGGTTCTAGACTGTTTTACACTGTTTATATTTACTGAAAGCAGAGTTTACTGATGCACTCTGTAGTTCTAAGGGTAAACGCTGGTTCTAGACTGTTTTACACTGTTTATATTTACTGAAATCAGAGTTAACTGATACACTCTGAGTTCTGAGGGTAAACACCGGTTCTAGACTGTTTTATACTGTTTATATTTACTGAAACCGGATTTTACACTCTGTTCTAAGGATTAAGTAACTGTGGTGGTAGTGCAGTAATACACTCGAGATTGTGCTACACTGTGGATACTGGTGCTGATGTGATGACCTTCTTGTGACTATGACTGCAGCACCCTAGAGCCAATATCTCATATTGCGTACACACTATACCACGTACGGCATACTACAGTACTTTTTATTGAATCAGGAGGTCAATTTTAGGGGTTATGGATGCAATCTCTTAGCACATGTCTGGCCTCAGTGAGTCAGAGTCCTGTAGTAATGTAATGCAGAGCATTATGTCAGTATAAGAGGTAAAGGGTGACCTTTTTCAGTGTTTTTTACTCCTGAATCATTAAAGGCCTTGAGTCTAAAAGCTTTTTTCCTCTCTTTCCATCTTCCAGTGTGTGGAAGTGTATAAACAGTTTGGAGGGCGTGTTGGTGTGTGTGATAGAACAGAAGAACACTGAAAGGCCAAGACTCTCGACCCGCCACGCTCGAGAAAGACGCCGCTGTTTAGTCTCTGGAAACCCTCATCTGTCAGCGCTGACCGCGGCCGTGAATATGGGTCAAGCGTGGTGTATTTACTCTGACTGCATTAGCATATTACTGTTTACCGAAGATGATACGAGGTCTTCATCAGCAAGAACACGGCGGGGAAAGATCCTGACTGAGTCGTGTGAGTAAACAGTCGTGAAATGTTGATCAAACCCGCCGCACACTACGATTTACTGGAGATAATAGAACGTTTATATCAACAATATAACGCAGGAGAGAAAGCTTACTCAGACGTTCGGGGTAAACACTTCTGAAATGTTGATTGAAATCACCGCACACGATAAACTGAGTGTGATGGTGGCCGGAAATAATGTGCTCATAATTCCAGGATGAATCGCCCCTTCAGAATAAAACAAGGAGTTTGAGACACTCTTTCTTTCTAAGGAAAGAAAGAGTCATAAAAATAATCCAGCTGCTGCAGTGTTTCATCGTTTTTCTTGCTATATATATATATATATATATTTGTATACAGTAAACCCATGTATAGTGAAAAACCGCAAATATGAGATTTTTTTTAAAAAAGCCTATTTTTATAGTATAAACCCTAAATATGCCCCAAAATATGCTCCCGAAACACTTTAACTGTACTGTACTTTATGCATGGGCATTTTCTTTGGTATGCGCTGTTGTTTTCTTTGGTATAAGCAGGTAAATACAGTAATAAATTAATTTTATTTGCAGTAATAAAAATACAGGGCTTTAAGAAGAACAAAACAAAAAACACGAGAACACTTAGAGAAACATTCGAGACGCTCCATGTGAGATGCATCACATGGCAGCAGCCAATATTTCACCATCCCAAAATACAGCGGTATTTCACCATCCCAAAATGTGTTTTCTCGACAGTATCAAAAAATGTATAGCTATGTTTTATATGGAAATGTACATTGATATTTATGTTACAAAATTTATAAATTATATTTTTCTTAATAATTTAGCACTAAAATGCATGAAAAATTATATATTGAAAGAAAAAAAGCTGTGGCGTCTGGGCCTCGTCCACCACAACCCCTCGTCCCCGTGCTGGTTGTTTGGGGCGGTGCTGAGCAGCGGAGGTTCATTCCGTTCATGTGTCTGATTGTCTTGCTAACCGCCGCCCAAACATAAACAACCAGCATAAGAATGAGGGGGCGTGGCCGATGAGGCCCAAACATAAACAACCAGCACGAGGACGAGGGGGTGTGGTGGACAAGGCCCGGACGCCACCAAAGCAAAAAAACAATGCGGAGGATATCTGCCGTTTCTGTGAACAATTATTAGTTTGGTTCACAGAAAAAATCTGCAATAGACTGAAGCAATAGACTGAAGACTGGGGTTTACTGCATATATAGAACTTAAGTTCTTTGTTCTGCTTGAATGATTCATACGTTAAGACACTGTGTGTCTTAACAAACAAAAACATTCCTCTAAAACTGGTCAGGTTCAGGGACTGGACTGGAAATGAGAGTCTTTGAAAGTCCTTCAGGAAAGTCCTCTTTGGATGCAAAATATGAAGAAATTAGGGGTGTCTCAAGACTGTACAGTACTGTAAACCGTAGAAAAATACATATAAAGTTACTAAGCATAGCTGGAAATACCGATATATCAAGTAGGTAAAATAAATACCCACAGTATTTACAGCAATAAAGAAGGTATGAGTGTCATTGCATGTTTTGTACCTGCCGTCTTTGGTGAAGAGCGTTTTGGGTAGAAGATCCTTGTCCACAAACACGGCGCTGGGGTTGTACCACACAGCAAACTGGCTGTCCTGGATTCCACACAGGATGTTGGCTGAATCATTCCAGGCCATGGTGTGAACCATAGTGCCTGAAAAAGAAGAAGGGGGTTTAAAAAAGAAAATATATAGAAAAAAGTACTGCTGACTTTCACCGCATCACAGATGTTGAAACACAATTACAACGTATGGAAAGCACTGAGGGGGACCACAATTCAAGTGAGTACAATATACAATCAGATAATAACATATCATTAGTTACATAACACTGCTTACTAAACCCAGCGGCTGCTTCAGACAATGGCCAATGGGAACAAACACAGATGCACAGCTTTATCAAAAATAAACATTAAACACAAAAAAAAGCATCGAAAAAACACAAGAAAGAGCAAACAACCAGAAAAAGGTTTGGTTATCTTTCTACTTTGCAGAAGAAAAAAAAAAGATTTCATCCTCACCAATCTTGTGCATGCTCTGCTCTCTGCCCACCCGGCGCACTGAGGTCAGGTACAGGTCACGGTTCTTGTCGATCAAGGCGATCTTCCTATCGCTAGAGGGCCCACACTGGTCAAGAGAAATTTCCATCACCTCCATCTGAGAGTGAGAGAGTGAGTGAGAGAGAGAGAGAGAGAGAGAGAGAGAGAGATAGAGAATGAATGAATGAGAGAAAGAGAGAATCAGAGTGTAGGGGAGAGAGACAGAGAGAGAGGTAGAGAGAATCAGGGAGTGAGAGAGACAGACAGAGAGAGAATCACAGAGAGACAGAGAGAGAGAGAGAGAGAGACAGAGACAAAGTGAGAGAGACAGAGACAAAGAGAGAGAGACAGAGAGAGAGGGAGACAGAGAGACAGAGACAGGGAGAGAGAGAGAGAGAGAGAGAGAGAGACAGAGACAAAGAAAGAGAGACAGAGAGAGAGAGACAAAGAGACAGAGACAGGGAGAGAGAGACAGGGAGAGAGGGAGAGAGAGAGAGAGAGACAGAGAGACAGAGAGACAGAGACAGGGAGAGAGAGAGACAGGGAGAGAGAGACAGGGAGAAAGAAAGAGACAAAGAGAGAGACAGACAGACAGAGAGAGAGAGACAGACAGAGAGAGACAAAACTGGAACAGCACATCTTAACTGATAGGTAAGGGATTTTCATGTTTCACTTTGTGCCAGATCCAGAAAGAGCTCACCCACATAAACAAAGATTTACAGGCCTTTAAATGCAGCGTAAGGATCATAACAGGTGCTTAGTGCGAAAACAATATGCCTGAAATGGAAAGATTTTTAGCAGTGACAGCTTATGGAATTTAGTGTCTTTTTAGGCATGATGGGCTTTGGAACAGGTCCTTGGCTATTAGGGTGTGTGAAGATATGAACCCGAACAGCCGTGGAGTGTGTGAAACGCTGGGCGGCAGTGTGTGAAATGGACACTGCGCACAACGCCGCGCCGTCACGTACCACTTGCCGAGCGATTTTACGCAATGCTCGAAAGTACTGCGCAACAGCTAATCCTTAAATTAGTTCAGGGACAGGACTCTATTAACGTATATCTAACGGGACATTCCTGCAGATGGGGGTGAACTGGAGAAGGCTGTGCTGGGTTAAACGCGGACTGTCACGCCCAGACGGCTTCAGACAGCCGCCTCCCTGCTCGGATAGTGGCTTCGAACCAGCCTTTGTTTCGAAGTGGACGCTAATGGACAGAGCAGCTCCTCTGCGTTGTCCTGTACAGAAAACAGGACTGAGAATAATGAGGTCACTGCAGAAAGACAATGAGACGAGTAGAATAGGACAAATCTGCATCCGCACTAGAGCCCAACCGACTGTTGTTTTCAGCCTCTGCTGAGGGCCTGCATTATCGGCACTGGTGAAAATCCTATTGATACACACACACCCTAGAATTACAAAAATAAATAAATGAATGATATGCTGCTTTTTCAAAATTCTACACAAGAAAACATTAAAAATATTTGCAATATTTTCTTTAGCCACAAAGGTTCAAACTAGCCACATCAGGTCTGTCTTTAGTGACTGATATTCACTTTGTGTTGATCATGAAAAAGAATCTCAACATCAAACAATTATATCTGATAATGATTCCAAGCGTACTTCAAAATTATATCCAGTCCAAAGAAAAGTTTTGAGAATGTCTTGGACCCAAAAGTTCCAAATGAGCGTCCAGCAAATGAGATTTAACAGTTTCCTGCTTGAAAAGGTGCTGGGAGGGTTTGCACACAATTTCCAAAAATTGCTGGAAAGTTTCTGGCGAATCTGTGTTACTGTGATAAAGGCGGTGGGGGGGATTCATACATAAACTTTCACTTTCATTAAAATGCACTTACAGTGTTTATTGTTACACTTCAAAACCAGTAAGTTACATTTGTTTTTTTTTTACATTTATTTTTAAATTCCTTAATCTCAAGTTTGTTTCCAAAGATCCAGACTTGTATCTTTAATAAGGAACAGTTCTCCAGGCTTCCTGAAAAACTTTCAAAGACTCTTTATTTTCTGTCCAGTCCCTGAAGGACCCCATCACCTCTCCACTAGAACCTTTTCCAATATGCTGGCTTTGCTGACCTTCCGCAAGAGATCCAGCACTCTAATATGACATTACCACCTGACTAAGTAGAAATACAATCTCCGAAATCCCCAGATTTTAGCATGACAATCAACAAAAACATTGACCAGAAGTGTTAAAACTTTACAGTGCAGAATGCTGAAATGTCCAAATGAACCATCACTAAACGTTCAATTATGAGTTTCTTGACCACTTTTGGGACATTTTTGTGGCGCTTGTGGCATGATTTAGCAACTGTATGTCTGGTTAAAAAAAAAAAAAAACTAACACTGGCTGACTTTAATGACAGCATATTAAGTATTCCTCACTGTGTTTTTAATATATTATATTATATTGTAACCGCAACATATAATCTCGATGGGTGCCTGTGTGTGCGAGAGCGAGACCACTAGGAAGTCTCTGAAACATTCTGTTATTACTCATCTGGCAGCAAGCTCCATTATACAGTAAATAAAGGAGTCAATGGACTGAGAGAGGAGCAGGAGCAGGCTGTCCTGGGCTGTCTCTCTCTCTCTCACACTCACACACACACACACAAACACACACACAGAGACACACACACACACACATACACACACAGATATAAACACACAGACACAAACACACACACACAGAGACGCGCGCGCACACACACACACACACACACACACACACACACACACACACAAACACAAACACAAAAACACAAA
>JBBJLS010000128.1:29968725-29981288 GCA_037577275.1 Bryconaethiops microstoma | reverse complement strand
TCTGGAAATGGTTAGAGAACACTTTGCCACACATAAAACCACTCTTTACTGTAATAATGTTAATTATATTTATTGTATTAATGTTTTAACACTAACTTCACATAACTGTCCAGTAGTAAACAGGTTTTAAGTATAATTTTCCCAGGTGCCGAAGACTTTTGCACAGTACTGTATATTGATATATTGACTACTTTTTCCAGTAGTCAAAAATGCAGTTTCTGCCATTTTTGTTATGGCAGCAAAAACCTTGTAGTGATTCACTCCTCACCCCTCATTGTTCACTAACAGCTCAACACACAGTCGCAGCTCTTTTGTTGGGGCTCAATATCTCTTACTGTATAAGGCCCTATAGACCCACAGGCTGTCTCAGAGCACACCTGGGTGATTGATCTCTGCTTAAGAAATGAAAAAGCACTCTTATGTCCACCTCATGTAGAGACAGACTGAGAGAGAGAGAGAAAGAGAGGCAACATGCCTCAGATCAGAGCATCTGCCCATGTTTCTGATGGTAATGAATGATAAGCAGGTTAGCAACTGGGGTGCCAGTGTTTCCAGAGGTCAGTGGCTGCGTGCTGGGCTGGCCAGGCAGGCCCTGGCTTTATGCCCCCCCAGAGAGCATCCAGAATTCAGCCAGCCTGCTAACTCTGTCCTCTCTTTTGTGCCGGCTAGTCCTCGCCATATTGATCTCTGATGCCACCAGATTAAGGCAGAAAGAGAGCTCTGTCCTGACAGTGGGGGTCCCCCTCTGATTCCCCACTCTTCTTTTAGGGTCACAAAGTCTCTGAAGCCCCCCTGACCCTCCAAATCGACGCACAGACACACACACACACACAGTTGCCCCACCAGAGCCAGCGAGGATGGACCCCATTAAAGCCGACTGCTTGGGCGCCTACATTCACCGTTCATGGTGGCTGACCCGGAGAGCAATGGTGGGCTACTGTTGTGGGGCTTTTTTGTATGTGTGTTTTATCCTCATCCCCTTCCATGCTGGGGAGCATGGCCTGCCCCCATTGTGGCTTCTTAATGGGGTTGCAGTTTATGGACCTTATTGTTTTCAGGGCAAAGGATTTCCTCATCTGGTCTCTGTCCCATTGTGTGGTGATTGATGCGGTGTGTTGTCAGGTTCGTATGGGGACGTTGTCAGGGTGTGGCCTGCCTCTGTCCTGGCCTGGTAATTCTGTTGTCGAGGATGTCTGCGTAATGCGGTTTGTCAGAGATGGCTTCTTTATAAGTTCATTTAGTGATCAATGGGTAAATAATGTTCACAGTGACACTCGCCTAAGTCCTGGACTACTAAAAAGAGAAAATGAGTTCCCACTTCAGTTCAGTTCTTTCCCAGAGGGACAGAAATTTCAAAAGAAAATCTCTTCTTAGTCCCTTAGTTTTTCTAGACATTACTGAGTTCAGTTTAACATCAGTGTGAGATTTTGACCATTTTCTGATTCATGTTTTAAATTCAGCTCCTGAGAAAGAGCTTCCTCTAATCTCAGCCGGATCCCAGTTTAAGATCTTAAAATAAAATTACTTTTCTTCCATTGCTCTGATCTTCTTTCAACACAGATCATCAGATCTTCAGATGAACCAGAAGATCCAAATATTTATCTTCCAAAGTCAGTTTTGAGATCCAGAGGGTTGTTAAATCGAAGAAACTAAGAACTGATGAGAACAGCAAAAGTACTTCTGTCTTAAGTTGATTTTTTCTTTTGCTCTTTGTTTCTCCTAAAGGGGGTTTATTCAATAATCTCCCAATAGAGATACAAACAAACAACTGGGAAGAAAACAAAGTACAAGCATTGTTGTCTGTTTGGGCTGAAGATAAATTTCACTGGGAGTTTTCTAACACTGTGAAAAATGAAGTGGTGAACCAGGACATCACTAACAAGTTAGCTGGGTTAGAGTTTCATTGCATGGCTAAACACTGCAAAGGAAATCTAGTTGATTTCTTACATGAATGATTGGTGTAGCGGGAATATACCCAGCACAAAAAAAGTGAAATCCCCAAGGCCTCCATGCTTCACAGTGCTTAGGAATAAGCAATCATCTCTATGTTTTTACATCACCATCACTATAAATCACAATGTACTTAAAATGTGCTTAACCCTACCTCAATTTACACCTGAAAATACACCAAATACACCAATACACCTTCATTTGAATTTAGTGGCTGTTAATTTGTGAAACTGACCCCATCATTTTACCTTAAAATGAGATTTAAGGCATGAGTGTGAAACTCCTTAATCTTACATTTAAGGTGTTAATTCAGGAGGTTCTATTATTTAAGGGGCAAATGTGAAAAAGTAAGGGGACAATTCAGTAGTTTTACCCCTTAATCAGCCCTAATCTGTTCACTGCACTACAAAACACCTTGGTGTGGCACAAACAACATTAAACAATCCCTTTTAAGTTTATTGCACAAACTAAGTTCACAGGAGGTCACCTCACGCTCTGTCTCTCTCATCATGCAGGAGTGCTGGCCCCAGGTTCGCTGATTAACCCGCTGATTAAACACTGATTAAATGTCTATTAATGCAAGCAGGGCTCGTGCAGGGGGAGCAATTAGATAGAAGCGAATTAATAAAACATACAGGGAGGCCAGGGCTCAGGAGCATCTCCAAGAAACAAACAGATGGTAGAGTGTGAGAGAAAGGGAGAGAGAGAGAGAGAAGCAGAAACCACTTTCGCTCATTTTATTCCTATTAGGTAATTTGATCTCTCCTCCACCTACTCCACATTGATAAGCCTTCTCATGTTTCCTGTTTCCCTGGAGCAGACGGCCGTGCATTTCCTATCCGGCCCACGCGCCGCGGCGGTAAACAGCGTCCTGACAGGAAAAGGCCCAAGGAGCCGGGACCCCAGCACGGCCTTGAGAGGCTCAGGCAGTGGAAAGGCCATCTGCCTGGAGTCAGTTTAATCTTATTTGGTGTATCGGACCATGGGGATGCACCAATCATGCCTGTCCAATCTCATTACAGGAGTCAATGATCAGGACATCAGAAAACATGGCAGGGAGGCGTGAGGTGGCTGATTTGGGATCCGTCCGCTCGAGCGCCCTGGTGTTGGGTTTCAGCATGAATATGGTCTGAGACGGCTAACCGATGATTAAACGCAACCTGTGGGTCCCAGAAGGATTTTAAAGAAACCCAAGCTGTCACTAAAGGCTCAAGCTTCACCCAATCCATGGAGAATGAAAATTGCTTATTTCTTAGTGTCTTGACCAAACACACACACACACACACACACACACACACACATACACACACACACACCATGATACCTTGACAAGTGAAATCACTTTAAATCCTGTCAGTATATCATTATGATGATATTACAAGATTATGCAACTCATTTCCAAGAAATCATTTGTTTGTTTTAAGTAATTTTATTTTTTTGGCATATATATGGGTTTCTGTAAACATGACATCTTATAGTAATGTTATACGAATAAATCATTCAAGCAGAACGAAGACCATCTAACTTAAGTTCTGAACCCGTGAAGAAACAGGAGCAGATGATTCCAGATGATCAGGCGGTGATCAGTATACTGGTGGTGCTGAATGCTGAGTGGTTGGAACTCTTTTATCTAGGATCCTTGTATCTTTAGACACTTTGCAGCCTGTCACAGCAAAACATTTGTTTTTTCATTAAATCTGCTCAACATGACAACAATAAGACTGACAAGGTAATTCAAAGCAAAATATAAAGAAATGTGGGGTAGATCAAGACTGCAAATACTTCTTGTTAGTGAAAATCTTTTTATCTGACAAACTAATATGTTGTCCAGCTGTAGAAGGTGTCAAGTTTCCATCAGCGCCCCGTGTTGGTTTAGTTATCTCATCTGAGGGAACCTCTGGACCTCAGAAACTCAGACCTGCTGATTCCTCTGGGTAGTTTTCAATACTGGAACATATTTGGCATATGTTCCTCTTCCGGAGCGTCAGAAACAAAGCCTTAGGCCTAAATTTATTATTGTTAATTAATAAATTTATTATTGGGGGTTTTTTTTGTATTTTTGTCATGATTTTTCCTTCCCTGTGGTTAACTGGATTTCGGTTCATGAACTGTTAGGACTAGTCAAATATTAAAATTAGTCAAATTGCATAGTATGATGTCATGGGTACACAATTGTATCAATATCTATACAAGGAGCCCAATAAAGATGAGGCCATTTCCAAACAACGCCCACCACCTCCCGTCCCGCCCACAGCAACACAGCAACCCAGGATTACCGCCCCTCATTGCATACATATGCGTACTTTTCAGGGTCAGTTCATTTCTTTTCTTTTCTTTCTTTCTTTCTTTCTTTCTTTCTTTCTTTCTTTCTTTCCTCAGTATCCTCTCCTTTATCGTCTTTCCTGCAGTCCTCTCTTCCTAAACCTCTCCCCTCTGTCTCTCTGGTCAGGTTTTTTTCCATTGTGTCCACTGCTGACTGCCTAAATGCACTTGATTTCATATTCAGTGTGCAATTAGGGAGCAGATTATTGTGCCCCAAGTGCCTCCGATTCAGTCATCGGAATTGATCATTGTCCACCAACCAGTGGCCATTCAGGTAAAGAGCATAATTAAGGGGGTAGAAATTGCAGGACATTTTTTTTCAGTGAGAAGCATTAGTTAAGAACATTGTCTGCAGTGATTTTGTGGGGCTCTAATCAGGGGCAGTGGAGAGCAAAAAAAAAAAAACCATTCAGCACTAAGCACCTGTGACTGAAATTTTTATTAATGCCTTCCTCACAGTAACCAAAAAATAGACAAATATAGTTTATTTTCCTCCTTATTAGTGAGTGATTTAAGAAACATTTATAAATGTGCATTTATTGTGTTTTAATTCTGTTTTTTATATCATGATTAAATAAATCCATTGTTTTAATCTCATTTTTATCTTAATGATTAAGGGTCAAGATTCAAACTTTCAGGATTCTTTATTTGTCACATGCATAGTGATACAAGTACAACACGAAGTGAAATGCATCCTGAACTGCTCGTTTTTGACTGTGCAAACATAATATAATAAGTACAAATTTAAATTATAAAAGAAATCTAAGATAAAAAGTAAAACAACTTAAACAGGAACACAAGTTAAAGGTAACATATGAAAGCCAAATTAGAGTATTTTAAAGTTTTTAAGTTATAAGTGTAGCAACAATCTGGCAGATTTACATACAGTATATACAGTGTGCAAGTGGGATGTTCAAGTGCATTGTGCCTTTTTAGCACAACAATGTAAACAGAGTGAGGACCTGCAGACCAACATAGCAGCATGTACAGTACAGCAGCAAGTAATGTAATAACAAATAATGAAAGCAGATATGAAATATGACAGTGAATATGACATGACACCATGAGGTGCTGTATCAGTCCCTTAAGGCAATGCTATGAGGGCAGGGGGCATGTTCTGGTTTAGGTGTCTGATGATAAAATCTCCTCTTGATTAAATCAGTTTGAATCTAAATACATTTGATCTCATTTTATCTTTGTAGAGAGGTGTAAACAGTTTTCCAGCAGGATAGACTACGCTTCATCTTCCCACCTCATTGCTCACTAGCAGCTCAATACAGAGTCCCAACAAATGCATTATTTGTGCTTAATTTAATTTAAAAAATGAATTATAAAATCCATAATAAAGTTGATTTCTATCCTGTGTGAACTGGGTACAGGGTTCTTGACCACAGACCTCCCTTTAATAACCTTTGAGATTTTACATTTGTGCACAGCACACAAATCTAATGTGTAATAGACCAGGGAGTATTTTAGAGAGGGATACACAACATACAGGACTTACTGCTTTATTATACTCTCACAATCATGAGCTAAATATCTCATAGGTTGAGTATTACTAAAGATGTTTAGTGTTAGGCCTGAAGAACAATTTATCTTAGAGTCAGACTCTGGAATAAAAACACATCTATAACTTTGAGCAGCGTTTTTTGTTTCTTTCAAAATTGATCCCTTCAACTGTAAGTCAAAACATGATTCGAAATTTCTTTGATCATGTGCCTTTCCGTTGCAAACTTTACCTCTTTTTTTGACATCACAAGATGAGACAAGGCCTTTGAAGCCCTCTCAAATGTGTGTGCGATTCAATATTCTTCAAAAAAATGTAAACACAGATTTTATAGGTTTTATAGGAAACAGTGTTTGTTATGTTGCTGTTGCCATATGGCAACATTCTGTATTGCAAACAATGGGAGGAAATGAAGACACTTGTATTAAAAACAGTGGCCAGTGCTATTTCAGTATTAAGTAGTTAAGTATTTTTACAGTCCAAGTGAATGGGGTTTTCAATATAAATATCTTCATATTCCTTTCTGTATTCTTAAAATGCTGATGTATATTTGGAATGTATATTGGCATAGTGTTTTTTTATTTTCATGTGCGGATGCTGAATATATAGGCGTGTATTGGTTTACTCTCATTAGATTACGTGGCCAGGTGAAGTTGCCATATGGCAACCCCACCAAATGTAAACAGAAAAAAAATCTACAAACATACACTTGTTGGACAAAAGTATTGAGACGCCTGACCTTTACACCAATAGGGACTTTAATGACATTGTATTCTAATCCATAGACTTTAATATGGAGTTTGTCCCCCTTTGCAGCTGTAACAGCTTCCACTCTTCTTGGAAGACTTTCCACAAGATGTTGGAGTTTCTGTGTGAATTTGTGTCCATTCATTCTGTAGCATTTATGAGTTCAGACACTGATGTTGGACGAGAAGGTCTGGATCACAATCTCCATTCCAGTTCATCCCAAAGGTGCTGGATGGGGTTGAGGTCAGGACTCTGTGTGGTCAGTCAAGTTTGTCTACACTGAACTCATCCAGCCACGACTTTATGGAGCTGCTTTGTTTACTGAGACACAGTCATACTGGAATGTAATGTATACAATCCAAAATGTATTGGTCTGCTGAAGCATTAAGGTTGTCCTTCACTGGGAGTAAGAGGTCCAAACCCTGAAAAACAAGTGTGTCCCAATACCTTTGTCCATATAGTGTACATTGTATGGGGAAGGCCTAGTGGCTGCTTCACTTGGTGAATGGGTTCAATGCAGAGGAAGAATTTGATATTGTGCACTGTGGTGTGTTCACATATGACAGAATCACTTTATCATTTTATCATGCTTTTTGTCAACACCTCCAAGAGAATCAGTATCAGAAGACTTTACAGATTCCAGAGAAAACTGCTTAAAAGTCTTAGAAGCTGGCTTAATTTTCGGCTTCTCAGCTTTAGACCCATCAGCCCATAACATTCCTGATGTTTGGTTTGGGTGTTCTAGAGCAGATGTTCTTTTTGTTTTTCTCTCCATTTCAAATTCTCAGAGGGTTCTTGAACAGCCACACATCCATTCTGTGAGGTTTGAGTTTGTTCTCTTTCTCAAAGATGAAAGTGTTTTTTATCTGAAGGGGACAGTTTTTAACCAGGTCTTGCACGGTTGTTAGGAGTCCCATTTTCTCCCTTTTATTAACATTTCAGCATTCCAGTTTGGGGAACTCTCATATTGAATCATTTTCTACTTATTTGTTTTTACTTTCTGCTACCTCATTCTTACTTCTTCTTTCTAATCTCATCCAAATTTGATCTGTTAGTCATTTTAGATGGGAGACATGGGATAGAGAACTGCGTGAGGCGGCAGAGGTGTGTGTGAGTAGCTGTCTGGGTTGAAATAATGACAGTGAGAGTTTTGGGAGAAGTTTTTGTTGGGAAGACACAGCTGTAATTGGGTGCGTTTAAGTCAAGTAGTAAAGTAGGCTGCTGGTCATTTCAGCCATATACACAATACACAGTGAAACCAATGGACCATGGAGTCGTTATGTGCGCAAAAATGCAGGACAGAAGTAGAACAGCAATAATAATAATAATAATAATAATAATTGTACAAATAATAGCAGCAGGAGGACAGAGAATGTGCAGCATATAATAAATAACAGGTATTTACAGTGGCAGTTCGTGTGTATGTTGTTTCGTTTAAGGCAGAACAGTTCGGTGTGTTTATGAATTGTGTTAGGAGGAATAAGTTCGTTCAGGGGTGTGTTTGTGTGTGTAAGTGTGTGTGTACAGTTTAAGACCACAAGGATGGAAGAGTTACAGGAAAATTGAAAATTGAATAAATGTTTTTACAAACATCTAATAAACAAACATTACTCACTGCTGCCCTCTAAAGGTGTTAGCAAACGTTAAATAAACAAGCGTTACTCGTCCTCTAAAGGTGTTTTTAAAAAACCTCAAATAAACAAACATTACTCACCATAGCTTTCTAAAGGTGTTATTAAAAACCTCAAATAAACAAACATTACACAACGCTGCCCTTGAAAGGTGTAAAGGTGTAGCATAATATTTAAGAACCTGGAGGCCACAAATTCATTTTATTTTATGATAATGAGTTCATTTAGTTTGTTTTCATAGTTATGTATACCATTATCATGAAATATCGGGACGAGAACATATCTATGCTATAGAAAACAAGTTATATCAGGTAAATAGTTTTGTTGTTGTTGTTGCAGCGACCAAGCAAGGATTAATCGATTACTACATAATCGTCAGCAGCGGTTCTGACGTCACTTCTCTCATCTTTGCCCGTCTTCACGGAGCTCTCGGTCCTTTTCTAAACTAAATTAAAGCCCAAAGTCGATCTGAAACGGCCGTTTTCTCTGCTGAAATGGCCACAGCGTGTGGCGCAGACACTCGGCGCTTGATTGCTCCGGTCTGCCTGGAACTGCATAGGCAGTGCTGAGCTGAAGCTGAACCATGTGAATAATTTACAAATGTTACAGCCTGCTCCCCTCATTTACCTTCATCCGAGAGCCTCCACCTCTCCGCAGCCCAGACCTCTCCTCCTCTAAACCCTTAAAGGCTCTGGTTTTGTCAGTCTTTTTCAGATCATGGGACATTTAAACATGTTTATTAGGAGCTGGTGGCTCTTGACCCCTCCACAGGCTGTCCATCAGAACTGGTTTACATTATATTATAAGTGTAAAAGTTGTGTTTTTTTCATTCTGTTTCAATCTAAATTCAGTTTTACAGTATGAGGCCTGAAATCATGTCACAAGACACCACACAAAACACACAGCCCCCTCACTCGGTCTGTTAGAGGGTCCGACTACACTCCAACAAAGTGATGTGTGAGTGCTCGCATGTCGTCCAGACACTCTCTTGTCATCTGTTGGGCCCATTTTTTCCTCTCGCACACACTTCTTTTTCCCTTCTCAGGCCCTCTTTTCCTCTTGCTCCTGGGCAAAGCACATATACACACACACACACCCTACTAAAAACACACTTCAGACGCAGTGCAAATGAATTTTCCTGTCTTCCTCTCCCTCATCCGGCCTCAGAGCCTGGAAAAGGCAGTGGTCACTCGCCATGGTGGACAAAAGCAAGGCGGATCGGTTCCTGTGGCCAGCGCGTGGGAGATAAGGTCAGGAACGTCAGCAGGCGAGGGGCCTTCAGCCAAAGAGTGGGAAGAAGTATTAGGGTGAGTGAGTGGGAGAGAAAGGGGGATGGGAAAAGAGAGAGAGAGAGGGAGAGGGAGGATGGGGGTGGGTAGCATGTCTCTGTGTGTGTGTGTGTGTGTGTGTGTGTGTGTAAGGGAAGAAGGAGGGGGGGACTTTGCTGACATGTACCCTTATTGGTTTGTTTGAGCCATTGGGGGAGGGGCACCAAGCACACACCAGCTGTAGGAAAGCAGAGAGAAACAAAGGGAGCGAGACAGAGAGAGAGACAGAGAGAGAGAAGCATAATTAAAGTGGAAGCTGAGAAGATGATGGTGATTTAAAATGCTGATGTGCTCCAAATAGAAAATGTGCAAATAAAATACAATAAAAGAAATCGTCTACTGTTTTAGGACGGGTACAAACGGAAGAATTTGTAATAAATACATTTATTTAAATAAAATATATATCTTTATTTATACACAAACCTATATATATATATATATATATGCATGCATAAGTGTCGTGTGTGTGTGTATATGTTTTATGTATCACTATATACACATATGTGTATGTACGTATGTGTATATATATATATGTGTGTGTGTGTGTGTGTGTGTGTGTGTGTGTGTGTGTGTGCTGGGATATATGCATACACACACACACACAGGTGATCGAGTGGTTAGGATAACCGGCTTAGATAATAATATAACATAATACCATATATAATTTGTAGAATACAATGTATAATTGTGCAATTAGGATTATTTTATGTGTGCTATTAATAGAACTACAGCAGAGCTTGCTCTCTCGTTAGTTAGACCTTCTGGAGCTGGACTGAAAGATGCTGTTGAGCGTGTAAACTATCCATTTTTCGAGTGATGCGTTTGGGAATAAAATCAAAATGCAGGTTGGAACAAAAAGAGGCCCCTGTTTCTATGATTGGTCTGGGGAATCTGTTTGAGCCAATCATCTAGACGGTTACTTTACCACATTATAATTTATTTGCCTACAATTGAAAAAAATCTAACTCTGTTTATTGCTTGTTGCCTCATTGCCTCCTAGTGTGGAGGTACAGTTACGCCTCACATTACGTATTAGCTTAATTAGAAACAGACGGTGGAATCAACCAATAATAGTTTGATTTACAACATGTAAGGACTAATTTCCTGAAAGAAAATGCCACTCTAGGTCTTCTGGAAGTTCTAGATATGTCACTGACTCTAGAGCTATACTCTAGAGTGGGTTATTACAGTGGCGGCTCAATGCCAGGACTCTTTACTGAAGGAGTCTCTATAAAATCGCAACATACAATAATAAATATATGTTAATGTCTGTCTTTCATCTTCATGTTAATCTCCACCACTGCTAAAATCCCATAGGGACGCTAGAAGAAATTAGCGTCATCCTACAGGTGTTTCTTTTCACTTCTGGGCTGGTTTGTAGAAATTGTGTTTTGCAGCTGTTGGGATCTCACGTTACACTTTGCACTTCCGCATCAAACCTGATCTCACCAAGCACGCGTGGTCTGGTTCCTATCGCCACCAGTGTGAACTATTCTGACTAGGTAAATTTCTCTAGAACGGTGCATGTTGTGTTAAGTTAAAGTCAGGGGCTTTTTTTGCACCTTCACAACTGAGTTAGGTAGTAACTTTGAGAAGTCTGGGCAATTCTCCTTTAAATGTATTGTCGGTTTTGATTGGCTGTTGGGGGAATCCTTTTGGATTGAGCTGCTACACCAAGCTCAGAATCAAATTTCTCCCAAACCCATCTATGACTATGACTTTCCCAGGATCTGCAGACTAGAGCTGGGGAATGGGAATTAGGGCTAAATCAGGGTACAGATAATGTATCATAAACCCACATTTAGCCGCAGTGAACTGGTTTAGCAGCTACTGAACTGCTTTCATGTGGGTTGCGATCTCTGTATAAGATATACAATACTATACACTTCATGTATAGTGAACTGGTACTGTAGCTATTGAGCTGATCTCATTCTGGATGTGTTTTCTATATGAGATGTACATTCTGTACACTATATATACATCTCATATAATGAACTGTTTCAGCAGCGTTTGAACTGGTCTCACTCTGTTTGTTCTCTCTTTATAATGTACATACAAAGTGCACGTAAATCTCAGTAAAGCAGGGCAGAATGTGTTAAAGGGCGCTGATACTGGCATCATATGAAACCTGTGTGACCGGTCTCAGCAGACAGAGAGCGAGCGAGAGAGAGAGAGAGAGAGAGAGAAAGAAAGAGAGAGAGAGGGGAAAAAAGCCAACCCACTCTACACTCCAGCCAAACCAAATCTGAGGGAATTGGCACCGGACCCCTGGCTCAGAGACTCAGAGTGGGGAAAAAAAAAGAAGACTAAAAGAAACGAAGGCTGAGGTGCTATGCCAAGAATGCGAAGGCAAGAATCGACAAATATACGGTCTATCCTCTCTCTCTGTCTCTCTCGCTCTCTCTCTCTCGCGCTCTCGCGCTCTCTCTGGCTGAGTGAGCGTGTGAGAAACAAGCCCACACCTCCACACGGCCTGGCCTGTTTCTCATTAGGCCTGTTCTGCCTCTGGTCCTGGTGGTCGACGTCGCTGCTAGACTCATACATAATCATTCCCACCGTCATGCAAGGCCTATAAACACACATACACACACACACACACACACACACACTGTAAGTACAGTGAGTGTTTTTTTGGGGGACTCACCAGTAGTTCCAATCCTGATGGTTTTTATAAGGGTCTGGCAAAAACTTTTTCTTAAAGGACCCATGTCCTTCATCCTCTTAGTATTCTATTCCCCCACCCCTGAGGCTCTCTTATAGCATTTGTGAGGTTTCTTTTATGAGTTATTTTTACACAAACATTTTCCGAACTCTTTTCCAACCTACAAAAAAAGCCGACTTTGTTACTTTTAGACCACTGTATGCAAATGAGCTGTGTTCTGATTGGTTCAGTCTGAGATTTGGAAGTGCATCACTCTGAATGCCTGCAGTAGCAACACTGAGTGGGCGGGGCTAAACTGCTGTAGGGCTCATGAAGTGAAAGTGACCATTCTGTCATACGTGAACACACCACAGCATGAAATTCTTCCTCTGCATTTAAACCATTCACCAAGTGAAGCAGTGGGCAGCCAGGAACAC
>JBBJLS010000128.1:29908672-29923490 GCA_037577275.1 Bryconaethiops microstoma | reverse complement strand
GTTCAGGGACTGGACTGGAAATGAGAGTCTCTGAAAGTCCTTCAGGAAGCCTGGAGAACTGTTCCTCAAGAACACATAAAAAATATATAAGAAAGCCTGGCTTTTTGGAAGCAAAATATGAAGAAATGAGGGGGATTAAGACCTTTGCACAGTATTGTATTAATAATTATTTCATAATTACACACACAAACCCATACACACAATTGAGACGTTCTGAATACGCTTGTCAGAAAGCTGTACAGCAAACCTATTAAATCTTTATTTTGCCTATTCAGCCGATAACTTTTCCACCTTTATTGCGTGAAGAAGTTACTTCTGTTGTCTGTGGGAAAAGCACTTACCGCAAGTTCACACCAGCAGGTGACTGAACAACAGGCAGCCAGTAATTTCCTAAAGAAACAGTTCAGTACCTACAGTTCAGGAACAAGTGATAAATCGAGTTAAGAATCTCTGGTTGACACTTTCTTAACTTTATGCCAATAAACTATGACAAACTTGGCTCAAACAAATCCCTCAGACCAGCCGTAGACACTGGGGTCCATAGACTGCGAGGTCTCTGGCCCCTACTCTCTGAACTTTTTGTTCCATTTCGCACAGAAACTTCTAAACTCGTAACTTTGCTTAAAATTTGATGGCTTTTAGCCAAGAAAGCAGAAGAGAGGTCAGGTTCTGATGTAAGATGAGCAGTTTTGGATCACAAATACCGGTGCAACTAATCCCAAAGATACTGGATGAAACTTCATCACTCCAGAGAACCCAGTTCTGCTGTTCCACAGATCAATGCTGGTGGGCTTTATACCTCTCTACTCGACACTTGGCATTGGACAATTGTGACCATAGGTTCATGTGCAGCTGTTCCAGCAGTATCTTACCCAAGCGTATTTGGCTGTTGAGGCGTACGACTATATCAGTCCATGAATAAAATTGTCGTGAGAGGTTGTTACTTCAGTGTCCAGGTTCTGGCAACAAATTCCATTGTGAGCTTTATCACAAACTTATGGTGTTACACTGCATCTAAAATGACACATATGTAATAAAAGTAACACCACCACACAATGTAAAATATGCCTTATCCCAAAATAACTGCTCTGTTGTTCTATTAGTAATGGTGCTCTAAAACAACCAGTCAGTGCAAACCAAGTACAGAGTTCTATTTACAGCAATTTAGATTACTGAGGCGTCCTCACACTGGGCCTGGTTGCCTGAGCACAGTTGCGCACACTACCACTGCTGGCCTGTGCTCACAGTGCACAACTTGGTCCTAAGCGCACTTATATCCTCACAGCCTTACTGCTTCATCCTTTTGGTAGCCTAGTGGGTAAAACACTTGCCTGTGAACCCGATGACCACAAAGTTGCAGGTTCAATATCCCCCCACTTTCTACCTTTGTGCCCTTGAGCAAGACACTGAACCCTTAGTGTCTCCAGGGGGACTGTTCCTGTAACTAATAATTGTAAATTGCTCTGGATAAGGGTGTCTGCCAAATGCAACTTCATCTTTACCTTTTGGTTTGGTGAGCTACCAGATTTACGGAGTGTATCCCATACCTTCAGATACTGAACCCACAGTGATTTCAGCTCCTCACAACGTCCTTCAGTGGCTCTTTGGTCCAGTAGTTCTTGTATTCTCGTCTGCCAAAAATTTCCAGCAGACAATGCACCTCTAGGGGTTTGTAAAATGGGACAATCAGGTTTGAGTTCTGTGCTTGGTATGTGTAGTGGTGGTGGCCTAGTGGGTAGGATACTTGCCTCTGGACCAAGAGGTCATGGGTTTCAATCCAACCTCCAGCACACCACCACTGGGTTCCTGAGCAAGACCCTTAACCTCAAATTGCTCCAGGGAAACTGCCCCCTGTAGTTAGGGAATGGAAGTTGCTTTGAATAAAAGCGTCTGATTAATGCTGTAAATGTAAATGATCACATTAGATGCTCACCATGCCCAAGTCCAACTGAACTATGCTTGGGCCCAGTTCCCCAAGTGATCACACAAATTAAACAAATTGGACTTTGGGGGTCAAATGTGCTCGGGCCTAGTGTTGGTACCCTCTTACTCTTGAGGAAATATTAACACAAACAAAGCTTCAACTAAACCAACCAACTACCTAATGCACCAGGATTGCTCAGTCTCGAGCAGTTAAACAGCCAAATCAATCTTGCCAGCATTTCTCCATCCACATTTAATTACTGTTCACAAATGCGTAGATGTGAAACAGACATATATCTTAACTTTTTTGGAACTGAGCATCAGGAAAACTACTGTGTGGAAAAGACTCTAAGAATCAACACTTTGGACCCCTATTACTATTGATGTACAAACCACTCTCAGTCAACTGTCTACTCTCAACTAGAGTCTTCAAGTCAAACAATTCTCATGATGTGCAGCGCTCATTGGGGGCTCTTAGGGTTGCTTCAGAAAAAAAAAATGTCAAGGATAAACGTGTACCACATTTAGCATGATACAATCTCAACCGAACAGACTCCACAATGACAGAGTGTAGCTTTAAGGAAAAGGAGTGAGAGCTAATTACAAATGATTTAGGGATCACGTTGCTCCTTTTGGCCCAACATGCTGCCAAGTCCCCGGAGCTAGAGCAGGTCAAGGGGACCGCTTGGCAGATTCTCTTCCTGTCAAGGTGCTTTCCTGATGATGGATTATCTGTGGTCACACTTGTGAGGGAGTACGATCTACCACGGATACTCAAGATTAGCCTGCCTAGTTACTATTAAGTTCTTTTCTCGAGTCCAAACACGAAAAGACCACCCTTCAGCGCTGACCATAAAACATGGATGCTGGGAAAGAATCCTATTGTGCGGTGAGGTCATATGTTTCCCATGTAAGCAAGGTTGAATCAGACAAGTTGTGCTGTATTTTACACGGACAGTTCTCAGTGAGAAAGATAAAGGAGTGTAGAGAGAGAGAATAAGAGAAATAGAAAGTGTGTGCGCTTTGGGGTCAGAAAACGAGTGTAATATATGAGAGGAGTGCAGAGGCACACACATCCACTTACACAAACCGAAATTCAAATGCTTAATCGTTTCTCGTATCTCATCTTGCTCCAGTCCGCAAATCCTTCTGCAAAACCACGGCTTGGATCTAAATCTGCCCAGTTCAAAACAAATGTGTGTTGCCATAGCGTTAAGATAACCAATGCGGGTTCCAGTGCAGTTCGTGTAGCTCACATTTTGCCCACAAATCCCAGACGCTTATCGTTGTGCCACAGAACATAAGCGTTTCCTTTCCCTAATGCCACGGACTTCATTAGCTTGGCACCGCAGCTTCTGGGAGAGGTCAGGGAGTGCGCTGTTCCTTCAGGGATACCCAGAAAAGTGAGCAGCATGTTATCTTGCACTGTTCTTCTCCAGACATGGTAACTGAATACGGGTGGCGAGATCTTGCTGACACCGTAGGTCCACTGTCAAAGAGTTGTTTCATCTTATCCTGGTCTTACTCCTCAAAAGGATCCAACTAATGCAAAAGAGCTGCTCATGAAAAGAAAACTAATCTTTTGGACTCTGCTATATTGTGCTAGCTCTAATTCGGCTTTCTTTATCTTTTTTTTTGGAAAGAGGGTGTGCACCCACATCTTACGTGACATGTAGGATTAGGCCTGCCGTGCTCTTCCAAGGTTCAAGCCCGGCTAGAGTGCCTTTGATCCTTCTGGTTTATTAATATGTTTAAGCCACCGGGATTTAGAACAATCTCTTGAGCAACTTTTGAACTTCTGAAGTGTCAGCTTTGCTGGCCTGTCGGTACACATCTGTAGATACGAGGCTTTATACCAATCTTCAAAAGGTCACACAGGCATTGTTCTGAGGTACAAACACCTCCAACTCAACAGGGTTGCCTGTGGTCATACAAGCCACCACCAGATGGCAATCTTTGGTCAAAATCATCCCAGGGCCTCAGTATTGATCACGGGCAGAAATTTAGGGTTTCACATTTCTGTGATTTCCTGGCTCTGCTGCAGTTTGTCCTTTGGAAGAACGTTCAGAGTGTGTGTGAGAGAGCAAGAGCAAACATGTGGCAGCGGCTGACGTCGAGTTCTCAGGCACAGCTGTTCCAGCCTCGACTGGGTCCAGCGCTCCAAAGCGATCTCCTCACACCACATCGGACTTGTTCAAACAAAGCCAGAGGGCCGGAGCGCGGTAGCATGTTATGCTTGTGGATGGCGGTTTGCTCCTCACGCCAAGAAACATAGAGGGCTGTCTAAAGAGCTTGAAAGAGTAGAGGTCCCTTTTCCCCCCTCACCTTCCTTGTACGCGGCCGTCTCGGTCACAGAGCAACACCCACATCCATTTATGCATTAAGGGAGCACAATACGTCCCAGTGTTCACACCTAAAAGTGCATGTCATGCTGACTCAGGAAAAAAATATCATGATCCTCATATAGGCAATCACAATAATGGAAAATAGTTAATATACACAGATAAGACTCCACTTGGTTCATGTACCCTGGAAACTACACACATTGTGCATTTTACCAGCATTTTTCAATTTACAGATACAGACTGTACTCCATCTGTTTCATCTTCTGCTCACATCCCTTATACTCCCTTCATTAATGTTCATGACCCCTACAGGACCCCCAATGAGCAGATATTGTTCAAGCTGTGAATCATTCTCAATGACACGGACATGGTAGCAGAATTTTAGTGAGCATGCACCACCTAGTGCTGCTGGTGTTAAAGTTACCACTGTCCATTGGTACTCTACCACCTACATTCACAGCATTTAGAAGACGCTTTTATCCAAAGTGACTTCCACTAACTACAGTCTCCCTAGAGCAACTCGGGGTTAAGGTAGGACTCGAACCCATGAGCTCTTGGTCCAGAGGCAAGTATCCTACTCATTAAGCCACCACCACCCCTACATAAACACCGACCCCACTGAGATGGTGATCACCTTTAAGTACCTTGGGGTTCCGAGGACCTCACCAGGTCACAACACACAAACACTCTGGTCACAATGCCGAGGCGGGATCGAGATTTTGTATGGCTCAGGAGGTTCAGGGTCTCTCCTGCGATCATGAAACCAATACAGCTGCTGTCGAGAGCATCTTGACCATGAGCATCACTTCATAGTTTGGGAATTGCTCTTTCAAGGACCGCAAAGCCCTGCAGCGAGTGATCAGAACACCAGAGTGCTGCACCAGATCTGTTCTACCCTCCCTACAGAACATCAAATAAACAAACTTGCACATGTAAATTCATGATAGTTCAAAATCCTTATATTGATGGCTTCTGATGGTGTGGTTGGTTTTGACTTCAAAATAAATGATCTACAGCTCTGAAAAAAATAAGACACCACTGCTATTTATTTTTAAATCAGCATCTCTTGTAAGTATGACAACCATTGCATGCCAGTGTCTGTTAAATTCCTACACAAGCGTCTCATTCTGCTTTATGAGGGACTGATTACTGATCACCTGAATCACATCTCATTTAATGAGGAAAAGTGTAAAAACACTGCTGTAATCGACATTCTCCTCTCGCAATGAGACCAGTTGGATGGTAAAACACTACTAGAAGTTCGTCAAAGGTAATTATTGCCATTTTGTTTAAGAGTGAACGAGAGATTTGTTTTCTTTTAATTATTTAAGTTCTGTAAACGCTGCATCATTTCTCTTATTTTGATGTATTTTCATTTCCTTTAAAATTATCCTTTAAAGTACAATATTTTTATTAGGAGAAATACTGTCAGTAGTTCTTAAAAACTAAGGCGAAGCTGTTCAGTTCAATACTTGCACCTGTAAAAGATAAAACCCGAGAAACTGAACATTTTTGCATGGGTCTCTTATTTTTTTCCAGAGCTGTATTGTTAATATTACCATAATAGTTGTAACTGGATCTATTAGTTACTAAACTAATAGATTTATTTTACCTCTTACGCATTCAAGGCGACTAATTCAGGTTCATTACAGAACAGCAATACGGACCCCAATCCTTCACCACCCTTCAGAGGACACACACCCATGGGTCGGGGCGGATCCTGGTGCATGCAGTGTGCCTCTGTGGGGGCAAACATTTGTAGAACAGGTTGTTCTGTTCCTCCCCTTCTGAACAGACCACTGGCACCAACCACCTCTCGCTCTTTGGTGACCTGTGGCTCCCCCCTGTGCTGGCTTGACAGGACACACAAGAGTACAGCTCTTCACAGAAATAGAAGAAATTAAAACACAAAATACAGTGTGCACTCACACACACCAAAAAGAAAAAGAAATTCACAGAAACTTTGTTTCACCACCGTTTATGTGGGTGTTGACCCAGAGTGTCTGACACATGAACATGAATGCACGCTAGCACTTGAAAAATGAGACTTTATTAGAAGAGTTACAAAAATAAACACATTCTTCACATGACAGGAATCACCCAGCTCACATCTCCGTCATCCAGAAACTGAGCTTTCGGTCTCCACCAATCACACACAGCGGGAGGTTCCTGTGCCAGCTAAGACCCGCCCCCACGGAGGACGAGCCAATCATCACAGGCTGCAATGAGATTGTATATGATGACCCATGAGGCGGCACGTACTGAAAGTGTTCGGAAAACCTGGATAGAATTTATGCGGATGTCAACAAAAAGCAATCTCAGCTTCACTTACCTGAGGGTGACCGAGGTGATGCACCAGTAACTGGCTGTTGATCTTTCCTGGGCAGCCAGTAGTGGAGAAAAGGTTTTCATTTGCCCTTGACCACCTGAAACAGTAAGAAGAACAGTCATCTTTCTCGGTGCAGCGGATAAGGATGGGGATACATTTAACAAAATGGCGTTTACCTGAACAGTCGTGCTTTGTCCAAATGGGCTGGCCTCTTCTCCTGAGGATAACTGTCAGCAAAACACAAGACTTCGACTAAACATCCGTATCCACTACTGAGCAAAAGCCTCAAATCACCACTGGTCTGGAAAGGGTTAACATAATCAAGGAAAGTGGTTTTGGCTCTGCAAGTCTTGAGCTCATTTCTTCATAGTTTGCTTGCAAAGTGTGAGAATCTCTCGTAATGTGGTCTTGAAAGTCCTTCCCGAAGGACTTTCAAAGACTCTCATTTCCAGTCGAGGCCGTGAACCTGACCAGTTTCAGAGGAACGTTTCTGCTTGTTAAGCCACACAGTGACCTACGTATGAATCGGTCAAAGCCAACGCTTTACCAGTCTGGTCCTCCTGAGCTATTGAATCATTAAAATGCTTGATATGCCTTAAAAGACCAAACCAAAAGGATGTTCTTACCTAGAACGAGTAATGTCCCAGATCACCCAATCACTGCCCACCACCGCGCCCACCTTAATGGTATTGGTGAGGCACCAGTCAGCAGACATCAGTGGCATCTGTCCACTGTCCAGAGACAGGATGGCTTGGTGGGAAACCAAGTCATAGAAACGAATGGTTCCTTTCTTTTCGGCCACCATGAGCTGGAAAAATCCAAGAGAAATGGCTCAGATCTCTTCACATTTTCGATAACATGGTGTTCTATTAGTGTGTCTATAAAGCCTTTAGTGTACGTTCATTATCGACTCTTAAAAACGAAGAGGTGGTTCGTGCAAGCTTTGATCATTCCCTTTCATTTAAGAAAGTATCTGAACATGAAAGCACCCTTTTATGTTCTAGTAACTGTTTGCACATTTTAATTTTATCTTTTATTTTCCTGATGAGCTGCAGGTAGAGACTCATATCACGTTCTCCTCAGCACCAAGAAGAAGAGATCCACCCTTTGGCTGAGCATAAACTGGGTGCCACAATACTGGAGCTGGGGGTGGATATCATTCAAAATGTGATACTGACAATAACTGCTCATGTCTGAAATGTTTTAACTCTTTTCAAAGCAAAATATAAATAAATAAATACAATAAAAGCCAAAGACGGCCTCAGGGATTTCATTGGGGACCTAATTTCTAGAACAACTGCATTGGACCTACTTTCTAGAACATAATATATACCAAGGATTACATAGGCATTGTATCTGCTTGTAAACTGTTTGGACTGGATTTTTACCAACAGTCTACCGCTGACTGTTTTGGCACATTTGACCATGACATCTTCAACAGCTTTCCAGGCACTACCTTAGTTCACTGGTTAAATCTACAGCTCTGGAAAAAAATAAGAGACCACTGCAAAAATGTTCAATTTCTCAGGCTTTGTTTTTTGTTTTTAGGTGCAAGTATTGAACTGAACAGCTTTGCCTTAGTTTTGAATTTCCAAACAAAAATTGTTTTTTAAAGCTGAGGTCCTCAAATACCGGGCCGCAGAAAAAGACAGAATAAAAATATTTTATTGATTATCAGAGTCTGAAAGATCTTTTATTTTAAGGGAAAAAAACCCTTGCCTCAGTCATGCGATACAGTACATCCAAAATGTAGCCCACAAGCTAGTAAAAATGAGTAAAAAACAAAAGTACTTTGTTTTTACTTGTATCTGTACCAGTCAATGAAAATATTGTTTTACATGAAACTGGTACATGGCGCAAAATAAGTTTGGGGCCGCTGCTTAAAATCATAATTTTAAAGGAAATGACAAAACATCAAAATAAGAGAAATGATGCAGTGTTTACAGAACTTGAATAATTAAAAAAAAAATGAATCTCTCGTTCACTCAAACAAAATGGTAATAATTACCTTTGAGGAACTTCTAGTAGTGTTTCCCCATCCAACTGGTCTCATTGTGAGAGGAGAGTGTCGATTACAGCAGTGTTTTTATACTTTTCCTCATTAAATAAGATGTAATCCAGGTGATCACAAATCCGTAACTCATAAAGCAGAATCAGGTGCTTGTGCAGGAATTTAACAGACACTGGCATGGAATCGTTGTCACTCATAGAGATGCTGATTTAAAAATAAATTGCAGTAGTGTCTTATTTATTTCCGGCACTGTATGTGGTTCCATCTATTTTCGTCCCAGCTTCTTTGGAACTCACCTTAAACACCTCCTCTGGGTGCCAGCACACACTGACCCCTGGAGACCACAGTCGAAACGAGACCGTTTCATTGCCTTCCAGGTCCCAAACTCTGCAATAAGGTGAAAGGCCACATGAACATCAGTTTACAAGGTCAACCTAACACTGATGAATAATCATCAGAGTGTCACTTCAATGACTTCGGCTTTATGATGACATTTTATAAGACGACTACCCTTATATAGGGGTTGTTAATTAGGTTGCAGACAGTTTATATTTCATTATAAAGCAGATATAAACAAGTTATAACAGTTGCCAGGCTCACTATTGGAAAAAATCTGGTGTTTTAATGGTAGTAGCATGTTAAAGACCTGATGAAGCTGAGAATTTAACATTCTGCCTAAAAAAGGGAAACAACAAACTAAGCCGTCTAATTAACAACCTGATTATAAATCATTTAAAAACCCTTTATAAGGGCAGTCTTATTGTAAAGTGGTAGGGGTTTTATTTACACATTTCTACACTGACACATGTCTCCATTCTATAGGTTACAATAGAGGTAAATGGGAGTTGAAGAAGGTCAACTTCTGTTAACGGAGGCTAAAGCTTCTAAGTCCAAAAATACCTGCCCCCAAGATGCCAAGTCTTCAGTTTAGCAAAATAAAGTGTCAGAACATCCTCCTAAGTGTATTTATGACTTAAAACATTGATTTGGAAAGCGTGCATGTGGTGGGAGATGTGATGAGGAAACCGAAAATTCTTTCAGCTTTCTTAGAACCTCTCAAAATAGAGCATAAAATCAAAGCAAGCATTCATTTCATATGCATGCTATCTTAAGACATGAATCACCAAATTGGGAGGATGGCAGTTTGGAAACTGACGTTTTCATGGTTTGCTTTTGAAGACAAAAAAGAAAAACCACCACACTTAGATAAAAAATGTAAACTTAATGAACTGCAAACTCCAGAGACTCCATAAAAGTACATGGAGGGTTACATGATATTCAGGTGGGGGAAATAAGGTTCTAGACATCAACCTGTGACATCAAATGAGCGCTGACCAGAAAACAAAAACTGTTTTGGGCAAAACAGGTGCGGTATGACCGCTTAATGAAAAATCCATTGTTTTTCCAAAACAGTGAGTGGCGCAAGGACAAGAGGTCACAGTCGCAGAGGAAGCAGGACACAAGCCAAAAGCAGGAAATAAAGGAAGCCAGAACGGAGATATTATGCCGTCCGTGTGCTCTAATTCCATTTCTGCTCTCAAACACGCAAAAAAACAAACCAAATGAGGTGGAGGCTAAAAAAAGGAACTGCGCTGTCAGGAACAGACTCCTACCCAGACACAGAATGATACTAACTGGCAACCAATTAGGCTCTCGAAAGGAAGGGACTGACGTGTTCAGGTCCAAAAATAGCCCTCCGGAACTCAAATGACCCCATATTGTTCAGATATTCAGAGGTTCGTCCCACCGCAGTCCTCGTTTACACTTAAATCATTTAAAAGGGTAGAATCTGTGAGCAATGTGCAATTTGTCTAGTTACATTATTAATGTTTTGTTAATGCCTGCTGCAACTAAACAACTGAAGACACTCCAATGTGTACCTGGAGTGTCTCACACACACACACACATACACACACACACACACACACTATATTGCCAAAAGTATTCGCTCACCTGCCTATACACGCATATGATCTTAAGTGACATCCCATTCTTAATCCAAAGGGTTTAATATGACGTCTGCTCACCCTTTGTAGCTATAATAGCTTCAACTCTTCTGGGCAATCTCTCCACAAGGTTTATGAGTGTGTTTATGTGTTTATGGGAGTTTTTGACCATTCTTTGTGAGGTCAGACCCTGATGTTGGATGAGAAGGCCTGGATCGCAGTCTCTGCTCTAATTCATCCCAAAGGTGTTCTGTCGGGTTGAGGCAAGTCAAGTTCTTCCACACCAAACTCGCTCATCCATGTCTTTATGGACCTGCTTTGTGCACTGGTGCACAGTCTTGTTGGAACAGGAAGGCCATCCCCAAACTGTTTCCACAAAGTCGGGAGCATGAAATTGTCCAAAATCTCTTGTTTTGCTGAAGCGTTCAGAGTCCTTTCACTGGAACTAAGGGGCCGAGCCTAGCTCCTGAAAAACAACCCCACACCATAATACCCCCTCCACCAAACTTCACACTGGGCACAATGCAGTCAGACAAGTATCGTTCTCCTGGCAAAGGCCAAACCCAGACTCGTCCATCAGATCACCAGATGGAGAAGCGTGATTCATCACATCAGAGAACGTGCCTCCACTGCTCTGGAGTCCAGTGGCGGCATAATTTACGCCACTGCATCCGACGCTTTGCATTGCACTTGGTGATGTATGGCTTGGATGCAGCTGCTCGGCCATGGAAACCCATTCCATGAATCTCTACGCTGTTCTTGAGCTAATCTGAAGGCCACATGAAGTTTGGAGGTCTGTAGTGATTGACTCTGAAAGTCGGTGACCTCTGTGCACTTTGCGCCTCAGCATCCGCTGAACACGCTCTGTCTGAGTTTCGTGGCTGAGTTTCTGTCATTCTCAATCACTTCCACTTTGTTATATTACCACTGACAGTTGACTGTGGAATATTTAGTAGCGAGGAAATTTCACGACTGGACTTGTTGCACAGGTGGCATCTGATCACGGTACCACGCTGGAATTCACTGCTCCTGAGAGCGACCCATTCTTTCACAAATCTTTGTAGAAGCATCTGCATGCCTAGGGGCTTGAAGTTATACACCTGTGGCCATGGAAGTGATTGGAACACCTGAATTTAATTATTTTGATCGGTGAGTGAATACTTTTGGCAATAAAGTGTATGTAATAATAATTAGATTGACTGATATGATAACAGTGAGGTCCCACAAATTAAAAGAATTGCCTTGTACGAGATATATCAAAAGAAATTCTAAACTTTTTAAAACTCTATTTATTAAAAATTTCAAAAACAAATTCAAAAGAAAGTGTCTATATGTCAAATACCTGAACACACCACAGCACTAAATAGTTCTCTGCAATTAACCCATTCACCAAGTGAAGCAGTGAGCAGCCAGGAACACAGAGCCCGGGGGCGTGTGGGGACGGTATGTTGCTCAAGGGAACCTCAGTGGTTCCACCAGCAGTACTGGGATTCGAACCCACAACCTTTTGATTGCAGGGGCGACTCCTTAACCACTAGCCCAGCAGCTGTACAAGTTTTCTACAGTCACCTTCCTCTCAGACACGCCCAGTTTCTACTCTTCCAACCTTCATCGTTTCCAACGAAAATAAAAAAGTGTGAAAACTTTTAGAACGTCCCTCGTACTGTAACAAATCTCACCTATGAGGAACACCATTCAGTTTTGAGGATTTAACAGCTGTAAGCTCATAGGCCAGCTCACCTAGGTGGTCAGTATTTACCATCAGTATCACAGTAATTCAAACTGTATTCTTAACTCTGTTACGCTTAGAACAGTCATATAAACTGCATGTTATAATGCAAAAGAATTCTGGGACCCCCCCGTAGAGAGCTACAATATTTATATAATATATAGGCTTATGCTGTGCATTTAAAAATTGAAGAAAAAAAAAAGAACATTTGAAAACTGAGAACTGAGACAGAATTAAGTTAAATATACTATTCAAATAAAGTCAGTGATGAAATACGATGGAAATGTGTAACTCTGCACTACTGGAGGGTTGTTGTTCAATTTAAAGTCGGTCAGTGTTTACTGTCAGTATCACAGTAATTCCGGCTGTGTTGTTAAATTTGCAAATATAACACCAAGACAATTAGAACAAATGCATATACTGCAATAGGACCCCCAGGTTTTAAGATGCAACATTTATATAATAACATTGGCTTATGCTGTGTATTTGAAAATCGAAAAAAAAAGAACATTTGAAAACTGAGACCTGACACTCGGAATTAATTTAAATATAGTAATCAAATAACGTCAGTGATGAAATACAATAGAAATGTGTAACACGGCACTACTGCAGCACCGTTATAGAGCGGTGTTGTTAAATTTGAACTCAAAACACTATTTACAAGAACTAATAATATTGGCTTATGTTGTGTATTTGATTTCAAATTGAAACTTTGAAAACTGAGGACGGACAATCGTATCAGAACTGATATAAACACAATGCTAAAATAAAGTCTAAAGGAATTAGGGTGGAATTGTGTATCCCGGCAGCCCTGGAGCACCGACCTGCACGGCGTAGTGGAGGGCGGAGCAGGCCGGGTGGATGCTCAGGTTCCCAAAGGGCTGGATGCGAGGCCGCTCCCATCCCGCCTCGGCGCTCCACTCAATCAGCAGCATGTGGTCGGTGAACACCGTGCCGAACTGCAGCCCCTCCAGTGAAGGCTTGGGCTTCGGGGTCTCACACAGCTGGACCACCACGTCTGCAGCCTGAAGGACAGAGGAGGGATGGACTTTCACTATTAACTTCTCCACAGAGTGGAGGACAACCTAAAACATTCTGATTTTTGTTAAAAGTTCTATAAATGATTTGAGCCAGATTCATATTTAAACAACCTACATATTTTTCAAGCAACCTACACATCTTAGTTTCTTTCTGTTGGTGAAAAATTCAATTATATGCGGCCACAAGAGCAAAAATGACAATTTACCATAAAGGCAGGGTTAATCATAATAGACTGAGGGGCTCTTACAGTCTGGTACAGTAACAAAACACTGTTAAGTTTGAACCAGATAAGCTTTCCAACCAAATACATAAAAAAAAAGCTTGTTGAAGTTTAGTTAATGGCAAATTTATTGTTGTGCTCAGTATAAGGAAACTGAAATGTAAAAATGTAAATGATATTTCTAGCACATTTTTGAATAATCTGTACAGAAAAATGTAGAAAAATGTTTTTAAATGTATATGACGTGGGGGCAGGGTCTAATGTTTTACCTTTGGAGATGCAACAATGTGGCAAAACAGTTGTTTACATGCTTCCAAATGGTGCTAAACTACAGAAACCAAGGGTGATAAAAATAATAGAAAGGTAAGAATACACATGATGAAAAAAGCCTTCATGGTGAATCTGAAACAGAAAAATCTGCTGTAAAAATTAAGATTCCCTCGTTAGTGTTGTGGCAAATATAATCCGGGGTTCGATTCCGGGGCAGCTGGTGGCCTAATGTTTAGGGAGTTGCCCCTGCAATCAGAAGGCCATGGGTTCAAATCCCAGGACTACCAGTGGCACCACTGAGGTACCTGTGAGTAAGGTACCATCCCCACACACTGCTCCCTGGACGCCCCTCATTGGTGGCAGCCCCCTGCTTCACCTGGTGAATGGGTTAAATACAGAGAAAGAATTTTACACTGTTCATGCTGTGGTGTGTTCACATATGACTATAAGGGGCCACTTTTATTTGCAAACATAATGTACTATAACCTGTTTAACTACACAGAGTATCTATATTTCACTGTATCATACAACAGGCTCTGGTCTGAGAGTGTCTATCCAAACAGAGGTTCTGCTAGAACAGAGATTACAAGTAAGTCCTTTAAACCCCATGTGAGTAAGAGCAGAATAATCCTGCCATTCCTAGAACAGGGCGCTGTAACTAAAGCACGTTTAATGGGTTACTGTCCACCACTGTGTAACAGAGAACTGAGAGACCCAGTGAAGAACCAAGCCCTCGCTTGTACAGTAAACAGTCCTGCAGTTACACTGTACCTACAGGCCTCTCAACTTCTCTCTGAGATTAACAGCACAGAGATTACAGAGTACCACATCCTACATAATCCCAGATTAGAGAGAAGGTGAGGCAAAGTCACTTTTATAACACAGGAATTCACATACTACAGTGATTTAAATGGGATGTTAATCTGAGGGACTGAATTTCTGCTACATTGGAAATAAATGAGGAAGAGATTATTTAAATGTATAAAATACTTACAGATAATTAT
>JBBJLS010000128.1:29887348-29898463 GCA_037577275.1 Bryconaethiops microstoma | reverse complement strand
TTACTGCTTTCTTGTTCATTTGAGTTTATTCTAATGTTCACTTGTGTTTTTGCTGGCAGAAAGAAACTCACTGCTGATATAAACAGATTCAATTTTCATAGATGGCCAAGACTTTTGCACAGTATTGTATGTCGTAGTCTATCTTGTGCAATATATATCGATTATCGCAGTATCGCCATATTGTGATGATATCGGTATCGTGAGGCGTGGATCGCGTATCAAATCGTATTGTGAGGTACCCTGAGGTTCCCACCCCTACTCTCCATGTAGTGTACAGTGTCTGGACACTAGACGTTTGTGTGTTGTGCAGTGATTTTGTAGAGCACTAACTAGTGGGTGAAATTGACAGTTTCGAACAACACTACAAAATGGCTGATTCACTACATAGTGCCCCACATAGTGAACGAGTGCACTTTTCGAACACAGATAGAGACTGGGACCAGGGTTGGTGACCACTCGACACTTCCAGTGGCATTAACAAACAAGTATTGTGATCAATTAAATATTACGAAAAATATATTTTCTCTCTGTAAGTTCCAGGGTCTTTCGATATTACCTCACCTTTTATTTAACCTTTTCCTCTATACAGTCATTGTACAGCCAGGGAGAGGAGTAGCAAATGGCTCCGCCTGTGGAAAATTCATGTAGGACCAATGCTGTGGAGTATGTAGAAGATGACCGTAAGAAGCTTAGAGATGAAGTGAAGGCTTAGGTCGCCGATGAATCAGGATTTTTTTTTTTTTTTCCACAGAAGATCCATCACTCTTATAAAATTATTATCAAAGGTCTTACCCACCCAAAGCAAGTGGTGGCCGTTATGTTCTCGTGGACATTAACAAATAAATATTGTAATCAATTAATTATTACCACAATTATCTTTTCTCTCTCTCTTAAGTTCCAGGGCCTTTTTGTATTACCTCACCTTTCTTTAACCATTTCTTCTGTACAGTCACTGTGAGACTCACTGTATACTCTGTACGGCTATGTATTAATCTTCATGATTCATCCCAAAATGCAACGTGATCATTTCAGGAGGACTTTATTGCCTGGTTAGACCCAAACACTTGAAATATTCAGCTTTATATGGGGTTATATAGGGCCACATGAGATAAATATCAGTATTGGGATTATGCTGCTACATATCACAATTAATGTCTTTCAGTATATTAAAGGTCACCTGTTTGTTTTTATTTATTTATTTTATTTTCTGGAATTAAAAAGTCTGTATATATTAAAGTTTAAAATGTATGTAAATGTACTTAATCATTTTTAATTCATCATAATCCATCCTTACACAACCATTTCCCTGCCACAGTTCATCCCTGGCCCGGCCGTCCGCTCTGGAAGGTCCTCACCTGACCGTGACTCCAGCACACTCTGGGAACGAAAGCCTTTGATTCCTCGAGCAGATTTCGATCTTATCGTTCAGAGAATCCTACCCCCCCCCCCCCCACACACACACACACACACACTCACCGTATCGGAATACACTTGCGCTATCTATCTGCAGATCTATTTTTCTCTTCACTCAAACGCGGCCTCTAATGACGTCCTCGTCAGTATTAACGATATGGGCTGAATTGCTCGAGTCTGTTTATCTGCCTGACATCAAAGCCCATTGTTCTGAACAGCGAAAGGCAATTGTGTCCTTCCGCGGTTTGATTGCTGAAAGCTGATTAAACATCATACATCGAAATATTTTCCCTGATTGCTCGTACTTCAAAAACGGTACCGGGGGGGGCGGAGTGCTTTTCCAAACGTTTGGCACGACAACACATGGTGAAGTGAACCGACTGGCTCGTGAAGGCCTAAAGATAATTTGCTCTGGTGCATCGGTGTACTTGGTGCCTTGAACCTGTGATGGAGCTTCTCCCTGAAGATGGAGCGATCTTCGTTCTGAGCCAAACTGGCTCTTTCATCATGCTGCGACCCTCCTCGCTCCACCACCCCGCGGCACCTCGTGGAGTACTGTGTTACCACACACAAACACCTCTTATTGCGGGATCAGCTCCTCTTGAGCAGCTAACATCTGTTTTCCCAGATGATTCGGTTACTGTAATTCCCTCACACGAAAGGTCCGGGATTCGGGGCGCCTCCTTTCCCGACTTCGCCCCACTGTTTACATTCGCTAATATGTCCACACGGCCGCTGGTGTACGTACACACACACACACACACACACTCATGTCTTACAGCCTCTTTGGCTGGACTCTCACTTTGTGTGTGTGTTTGTGTGAGTGATCAGAACCTTTATCAGACAGAGTGTGTGATCAGACTGTGTGTGAAGAGTGTGTGATCAGACCCTTTTATCTGTGTGTGAGTGAGCTAAGACCCTTTAGAAGACTGTGTGTGTGTGTGTGTGTGTGTAAGTAAGAGAGAGAGAGATCAGACCCTTTATCAGACCTTGTGTGTGATCGGAACCTTTATCAGACTGTGTGTGTGAGAGTGAGATCAGACCGTGTGTGTGTGTATGGGTGTCTCTGTGATCGGACCCTTGTTCAGACAGTGTAAGGTAAAAGCAGAGTGCCTAAAACAGATGTAGATTGAATTGACACCATATTGTAGATTGAATTGTTGATTGAGATATATGCAAATGTGTTGGTTTTGTGACATCACAAAAAACATGATTTGCAGTTTAGTTTTCCTATATGGACTGAATGACTGGAGGAGTGAATGTACATTTTGAAACTTTAACCAGATTTTCAGACATAATTCTAGATATGGCCCCTTTTATTATATATATATATTTAGGGGGTGACTTTTTTTTTTTGCTGTCGTACTCTAATGAGCACCTACGTGAATCAATTGGTGCGCACCAAAATTAAAAATGTTCAGAGCGTGAAGTTGAGGGGCGGGGCGGGGCGGGGCGGGGCACGCAGTATGAAGTTACTCAAATTAAGTATGCATTTGCGCTGTTATACTGAAAACTGCCGCACATTTGCGTGTCACGTACACCAATTTGTCCTTGCGTACCACTTATGGCAATCACTGAATATACTATTTAATATAGTCCTGATATTCTGTCCTGAAGAGAAGTTGAGAGACCTTAAGAAAAGGGCGATAATTTGCGTACTATTAATACACTTTTTTAATTATTATTTTTTTATTGCGGCTGGAAGTATTCTAGTGTGAGGCATATAAACAAATATAAAAATATATGGTTATGAAATGCCTGACTGGCAGAGGTGGACAGTAATAAAGTACATTTATTTGAGTACTGTACTTAAGTACAGTTTTTGAGTATCTGTACTTCACTTGAACAGTCTCTCTTTTTTCAGAAACTTATAACTTTCACTTCACTACATTTGAAAGACAAAACCGTACTTTTACTTAACATTCTACCTTATTCCTTATGCTACACCTTCTAAAAGCAAGTTAGATGCAGGTATTGTACGTGTGGTGGCAATAAATCAACAATGCAGTGAAATATGTACTTTTAATACTTAAATATTTTTAGAAGCAAGTACTTTTCAGTGAAATTTGACTGTATGACTTTCACTTGTATTGGAGTAACATTTGTCTAGTGGTATCTGTACTTTCACTTAAGTAATGAAGTTAGGTATTTTGTCTGCCTCTGCTGATTGGAGTATTCAGAGTTCTTGTTTATTTCTTTTTGCATTAAACAAGGTCTCTTCTCCATCTTCTCCTAGAACTGCTGGATGCAGATTGGTGTCCAGCATCAAGGCGACTCTCCTGAAGGGCCTCAGTAATGGAGATCCAGTGTTTGCTGCTGCTGAAGATACTATGAAGGATCTCCAGGAGAGAATGGGACAGATCCACAGCGCTCAGAAGGAGAGTGGCTTCAGCGCGGGGATCAGTCCAGCGAGGGTAACGCTGATCCAGTCTGTTCTCCATCATAACATCTGTCTCCTCAATGTTCAACAGCCCCCATGTTGAAATTTTCGAACATCCTGTATGCTTTATGCAGCAATTTGGAATCAGTATTAGAAAAAAGTATCGATCCTGGAGGAAATTCCTTATGTTACGACTGCACAGAGACAAGAACAGTAGAACCAATAGAAACTCTGCAGAAATACTCAATATGAAATACCCTTTTATATACAGTATAATATTCTGTTCCAAGAGCACCTGCGTATAGTGAAAAACTGCAATGTTATGATGTGGTAAAGTATAATTTTAAAAAAGCCTATTTTTATAGTGTAAACCCTAAAAAATGCCCCAAAAACACTTCAATTTCATTTTAAACTCAGCTTAATACTTTACTCTTAAAGAAAACGTACAGTACGGATACGGGTTCACCTTTACAGTTTACACTGAACTGCTGTCTCCCGCAGTGCTAGAATGTAAATACTGATGTTACTCCTGTATAGACTGGACTGTCATTCATGCACACGCGTTTTCTTTGGTATAAGTAGGTAAATACAGTAATAAATTAATTTAATTTACAGTAATAAAAATGCAGGCTTTAAGAAGAACAAAATGAAAAACAGGAGAACACTCGAGACGCTCCACGGGGGAAATTCTGGACTGCGGCTGCATCAAAGGGCAGCAGCCAATCAGCAGCAAGGAGAAATAAATTACGCTCTCGGATTGGCTACTTTCAAACCTCCTGCCTCTGAGTACAGCAGTATTTCACCTCCCAAGGCGCCTTTCTTTGTGTTTCTCTCCACAGTACCAAAACATTTATAGTTATTTTTTATATGGAAATGTAACTGAATTTACATTCACATTTATGTTACAAAAATAGTAAATTATATTTTTCTTAATCATTTAGCACTTAAATGTATGAAAATGTATATATTGTCACGAAAAAAGCTGTGACGTCTGGGCCCCCTCGTCCTCGTGCTGGTTGTTTATGTTTGGGCGTGGTGCTTAACAACCCAGCACGAGAACGAGGGGCCTGGCCAACGAGGTCCGGATGTCACAAAAGCAAAAAAAATCCAGAGGATCTGCAGTTTCTGTGTTAGAGCTGAGGTTTCAGCCAACAGTTATTAGTTCTGTTCTCAGGAAAAATTCGCGATGGACTGAAACTGCAACTGCTGATCCATGTTAAAGTGGGGGGTTACTTTATGTATATATATATATATATACACACTACCAATCAAAGGTTTGGACCCACCTTCTCATTCAATGTTTTTTCGTTGTTTTTATTATTTTCTATATATGGTTTTCTGCGATTAATCACATAGTTATACGGAAAATTAAATAATTCAAAAGTGGTGTATTGCGTACTTTCATTTTTAAAGTACTGCTATATGAACAAACGTGCTAAAGTGATAAAACATGAACACCCTGCAGTGGCAAATATTTTTGGTTTTATATTTAATTTGATTACATTAATGTTTAAGTTGAGATTTACAGAAATATTTAAACAAATAAGAAGCATTTTAACAGCAGTGTTTCCTTTAACACAGTTACACAGTTACAGTTCAAAGTGTTTAAACCAAATGTTATTGCACTTTTGTTAAAATAGCAGTACTTTAAAAATAAAGGTGTGCAATAGACTACTTTTGAATTCATTATGGAATTTTGCGTATAACAATGCAATTAATTGAAATGAAAAACTTTAATTGTTGCCCAGAATTAATATGTATATGTAAACCTTTACTTATAAGTTCAAGGTTTTTGCAGAAATGCCTCCTTCAAATCACGCGCCCCTATTATTCATGTTGGCAAAAACAAATGCTAATGAATTCACGACAATCTGTGATTTATATTATTTATGTTTTTTTAATGGCAGCAGGTGATCTTGCATGGTAAACACTGTAGCTAAATGTACAGTCACTGTCAGAGTTTCACAGTGTCGCTGACAATCCCAACACTGCAAGAACTCTCACAGTTTCCTTTGCCTAAGAATAACTGAAACCATTTACCGACGCTCAGACATTTGCATACGATCTGTATGTCATCGAAACCATGTCACGCCTAATTCTCTTCAGAGGGGACTCAAAAAGACACCGGAAACATAATCTTTCATAGAACAGCGAGGGAATTAACCCACGCCGACTGTCATTTTCATAGCGCTATCACAGAGAATTAATAATCCACTGCCTCTCCTGATTTTCCCCGATGAAATATTCAGCTGTGATAGGAGGGCGATCCCAGTTTGCAGTGCACCTAATAATTCAAAATGTCAAAGCAAACCACACTGATTAAAGCGTTGTGCTTCTGTGTGATATCATTTAGCAGTGCCGTTTCCATTTCCCGCCAAATGATGAATATAATAAGCACGTTATCTACACCGTGAACACTCAAAATGGTTAAATATACAATTAGGGGACTTTTCCATTAAAAGGCGGCTCAGCACTGAGAAATACTTGCACAACAGCTTTACACTTGGGAGGCCGGCTGGTAGGAGAGAAAGAACAGAGGTGCAGGAGTTCATAAGCTATGAAGATACACTTTTTCCTTTTTAAGTGATGAAATGCAGCCATGGCTGTAGTTTGGCTTCTGAAAGGTGCATGAAGTCAGCGCCCACCAAACACTAAAGCTCGATGTATTTCCACCGACTACACAGAACTCTACCTCTCAAGTCAGGTTCGGTTGGATTTGGATGTCGTTTTCCAAACCTGTCGGGCTTGGGTTGGGTTCGGAGCGGGTTCTAACAGCCCACTTCCCACTTTTTAGTCTGATGTTTTAGATTTCACTCTGCATCTCCACCTGATTTGGTTTTTCTCCATACTGTATTCTTCCTTTCTACATGCGCTGCCTCAAAAACAGTTAAATCTGTCAGGCTACAGCCAACATTCACACTGTTGTCAGAATTTATGTCCACAAGGCCCATGCTCCTGAGAAATAATGGGAAATAACTCAGTAAAGTCTAGACTATTGCAGCGAAAAGGGCAATTTGTTAACAGCAGAACAGAACGGTATAGAAGATTCAGTTGGGTTTTGATGTCATTTTCCAAATGGGTTGGGCTCAGGTTGGGTTCGGGTCTAACCTCCCACTTATTAGTTTGACAATACAAGGTTCAAGGTAACTTCATGGTCATCAGCAGTTGTGAACACGTACACCGTGTGATGAGACATTTCTCCACGGACTACAGAGCGACATATAACATTCAACAGAGTGCAAGTTACAACAGAAGCTATACAGTAAACTGTCAATTTAACAGTAAAGATTGAACAATCTTGCAAAATGACTAATTTAACGCCATAAGTACGATTTTGCACACGAGGAATTTAGCAGCATTAAACCACATGTGCCTGTTGTGCCAGTAAAGAGAAGGTAAAGTACCTTATTTGGTGGACTAGTGACCAGAAGGCCGTGGGTTCGCATCCCAAGACTGCTAGTGGCACCACTGAGGTACCTGTGAGTAAGGCACCGTCCCCACACACTGCGCCCCGAGCTCTGTGTTCCTGGCTGCTCCCTGCTTCACTTGAATGGGTTAAATGGGTTGAATTGGGTAAATACAGAGAAGAATTTCGTGCTGTTCACTTATGACAAATGGACACTTTACACTAAAGTGCAGGTGCTACTACAGGTCCAGAGTGCAAATAGAAAAGTATTTGAAGTATAAAGTGAGGTAGTACTGAGGCAGGGGCTGGATATACAAGAGCATTCAGAAACATTTTAGATTTTATTCTGGTTTTTCTCCTTACTTTATTGTTCCTATCTGCTTTCAGTACCTCTAAAACAGGCTACAGCCAACATTCACACTGGTGTCAGAATTTAGGTCCTCGAGGCCCATGCTGAGAAAAAAAAATGGGAAATAACAGTATACTGATTCAGAAAAGTGTAAATCATTGCAGCTGCAGAACAGAGCACAAAAATGTTCTTTTAGGCCCTGGTTTATGAATAAATTTGCTAAACTTTAAAAAAATATATTTTTTTAAATAACCATAGTACTTTCTTGAAGCGTATTATATAAACCTGTACACAAACAAAGGGCATTTAAGAGTATATCAATGGTGTATATTTCAATCCAGCATGAAATGCTGGTTGACAGCTGAGGCAAAATAAAAATCGCTGTAATATTTCAACATATTAATGATGACTAAAAGTTCAACATATGTTTGTTTTTATTTTCTATTTGATGTCGGTGGCCTGCATAACTTGCACCATCCTCAAGTTCAGCTCAATAGTTGATACGTGTCACTTCTCGTCCTCTCAGAGCTTCAAGCGCTGCTCGTCTGGAACCTCCGTTGCTCAGAAGAAGAGGAAGACCTGCATCAAGACTCTTCTGTCACACGCACCAGTCACGTGACACGCACGAGGTCCCGGAAGTGACGCGCGTTGCGGGGTATATAAACAAGAAGCAGGTAACACTCTGCACTCAGACATTTGAGTCCCATGCCCGCTCAACTCCAACCCGAGTCATTTGGTGCCGTGAGTACTCTCTCTCTTATTGGGGTTTTCCACTGACTGGTACCGGCTCGGTTCGGTTCAGTTCGGTTCTACTCTGTTCAGTGTGTTTTCGGACGTACAGTTTTCCACTACAATTAAAGTATTGCCTTCATGTAACTGGTTGCTATAGCGACCAAACATAACATTCTAGCACGAGCGGAGCGCTGCTGAGGTAAACAGCCCATCCGGCTCCCAGCTTCGACCGAGGCACAGCCTTCCGCTCTGCCATAATTAATAAGTTTCCCGACACCAGAGATGTTCACAAGTCATTTTTACCAAGTCCAAGTCAAGTCACAAGTCATTATTTGTGTGACTTAAGTGCGACTCGAGATCTCATCTCTGGTTAACACTCACTGTCAGAGCCGAGGCAGGGAAAGTAGCATCCTGAGGTACTTAAAAAATGCCAAGCGGCTCGTCTGGGTTCAGTCAACAACACTGACATAACAATCAATAGCGACCGCCAATCAGTGACCTCCAATGTGCACATGTCATTGTTTACTACCGGTTCAGCACGCTTGGAACCTCGGCCAAGGTGGTACCAAGAATGGTACCGGGTACCGGGTACCAGATTTTAGTTATGGAAAAACAAAAAAAGCGAGTACAGTTGAACCGAACCGAGCTGGTACCAGTCAGTGGAAAACCCCCATTAGTTTATATACTGTGTGTGTGTGAGAACGTTGGTTTCCAGTGGGAAGCTTAACTCTCTAGTGGAGCGTTCTCAGATCAAAGTGCGTGGTTTACCGGTTCTCTTGTGTGTATCCACGATTGGGTTCTTCCACTACACTACCCTGGGCTAACTGTGGTTCAGGTACGTTCTTGTCCTTCTCCGTGACATCTTCTCAGTCTTGGGCCCCCAGTAGTGGAACGAACTCCCTCTTCCGATCAGATCTGTGGAGTGAAGACCCACCTCTTCAAGGAGCACTTTGGTGATTAACTAGGCCTCTCGTTTCTGCTTATTTATTTCTTTGCCCCTATTTTCACAAGAAAAACTTACTCTTATCTCCATGCCTTCCTTACTTTTGCCTAAACCTCTGACTTTTCTTTGACAGGAGTTGTTTAGGTGTCCTTAGTCTGCAGTCACTTGGTTGAATAGCGGATGTTGATTTAAGTTTAGCTTCACAGGTTTGAGGAACAGATGTGGACGACCTGAGCACTGATGTACGTCGCTCTGGATAAGAGCGTCAGCTAAATGCCGTAAATTTAAATGATGGGCCAGTTCAGGTCAGTTTCTGACAGAACTTTGTCGGGCTCATTTCTGGTTCTAACTCAAAGGTTCTCAGAAGTTCTGATTAAGCTGGTTGAGTTTGGGCAAACGTTTGGATGTAACTACGGAAATGTAGTATAGGGTAAACATCTAAATGGGTGTAGAATGTTTAAATTGTGGGTGGGGTCTGGACTGAGGGAGTCTGAACCTTCCATAAGACTAAAGGTAAAAGCAAAGTGGCCCCTTATAGTCACTCTTAACACACCACAACACAGCACACAGTGTGAACAATGTGAAATTCTTTCTCTGCGTTTAACCCAGTTAACCCATTCACCAAGTGAAGCAGGGGGCTGCCACCAATGATGAGCGCCCAGGGAGCAGTGTGTGGGGGTGGTACCTTGCTCAAGGGAACCTCAGTGGTGCCACTAGCAGTCTTGGGATTCGAACCCACAACCTTCTGATCACTGGGCAAACTCCCTAACCACAGTGGTGCCACTAGCAGTCTTGGGATTCGAACCCACAACCTTCTGATCACTGGGCAAACTCTCTAACCACTAGACCACCAACTGCCCCCATTCACCACGTGAAGCATTGGGCTCCCACCAATAAGGGGCAGCCAGTACCTCCAGTAAGAGACAAAACTGGATTTTTTTTCTGACAAAATTATTCACTTCACAAAAGGTGACTAGTTACTTTTCTCAGTTTTCATCATGTTCATTAGATACTTCCCCACTGAGGGAATTACTTGGCCAACATGATCTCAATTTCACAATCCAAACAACGGCTGGAGGAACCGAGGAGGAATCTGGAACCGAACCTACATTCTTCTCACCAGCTCACACAATATCAACAACTTTTATACAAACTAAACAAATTTAAAAACTTTGGGTTTTTTTGTGTTGTTTGTTTGCATTTATTCTTTGTATTTAACTTTACTTGCGGGAAGACACTTTATCACATGCTGAGAGCAATTTGCATATGTGCCTAAGACTTTCACACAGTGCTGTATATTGAAACCAAATCTTAATTTGGTTTTATTCCTCATGGGTCCAGCCGGTAAGTTTGCAAGTTCTGTAAACAATGAAAATGAATTGACCGATGCAGCTCCTTTTATATGCACCGTGCAAACAGTGGGCCTACAGGCTGCACAGCTCAGTGCTTTCACAATCGCAGTTAACTTACGAATTAATAACATTTTCCATGCGAAATAAATAAATAAAAGTTCTCACAATTTTATGGAAATTACTCTGATAATGTTAACCAAAGAATCTCATATCGCGGCTGTCATGTTCCACTCGCAGCTGGTGGAAACGCAATCTGCGGCGGAATCAGACTGGCATAAATTAGTGTTGGGAGCTGAGGCCACTGGAGAATAGCAGGCGTGTGTGTGTGTGTGTGTGTGTGTGTGTGTGTGTGTGTGTGTGTGTGTGTGTGTGTGTGTGTCAGAAGGGCTGATATGGAACTACTGAGGCCTTCAGGCTCTCAACCACAGCACATGCAAATGAGTCGAATGATTTTATTGCCAGGGTCGTGCAGTCTCTCTCTCTCTCTCTCACTCTCTCTCTCTCTCTCTCACTCTCTCTCTCTCTCTCACTCTCTCTCTC
>JBBJLS010000128.1:29866075-29883903 GCA_037577275.1 Bryconaethiops microstoma | reverse complement strand
TGTGTGTGTGTGTGTGTGTGTGTGTGTGTGTGTGTGTATGTATGTATGTATGTATGTATGTATGTATGTATGTATGTGTGTGTGTGAGTGAGAATGCGCATAGACCTCCATGCATATTTCTGAGTGTGCGTATGGGACGGCTGCACGAAAGGGCAAACACAAGCGGTTACGCCCCATTGCATGTTTTTGATTTATCTGATTGATGCCGTATCACAGTCAAGGGGGAAATGACTATCACCTGCTGCTCTCCAGCGTTACGGGCCTCATCAGTCTCCTCTCTCCGCAGCTTTGAAATCCTCTACTGCCCCCGTTTTGCCCCCGGGTCGGCTGGTCCGGGGAGGTCGTGCCAGGACAGACGGCCCCTGCTCGACCCTCCCAGCTGTGGGGATTAAAATTCGAGTTTGTGTGCTGCCGTATTAAGCTGGCATCATCTCTTTCTCTGCGAGTCCGGGATGCTCTCCATTAGCATGCAACCGGGGCAACCTGGCCTGCTGGTTTAAGCCCCCCCCCCGTGTCTGAGGGCTACTGTTGTTTTAGGTGTTCTTTTGAGAAAGTGCTTTGAAAAAAAAAAAAAAAGGCTTTGATCTGCCACCCCCTTCCCCCCTTTCACTTTTCCAATCCCACTCAAACTTTTTTTTTTTTCTGCTTGAATTCCACTCTATTTATTGCGGCCCGTTGGCCCAGAGGGGGAGAAGCTCTGGAATCCCGCTAATCCCAAGCAGGCGTGGATCAAATGAGTGTGGCGGTAGCGGATCAGCACTTCTCCGAGGCCCTCGGGACCCCTAGGCCTCATTGAGGTTTCATGAGCAGCTCCTTCTTCAGCTTCACTTCTGGACCTCTTGCCAGCCGCTGGCCCTCTCTATCGTAATTGGTCAGAATTCAAAACTTTCTCGTACCGGCAAGGCTTCGTCAGCACCTTTCTGCTGTGTCTCCAGCTGATTGGACAACTATGAGTGTCTAAGAAAATAACAAAAAAAAATTTACCTTGTCCAAACTGACACAAATAAAGTTTAGTGAGTAATTATGGAATTGGCCACAACATTTTTCTCATGGTTCTACCCACTCAGGCGTTGCATTTGCCTCTAAGTGAAGAGCTGTGATTGACAAGTGTTTGTGCCACCCTTGAAACTGCAGATTTTGGGGGGGGGTTTTGTTTGGTTTTTTTTTTTTCCCTCAACCAAAAGGGTGAATGAAATTAACTTATCCAGCAATTTTTTATAGCGAACTGCAAAGCGTGTTTTGAAGCGCTTATCAATTAAAACAGTGTCTGTCTGTCTGTCTGTCTGTCTGTCTGTCTGTGTGTGTGTGTGTGTCTATATATATATATATATAAGCCCTCACTAACCCTTACTGTGTAACTCTATGTATGATGATATACAGTAAACCTTATCGCCGGGGTTACGTTCCAAGAGCACCCATGTATAGTGAAAGTGCCTATTTTTAGTGTAAACCCTAAAAATGCCCCTAAAACACTTTAATTTCATTTTAAACTCATTACCCTTAAAGAAATTGTAAAGGTAAACCCGTATCTGTACTGTACAGTTTACACTGAACTGCTGTCTCCCGCAGTGCTAGAGTGTAAATACTGATGATACTTCTGTTTAGACTGTACTGTAATTCATGCAGTGCGTTTTCTTTGGTATAAGCAGGTAAATACAGTAATAATTTAATTTACAGTAATAAAAATACAGGCTTTAAGAAGACCAAAACGAAATACACGAGAACACTCGAGACGCTCCACAGGGGAAATTCTGGACTGCATTGTTACAGGGCAGCAGCCAGTCAGCAGCATGGAGAAATAAATAACTTTCTCAGATTGGCTACTTTTAAACCTCCCACCTCTGAATACAGCTGACTGTGACATCTGGGCCTCGTCCGCGTGCTGGTTGTTTGTTTGTGGTGGTGCTGAGCAGTGGAGGTTCAATTCAGATGTCTGATTGCCTTGCAATCAAACATAAACAACCAGCATGAGGATGAGGGGGCGTGGTGGAAGAGGCCCAAACATAAACAACCAGCACGAGGATGAGGGGGCGTGGCGGACGACGCCCAGACTTCATAAAAGCAAAAAAATGCTGAGAATATTTGCCTTTTCCACGCATGTGCAGGGGGTTTCCGCAAACACGTACCCAAACAAGCCACACCCCCTCGTCCTTATGCTGGTTGGTTGTTTGGGCGTGGCGCTTAGCGAGGTTGCCTACTTATGTGTGTGCCAAAACATAAACAACCCAGCGTGGCAGACGAGGCCCGGACGTCACAAAAGCAATAAAAAAAAAAAAAAAGGTTTCTGCGATAGCGTGGCGGTTTCCACACATGGGTGGGGTGGTGAAAACAAAAATACAAAATGTGCCATTACTTGTATGTTAAATGGACAGGCGACCTGTACACAGTGTTCCTCTGCCTTTCGCCCATTGAGTGTTGGGATAGACTCCATTAGTAAGGTGTGGTACTGATGTTGAATAATGAGTTCTGGATCACTAACGCTCACCCTAACTCATCCCCATTGCTTTGGATGAAGCTTTGAAGAGAATAGCGTCACTGCTTCACAGCTTTGTATGTTGTTATGGCTCTAGTACAGCACACTTGTGTAAATTAAATTATTCACAGATAACCAAAAACAGGTGGATAAAACGGTTCCTGTCTCTTTTTGTTACCATAATCCAATTTCTTTCAGTTTCTGGTTTAGGGTTCATAAACCAGTGTTTCCGTGGCATCACCTCAGGAGATCCAGGTTTGCCTGAATCCTGGGAAGTTCAGCACAGTTTAATATTTCTAGCTGATGCATTTAGATGGTTTGGTGTAAACAGAATGCAAATAAAACTCATGAAACATGTAAAATGATGCATCTTTTAGACATCCGTTTGTAGGCTGTCCCTCAAAATGACCACCTTTGTTCTTCCAGGAAGGAGAGAGAGTCATCCGCTCCCAGTTTGCCTGCACCTACCAGGATGATGGGCTGCCCCTAAACCGCGTGCTCGACTTTCCCATCACCAGTCAGGTGCCCACCTGTGTGCATCCTGCTCCCAAACGCCTGAGCCCCCCACCTGCTCGCTCTGAGGAGGTACTCGAAAACAGGGTCACAATCGGTAAGTTCTCAAACCGCCTCCACCGTCAGGATGGAAGCAACAAGTTTCGTAATGATCCTCATGCATATTTTATGAAGTGTGCACACACACAGATCCACATGAGGGAGTATTCCAGGTCCCTCTGACGCCACGCTGTCGGACCAATGCCCAGGTCCACCTCCTGGGCCGGCAAGCCAGGCCTCGAACCGTGCCCAGTCCCTGCCTGGGGATTGGTGCTTAAGATCAACCTCTTAAAACGATTCCCCATGCTATAAAACCTGGCTGGCCCCTCATCTGTAGTAAAAACCCCAAGAACAAACTCACACATGGGCTCCCTCGATGTGTGTGTGTGTGTGTGTGTGTGTGTGTGTGTGTGTGTGTGGCTCTGGTCCACCACATTACATGACAAATGTTCAGCTTCAACTCTGTAAAATAAACACACAGCCTGTTAAACTGCAGGCTAACGTCAGCAGTTTCATCATCGCTTCCTCCTCCTGCTCCTCCATTCTTCTTTGTTCACTCTGATTCCCAAACCTGACCTTTTATTTATTTATCTGTTTATTTATTTTATTCATGTTCTCCAGTCGAGGCACGTCCAGAGGCTGCGAGTTCGGCCCTGGGGCAGCGAAGCGGCAATTCCTGTATCCGAGCAATTGGGCCACGTGATGGAGTGGCGCGCTTCCAATTGGTCACCAAGACCTCTAAAAGGAAGCTGGCGAGCAGAGAGTGCGTGGAACAAGGAAGCGACGAGAACCAGCCGCCCCAGAAGAGACCCCCTGCCAAAGCCTGCAACCAGGGGCCGGCGAAGAAGAGCAGAGCTGCTGGCAGGAAGCTCCTTGCAGGTCAAGGCAAGCTCACAAGCTTTTTCAGACTGTGATTTAAAGCTTATCTGTGGCGCCTCATCAGCGGATCACGGCATGTTATTTATCACCGTGGTCTAAATGCATTCAGAGTGGAGCGAGCCAAATGTGTGTAATCATGTTCTCTGACATGGATTTGCAGGGTTTTTTTTCCCTTCATTCAGAGATTTTACTACTGACGAAACCCCTGACTGACAAAACCCCTGTGGAGTTTTTCCTGTCTCTGGAACGTCCTTGCATGGGGGTTTCGGAACATCCATCAATCATTACAATGACCAAGCTGACTATTTCTGACCTTTTAATAAAGTTTTATTTATCTTTAAACTGTGCAGCAGAGTTTTTCTTCATCTCTTCTATAAATAAAGGCCAACACAACACAACAGAGCTGAGAGACACCGGCGGCAGTGAGGAACCCGGGGGCTCCAAGGATGGAAGTGGTGGTCTTCTGAGCGTTCTCAGGCTTGCCAGCAGGGTCGGTAGACCCTCCCGATCATGCAGCGCAGCACTGCATGGAAGCAGAGAGCAAAACTGTGAAGGACTACGCTAAGAAATATTAATCAGGTTAATGATGAATGAGCATGATTATGATCAAGTATCCATGAAAGTGTTCATTTGTCCTAAAGGTGGTTAAAAACAAGTCAAGAAAAGAAAAGAACTAGACTTTTATTAATGTAAAGCTGTAGGCCTGCTGTTTCAGGTGATTGCTGGTTTCAGGAGGCTAAAAAAAGTTCAGCCGTTGCTAAAAATGAGCAGCATGCAGAGGAGCACATGCTGGGCAACAATTAAAATTTGTAATCGCATGATTTTGTGCAATTAATTGCATTGCTATATGCAAAACGAATGATTTGCCCAGTTCATACACCTCCGAAAGAAAATGAGAACACTCCAAAAATTCAGTTTCTCAGGTTTTATCTTTTATCTATGTAAGACAAATATTGTAAAAATATAAAAATATTGTTCTTTAAAGCATCATTTTAAAGGAAATGACAAAACATCAAAATAAGAGAAATGATGCAGCGTTAACAGAACTTGAATAATTCAAAGAAAACAAATCTCTTGTTCACTCTTAAACAAAATGGTGATAATTACCTTTGACGAACTTATAGTAGTGTTTTACCATCCAACTGGTCACATTGTAAGAGGAGAATGTTGATTACAGCAGTGTTTTTTTATTCTTTTCCTGTTTAACTAAGATGTGATTCAGGTGATCACCTAATAAGTACCTCATACAGTAGAATGAAGTGATTGTGTAGGAGCAGAAGGAGGTGTGCTTGTGTAGCTTCATTAGGAAAGAACTAACTTGTTTTTTATTCTATTCTGCATGAGGCACACATCCAGTTGTCTTTTTTGTTTTTGGCGATTTGCACAGGGACCACGAAGATACAGATCCTGAGTGTCAAGGTGCTCTCGGATCACAACCTGAATGAAACTGCAGTGAAGGTGGATATTTTAGAGAAGGTGAGTCTCAAACTGACACTGAATGACCACTGTGAGCCATAAAAATGAATAACAGTTCACCGATTCAGGCAACACCAGGGCTGGTGCTCACAGAGTTGTCGTAAAGAGACTGGTCTCTGATTCGATTATTCTATATTTAGTAATTTGTCACAAAACCTGATTGTAGATCAGCACTCCCTCTCCTGGGGGGGTTTGTGAAAACAGACCCTGTTGTGTAAAAAAGGCTGCTTGCAGGGTTCCGCTACGCAGTGAAATTTTGTTCATTTTTGTACCTCACAGTAAGACATGCTGTGTCTTAAAGCATATTTAAACACTGTGTCCACCTTATTGAGGCGCTGGATGTGGGTTGAGGAGTTTTGAGATTCTAGTGTTAGCAATGTTAACCTTGTAGCTCCAGTTGAAACTAAAAGTCAATTTACACTGAGTAAATTAAAATTTTCATCAACTGTTTCTTTAATGGCTGTTTTTTATTACCCAATCCCTGAATAAAAAACATTTACTGTCAAAAATGTTTAATACTGTCATGGTGGGCCAGAGGTGGACACACTCGCAGGAGACAGGTCCAAAACAAAGTTTCAAAGGACCTTCACTCTGAATAACCTTAACCAAAAATACAGGAGAGGGATTCTTCCACTGAACCCTCACACACACAGCCAATCACACGACATGGACAATTAACTGACAAACCAGCACAACTCAAAACAAACACAAGACAGGTGGACATGTCGTTGGGTACCTGGCAACCCAGTTAAGGAGCTAACGAAGTCCTACCACTCACACCTGGGTTGCCTAGGTGCCCAACAACCAAACACACAGCCACCCATGATGTCATCCCCTCATGCCCAGAGCCGTGTACCACCTAGTATTCGGGCGACAGGCTTCGTTGGGGGCGTGACCAAGTGGGCACGGACGTCACAAATACAAGCTATTGGGGATTAAATGGGGATTTTTGCACATGCCCAGTTTTCCATTATGTTTTAAATCAGGTCATTAGGCAAGAACCAAATTCAGAACCCCGTTTGTGGGCTCCCACTCTGAACTGAGGGTTTGATTCCTAGTGATGCCACAGTCAAAAGTCCACAACAGGAATAGGAGCGCTACTGTTCAGGGGTCCAAAAGACCCTAATGAGTGTGATTGTGGAAGCAATAATACCATTGTTTGTACCATTTTTAAAATTTATTTATTTATTTATTTATTTATTTATTTATTAGAGCTGGATTTTGGTGCCTCATTTCCTCCTACAGTTTTTAAAATATTGGCATGATTACGTCATCAATATTCATATCTGGTGTAGTGCGTGTGTATTCAAATTTTTGATCGGTTGATCAAGGACCAAGTACTGATTGTTTTAAAAAATTGCTTTTTGTGGTCAAGTCGTTTCTGTAATGTATGGGGAGAGAGAGTTGATGGTTGAGTCACATTAAAAATGTGTGTTGTAGAGAGAGTTTGTTCCGTCACGGCTGTGGTCTCCAAAAAGAGTGAAAACTCGGATTAATAATTCTTTCTTACGGGACTAAATACACAGCAGACTCGTGAACAGACACATCAAGGCACTAAAGCTTAGGTCACATAATGGTTCACCTAAAAATAACACAGGTCAACAAAACAATTTTTTTTGTAATCATCAGAAACCACAACACACTTTTTTAAACCCGTTTTTCATGCTGATTTCAGATCTGCTTTCAGTTTTTCAGTCACATCAACTTTTTGAATTATGAGTAATATTAGAATTGCATTATACTTGCATGCGGTTTTTATTAAACCACAGGCACCGATCAAGTAACTGTTTCAATATTTTCGGAGTCAGACAGACTCACACTGTGGTATAGATATAATGATCAGTGTCAGTCAGACTCCACTGTTTCTTCAAAAACGCTTAGTATACGATTATTTCATGATAATTACACCACTATCATGCAATATATAACTAGCTTCATCACAAAAATTGTACGTGCAGGAAAAACTAAACACAGATTTGAAATCAGCATGAAAAACACCCACATAAACTTATCTCTGATGATTTTGACCTGTTGACCTGTGTAATCAGCCCATGAACGCAGGAATGTGTGCTTGATAATAGAGAGCGAGTTAACACCCTCTCGGTTGTTGAGCAGTAAATTGCTTTACTTATTTTTAAGATGCTGAGCTTAAAATAAAGTCTGTGAATACCATTCATTTACTGTAACCGCTTAATCCTCACTAGGGTTGCAGGTACCAGAGCCTACGGGTGCAAGGCAGGGACTCACCCTGTACGGGGCACCAGCCCACCGCAGGGCACACACACACACACACACACACACACACACACACACGGTCAACTTATAATCCGGAATTTACCTGACACGCCGCCACGAGGAGAACATGCAAACTCCACACACACAAGGCCAGGACTCGGATTCAAACCCCCATCCCTGGAGGTGTGAGGCAGCAGTGCTACCCACTGTGCCACCATTAGGCCTGTTAATACTAAACTAATAATAATCTTCGCTAGTTCAAATCTATGCTGCGAGTAGATTTTTTCTTACATAAACTTTTTTGGGGCCATAAAATCAATGTTTGTGTGTTTCCAAACACTGGGTTTATAGCAACCATGCAACCACACCTCCCATTATCACGCTGCGGTAATCTGTCATGCTGCGGTAACCCCTTCTCCTCGCATGCCGGGCACGAACATACGCACCATGGGTAGTCAAAGTGCATTTTGATGGTTCTTTATTTTAAACTGAACAGAAATGAACAAAACAAAACTGGCATGTGAGCCCAAGTCTGTAACTGTAGAAGCAAAACCCAAAAGGAGACACGAACAAAGGGACTTAGAAACACGGGAACACATGAGCGTAGCGACCGGGTTGACCGACACCAGAAACTAAAACACCAAACCCTTATATACACAGAACCAACGAAAAGGAACCAATGACAAAAGACGTACTCAAACCAAATGACACTCAGGTGAAACTAATAATCAAAAGAACAGACTTTAACAAGGGTGGCCCCTAGTGGCCGCCTACCGTCATAAGCCCCCAGCCCTGACACACATTTTCTCATAGAAATGCAATCTGATTAGCTTTGGTCTTTCTGTGTGGGTGGGGTGCTCAGTGTGATGCTGCCCAGTGTGGGCATTTGTTAAATGATGTAGCAGAATTAGCTGTTGGCGTTCTCCTCCAAGTATGTTGAACTGTCCAATCACTACGAAACACACTGTACTTAAAATGTGCTTAAGACCCCCCTTAATTTACCCCTGAAAATACACCAAACCCCTTCATTTGAATTAAGTGGCCATTAATTTGCGAAACCGACCCCTTAATTTTACCTTCAAATTAGATTCAAGGCATGAAACCCCATCATCTTACATTCAGGAGGTTCAGATTATTTAAGGGGCAAATATAAAAAAAAAAGTGATAGGAAAATTCAGTAGTTTTACCTCTTAATCAGCCTTAATCTGTGCACCCCTTAATTTTCCTTTATTTCCTGTATGGAAAATTAAGGTCAAAATTAAGATCATTTTAAAGGGTTTGGTTTTGTAGTGAATGACATTGGGTTTTTGTCTGAAAAGCTTCATTGGCAGTTTGTCCTTCACCCTCCCAGTGTTGGTGACATCATGTGACTGGGGTGGTTTTAGGTACTTTTTGAAACTGATCACGACTGAAATGGGGTGAAAAGTGGAAAACCTCCCACTAAACCCCCTAGAGTTGCACTGCGCTTCTATTCTGTAATAAACCACTGATTCTGTTCTTCAGATCCAGCAGAAACTGAAGGACCATGGCATGGCACTGAAAACCACAGTGACATGGAGACTGCAGCCAGACGGAAACAACTTTCAGAAGAAATCATCCCCACCCACCATCACAAACAGTGGCTGAAATATTATTTATTTATACCCTCACTGTCCACTTTATCAGAAACACGTCATCCTTCAATTCCCTGGCCACATTGAAAAACATCTTAGTCAACAGGCTTAGTCAAATTTACAATGCACTCAGGATGTCATTTGGGTGCTACATTTCAGATTATTCTTAATTTATTAATCGTAATTTGGTTGCTGTTTTATGTATTTATTCGCTTAATGGGTGCAGTTTCTCTAACATGTCATTTTTATATTATTCACAGTTTGGAAAGACTTTATTTTAAGGTCAGGACCTTAACAAATGAGTAAGGCAATAAATAATGTACTACTAAATTGATATTCCATGATAAATTTGTCACATGAAGACATTTCAAGTGTTTTTTCAACTAAAAGATCACAGCTAAAACCTCAATAACCTCTCAATAGATTAATAGCACATTTCTCAGCTTGCTTGCAAACAATAGAATTTTAATTAGTGGTGCCGTAATTCGTTATTAATTGTCTCCTAATAATTTATAAATCAAGACATAACCTAATGTTAACAGTGTAAAAATAGTGTAAAACTGCAGCAATACTGACAGTAGGCATTTATAGTACATACTACTGTATTGTAAAATTACAGTCTGTGATTACTGTATTTATAGTTTTTTCACTTTATTTGTACTTTATGTGGTACAATATGTAAAGAGAATCAAACAGCATGAATCCACCTGCCCAGCTCCAGCAGCAAAGCTTGAATGCTCATCCAAACTAATACTTAATTAGGAGAACACACACTCTTCACAACAGTGTAGTTCTTCTCAATTGCACTTTGAATTCCACATATATAAAATTAAGACAAGCTAACAAAAAATAAGAATACAAATTCAAATCAACTAAATATCATGACAGTAAGTATCGTTTGAGTTTTACCCACACAGTAGAATCCAGGCCCTGTGTGTTTGATTTGTGTGTCCATTTCACTGTCCATTTCACTTGAAATCGACACCAGAGAAGATCAATGCCTTTTATTTGATAATAAAATACATTCAAATAGCTTTCCTGTCTAATGTGTCCAGTCTTTGTACAACAATACTGTGTGTTTGCAACAATTTGCCTCTCTCGAATATTTTAGTAAGCCTGCAGTGAGGAACCTGATCTGGCACAGTCTTTGTGACATATGTGCTCATTTTATTATTATTATTATTATTATTATTATTATTATTTATTAATTAATTAATTATTTATTTTTTTACTTTTTTATATATATATATATACAGTATGCCTACATATATCAGTAAAACTCTGCACTCAAAACAGCACCATTTCTGGTGACAAGCCACCATTTCTGAATTTTACAACATGCCCAAATCCATCATGACTTGCATCTACTGATGTGATTGGTTCCTGTTTTAAAGCAAATGTATAGTCCATTTTCCTTCCTTCCTAACATGTTGTGTTTAAAACATTCAGCCAATAAATAATTTTTTTGCTAAGTCACAGTCATTCCTGCTGGCATGTGATGAGTGCTCCTCCTCTGATTGTAAACATCTGCAGCTTGTTTGGAAAAGACCACCAGCAGCTTTAGTACTGCTCCCTTTGGCGTGAAGAGAGAGACTTACTTAGTAAAAAGGACTAGGTAAGCTTTCCTATGGGTGTTTGGTTATGGCCTTCCACTGCTTTGTGCAATATCAAAGAATGAAATTCACACATGCTAGTGTTTTGTGTGTTTGTTCCTGAGCTCTTGTTGGGTTTCCTAGTCAGTACATGCCCCCCAGCTTACATCTTAGTTCGAGTACATATTTGAGGCAATTTTCTGAATGGCACAAAAACTCAACCATGAGTCTCAAGTTTTGCCACACCCACCCAAAGGGCTTGCAACTCTGAGGGTTAACACCTAATATTAAAATTAGTCATTGTATCATTTACGTTTACATTTACGGCATTTAGCAGATGCTCTTATCCAGATCGATGTACATCAGTGCTTAAGTAGTCTACGTCTGTTCTTCATACCTGTAAAGCTAGACTCAAATCAACATCTGCTTTTAACCAAGTTACTGACAGCTAAGTTAAACACCTTAACAACCCTGTCAAAAGGAAAAAGTCAGAGGTTAATACACAAGGAAAACAGTTGAGTTTAAGTGCCTGAGTTTAAAAAAATAAATAAAAAATTTGACACGATGTATAAGAGATTGACACGATGTATAACCAGAAGACTGGTTAGTCACCAAGATGCTCCTTGAAGAGGTGGGTCTTCAGACACTGCTTGAAGACAGCCAGGATCTCCGCAGATCTGCTTGCAAGAGAGAGTTTGTTCCTCCACTGGGGAGCCAAGACTGAAAATAAGCCATCAGTATCAGTCTCTTAGAAACTTAAGGTGCCCGAAATGTTCCCTGGAGTGATGATGTGTGGGAACAACTAACCCAGCACATCTTAACAGCAGATACGAAGAGTAACCCTTTGACTTACACTTGTTTGGTGGTAGAAAGCCAATAAAAGTTTGATACCATGTTTCTCTAATTTCCATTCTAATCCACCACCCAAGAAAAACAAATGAATTATTGAGGGCGATTAGTGGTCATTTCCATACTCTTTGGTTCTATTTAAATAAAGAGACATATCTAAAGAGATCAGTCTCCACCATCCATGTCGTTGTAAATTCTTGCTGCGAGTTTGCTCAGGTCATTTCAGGTGATAATTCCACAACAATGTTTTGCATAAGAGATTTAGGCTCAGTAGTCAGCTAAACTTGATTGGAGGTGAGATGCTTGCAGTGAAGATCTGAAACGTGCACAGAGAAACACCAACTGAATCCTCAGCTTCTTTCTAACTTGAACCCAGCAGCTCATTCATCATGGAGCAGAATGTTATTCCTCTACTGTATCTTACAGGTGAGGTTATAAGGTATTACTGAATATCTTTTTATTAATGTTTTTATTGATAAATTCAGCTCTCATTATGGACATGTTCATTCAAAATTCTAAACGTTTCATCTATGGTAAATGCCGTATTTTGGAATGTGGACAATGTCATGGCTTTGATCTTTTGTCCAGATGTGTTTTTCATGTTTTGATCATTGTAATGCTGTGATGTGCTTAAAAAATAAAGCAGTTTACTCAATTTATAAATGTGATTTCAATCATACAAATATTCCAAATTTAATAATGGTAGCAATTAAAAGGAAATAGAAATAATGAATTACCACCATTACTATTTCTCCTTACCATTCTGGGACCTGGACAGTTATACAAATGAAGTCAAAGTGGCTATTTCGATGGCAGAATAGCCATATTTTGAGGGCTGAAATGTTTATGATTTAAACTTTAAAATCATCTGACTGTTGTTTTCTTTTATGTTACCACCAAATATGCAAAAGTATGTGGATGCTCTTCTTTCTTATTGGATTCAGGCGTTTCTGTCCTATGCATTGCTAATAACACAAAATCAAGCACACAGTCATCTCCACAGACACACACTGAAAACAGAATGGATCATATTGAAGTGCTCAGTGACTTTAAATGTGGCAGGTGGAGAAACTGTCCTGGTTGACTGTTAACTTTTACTGTGAAATGAAAGCACCAGGGACAACAACAGCTCAGCTATAAAATGGTAGACACCACAAACTCAGTGAGCAGACACCACAAACTCAAATTCACTTATCCTGTGTGGCATCACTCACTACAGAGTTCCAAAGTTCCTCTGGATGAGCTGTATGTCAGGAACGTCTTGAAATGGGTCTTCATAGCTGTAAAAAAGCCCAAGATCACTATGCATAATGTTGGAGTGTTGTAAAGTATGCCAGCAAGGGACTCTGGAGCAGTGGAAATGTGATTTTTGGAGCAATGAATCGTGCTTCACTATAAGATAGTGAAACTCACATTTGGCAGAGAACACAACCTACCACAGTGCATAGTACCAGCATTAAAGTTTGGTGGAGGAGACATATTGGGTTGCCAAGTTTGATGTGGAGGAACTCGTGTGTCCAGTCCTAAACTTAATTCAGCTGAGAGGATTTGGCATGAATTGGAATGGGAATTGCGAGTCAAGTCTTCTTGGTCAACATCAATGTCTCACACATGCTCTCTGGCCTGAATATTTTGGAATGGCAAGTCCAAAAGGTCATATCAATGTGTTGGCCAGTTGTCCACTTACTTATCCGTTTAATGTACAAGAATTTTAGTTACCCAAGTAGTTATTGTACATTGCATGTCATCAATCCATTTGGGTCAACAAGTTTGAGAATGGTCATTATCATCATGCCTCATTACTATCATAAAATTGGTTAAAATAGTAAAGATACGCAAAGTTCATGACTTTTCTCAGAATGCTTGGACCCACACACAGTGCATAATTGTCTCATGCTGATGCCGACTACCTTTTTTCAGTTGTGGTGTGGGACAAAATTGAAGATTTTTCTTTTTTGTCCACTTAAGGATTTAAATTTGGATTTATTTTGACATTACACCATTAATGAAAATATCAAAGAGTCTTTATGAAGACAGCTAATACAGTCCAGTTTCTTATAACAGGTGTTCTCCAAGTGGCTTTATCTGTCCTACATTCTGTTCCTCATGTATACCATCTGATCCTGAAACCAAGTACATGGACAAGTGCTCAGACGTACTGCAGGGATAACTATGTTGACCTGGCTACAGTTATAACCAGCGATGACTGGATAAATTTTCAGAACGAACGGCAGAGCAGACTTTTTACCTCTCTTGCTTGGGTTGGACTCTATAATGATGTCAACAGCTGGCGCTGGTCTTACGATAGCACCGCTTTACAGTTGAAGAAGTGGGCTTTTGCAGAGCCTAATAACAAGAATGGAAATGAGTCGTGTGGAGCGTTGGACACGAATGGATACTGGTGGGATTTGGACTGCACCCTGCCAAAACCGTTCCTGTGTTATGATGGTGAGTAAAGATGTCACGTTTGTGTCTTTTTAAGCAGTTATTCTTCTCGTTGTAAAATGTTTCTGTTTCAGCATTCCACTCAGAATTGATCCATAATTAGAGAGAAACATTGAGAACATATGGTATGTTTGAAAACCTGGTTTTCCAAGCTGTTGTACTGGGCCGGGACAGCTTTTGTACTTGGGCGTGACATTGTTTCCAGATTTGAATCAGAATCAGAATCAGAAAACTTTATTTTATCCCGGAGGAGAAATAAAGTTAATAGTGTCACAATCTGAGGGAGAGTACCTACCTAGTCTTTTGCCATAGTGCTTCAAATAGTACTGTTAATAGTGTCACAATTAAACAATGACTTTAGGTGTGATATTCATTTAGACATTAAAGCTGGCAAGTGTTAAATGTTAAAAAATGTAGCAAACAAGCTAGTGCAAATGTTAGGAAATACCTTAAAATTCCCTTGGTTTTCAATTTTTTTTTGCATTTTTCTTGTCAAATTAAGTTTGAGATAATTTCTTCAATAGATTTTAAGAGCATGACCACCAGGGAGCCAGATAGCTAGGTTAGCTAATGTTGACAAAATGCAGTAACATAAGAGGATTTGTGACAGAGTTGGCTGGCAATGTTTTGTTTAGATGTGGTGTCGGTGCTTAGGATTTTATATTTGGCTACATTTTTTGTACATTTGTAGATTATTCCACAAATGAAGTGAAGAAATTGCAACATATAAATATTGCATGATAGAATGATATAAAAAAGAAGGCAAGAAAATGTAACTTTATGTCTAAACCAAGAACCATTAAGAACCTTTATTTTTTTAAGAATGTATTATTAGTTCTAACAAATATTATAAACACGAGACTCTAAAGATCATTAGAGAACATTGATTGGTCAGGTATAAACGTATATCAATAAATCAATGAAAAATTACTCATTCTTACAATAATCACTGTGTAATTTGATTGTGGTTGTGATGGAAATTTATATTTTAATTTGAGTCCCTACAGTAAATCTAAATGTTTAGGTTTGAAACACTTTTCTGTGACAGGTTTTGAACACACTGCAGCGTGCAGTTCTTCTATTTGTAAGCAAATATTACAAATTGTCCTCAAATTAGGTGAACAGACCCGAAACAGTGTGCGATTAGTTTGGGAGGGAAACGTGGAGGGGGGAGTGAAATATGATATTATTGGTTAATACAGGGGTTCCCCACCCACTGGTGCATAGTGAAAAATCTACAAAAATCAGAAGTCTGAAAGGTTGGCCTAAAGACATTCTATCTTGACAAAAGCTAAGAATTTTGTCTTCTACACAATCTGATGAATTTTGCTTAATGAAAGATGATACATGAACTAACAAGGTCAAAATATTGTTTTGGAATTAATGCTGAAGTGTTTAAAACAGAATCACCATAATCATGATTTTCATTCCACAGCAACATCTAGTGACAAATTCATCGGCATCTCTACAGTGATGTCCTGGCCCGACGCTCAGGCCTACTGCCGACAGCACTACACCGACCTGGCCACCTCGAACAGTGCAGTGGATAACTCACTGCTGAAGGATCTGGTGAAGGGACAGTGGAGTGCTTGGTTCGGCCTGTTCAGGGACACTTGGAAATGGTCAGACCAGAGCAACGCTTCCTCCATTGACTGGATGCTGGGATCACCTAATAATGTTGATGGAAATAATAACTGCGGGATGTTTACAGTTGGCTATTTTGTTGATGCCCCCTGCCTCAACCTGCTTCCTTTCTTCTGCCACACCTGTGAGTATTTCTCTATGACATTAGGATTCTGTATGACATTAGGGCTCATTTATAAATGTAGAAGACTTTTTTGGCTCTCTAACCCTGGTCCTGAAACCCTTTCTGCTCTGCACAGACGGGGATGGATGTTCTCCAGGACTGACTCCAGACTTACATTATCATGCTAATAATGTAAAAAAATAAAATAAAATCTATACCAGGGGTGTCCAGCTGCAGTTCTGGAGGGCTGGTGTCTAGCAGAGTTCAGTGATCTCCCTGTTCAAACACATTCATCTGTTAACTGCCAGGTTTAGCAAGTGTGTTTGAAGAAAGAAACAAGCAATGCCCCCAGGACTAGTGTTGGGTACGCCTGCAGTATAGCACTTGAAGTTTTATCATATTTCCATTTAAGCTCTTTTTTTGTAAAGTAATGCAATTTGACCCAACTATGTGATAATTATATTTTATGTATTCCACGCACTCATGAACATAAACTCCCACCTTTAAAAGACTTAAAAGATTTAAATATATATAAAAATATATATATATGCATGGTTTACACGGCTTTATCGTACTCTGTCTTCATAGTACTTTGTGAACATTATTTTAATATTAACTTGCAATATATTTCATTTGTGTTGCCTTCCAAAGTTCCACCAGTGCAGGAAAGACAAATAGTGAAACTACACGTGACGTCTAATCAGAACGTGAACAGTCCTGCAGTGAAGACGTCCATTTTAAATGTGGTGAGTCTTCCAGTGTCTCTGACATTTTGCAGGACATACATGTTCCGGTACAACCAGAAAAAAACCCCAACAGATCATGAGTGTTGTCTTACAAGGAATAGCATTTCTAAACAGTTTACCAGTAATGAATTCAGTGTTAATGTCTTCACCCAAAACACCAAAGGATCATTTTGCAAACATAGATCAATTACAATCTTAGGCATTTTACCCTTTTCAGTTTGACTGATTTATTTTTCAGAGATAGCGCCTATTGACAAACAATGAAAATGTAACTGAAATGAGCCACAAATATCCTGAAAAGGTCATTTTAATCTGCTGTCTCTGACCATAAGTTCAAAATTCCTCCGTAATTCAGTGTCATTCAGAGTGAGTTTGGTGGTGGTGAATGGATCCAGGGTTCTCAATGTCTACAACACAATTTTAGCTGTTTCAGTTTCTCTCCAAACCCACCAGTGAACCTACATGTGTCTTCTGGAATGTTAAAGCCTCACAGTGTCCCTCCACCATGAATGGCTTTAGTTTTAAGCCCAAACCTTCACAAAACTCTCGTAAAATGTCTCAGGCATCAGGCAACTTCACATCCATTTTATGTTAGGGAACTTTTAGGGGCAGAAATCTGGTTCCATTCACCACCACTGGGAACAATTCTGACTAGGTACTTTTCTCTAGAATGAAGCGTTTCACACCAAACCCGTGCTGAATCACTTTGCTTAGGTCATTTAGTTATGCAGATTTCAAAGGGAATTTTTTTAAAGGAATATTTTACAATCAAAAGTACAATATATAGAATATGTAAAACATGCAATACATTCACAGTTATAAATATACAGGGTAAATGGACAAACATACATAGGACATATATATATATATATATATATATATATATCCTAACTCTGTTCTTCAGATCCAGCAGTATCTGAATGCTCACAAGGTGGTAGAGAACGCCAAGCTGACGTGGAGGCTGCAGCCAAATGGAAACGTCTTTCAGAAGATAAAGAAGAAAACAACCATTGGCAATGTGACCATGGAGTGTGCAGTACCCAAATAATCACTTTTTAAATTGTTTATTTCGCTTATAGTGCTTAACTTCCAATAGGAGGAGCCATATATTATCCACAAGATGAAACTGTAGATTCACACAGCATTTAAGCTCATTGTTCTTTTCAATAACATTTTTAAAGATTTTCAATAAGGTAATGGAACTGTTTATATATATATATA
>JBBJLS010000128.1:29843931-29859008 GCA_037577275.1 Bryconaethiops microstoma | reverse complement strand
ATCCTACCTTCAGCATACCACCACTGGGTTCCTGAGCAAGACCCTTAACCCCAAGTTGCTCTAGGGAGACTGCCCCCCATAGTTAGGGAATGGAAGTCACTTTGGATAAAAATGTCTGATCGATGCCGTAAATGTAAATGTGTAGTTCATAACACAAGCCGCATTCTGAGCATTGCAGCAAGAGGGCGCTAGAGCAACCGCCATTCCTGGCCAAGCCATCTTCCCCAGTCAACACTCAGGGCAGGCTGGGAGTTTGACGAGTACGTTGCCACACTGGTTTACTTATATAAACATATATGTAATACATCATCACACCACTTTGCCTAGAAGCAACAAACACTGCTCAACCATCCACCTTTTTAGTTGTTGTGACTGTTTTAGTAAGAGTAGGTCCTGTTCACAGATGCTCTGATTTGTCCGCTATTGCCCCCCCTTGAGAGTGGAGTGCTTTAGCCGCAACAGCAAGGACTTTGAGTTTGTCGACCATGCAGTTCTCTTACTTGTGCCGAGTATGTTTCAGGCCTTATGAATAAATGTTTATTTAGTCACTATCCAAACTGGCAACACTCAATCAATAAATTTAAATGATAGCTAGTAGTAGCCTGCTAACATGATTTCATTCCGTTCGGCCCTTAATGTTAACATGATAAAGAAATAATGGATGTTCCTCTCTTTCAAAGAGCAAACATCCAGAAATTTTTAATAAGGCATGAATTAAATATTAAAAGAAGTGCTATTATATAATAAATAATATATGCCTGAGGCTTGTCTGTATGTTTGGTCCTGAGTGTGAAGCATAGTTAGGTGAGTGTACATATGAAGCTTAAATATTATAAAAGAATATCCCTGGCCCCATGGTGGCGCAGTGGTTAGCACTGTTGCCTTAGCCCTCTAGGGTTGCGGGTTTGAATCTGGGTCCTGGTCGTGTGTGTGTGTGTGTGTGTGTGTGGAGTTTGTATGTTCTCCTTGTGGTGGTGTGGTTTTCCTCTGGGGTCTCCGGGTTTCTCCCTCAGTCCAAAGACATGAGTGTCAGGTGAATTGGGGATTCTAAATTGACTCTAGAGTCAGTTTAGAGCATGTGAGTGTATGTGTGCCCTGAGGTGAGCTGGCGTCCCGCCCAGGGTGAGTCCCTGCCTTGCACCCGTAGACCTCGGGATAGGCTCCGGATATCTGCGACCCTTGTAAGGATTAAGCGGTTACGGAAAATGAATGAAGAGTATCCCCAGCTTGTTTTAATATGGTGACAACATTTCTGCAGTGTTTCACTTTTACACAAATAGACTTGAAGCCTAAAATTGCACTTTGTACACAAGAGCAACGGAGTTGCACCACAATTACCCCTTCTGGTTGAAATTGTGTATCATTTTACTAGGTATGTACTTATAAAGAAAGAAAAGAGATAAATCTGTGTGGTTTTGGGGATGATGTATCCAACAACACAGCTGGTATTCCATTACCACAGTATTGTGGTGAGCCCTTCAGTCTTTACCTTATGGACCGGTTTCTGTATGGACCATTTTGTTGCTGGATTTTTCATTTCAGTGCTGTTTAGTGGTATTCTAAGGAACTGGGGTCTATGCTGAGGGGGCCACTGGGGGCAGGGAGGGGGCCACTGGGGGCAGGGAGGGGGGTGGGTAGTCTGAATAGGACCAGAGGACTGGGATAGGGTTGGCGTCTTTGTAGTCCAGAGTGCAGACCATGGTTTCCAGGAACAATGCAGCTGATGAGATGCTCTCCAAGGAAAATACGGGTCTGACATCATGGGTTCTTAAAGCTCGCAGCTGAGCCAACACACTCTTGCCACAATCAGCACTCAGTGAATTTCCACTGCTGAAGGGAAGGAGGGAATGAGAGCGGGGAATGGGGTGTGAATATTACCCTACTACTTGTGTTAATATCTGATCGTGTTGTGAGAAAGAACCTCTCTGTATATATTGACTGGACGGGATCTTGTGGAGACCACGGTGTGAATTTTGTTGACGCTCCCCTTGCTAATTTGAAGTGAGTGGGGGAAACATGTGTCAGAAACGCCAACGGTCTTGGCCAAACAATCTGATAGATTCCTAAAAGAGTCTAAACTCTTGATTGCGAGTCATTTAACATGCATATCTGTCCAGACTGAGCAGTGTTTGGTAGGCAGAGCTTTTTAAGATGTTTACCAAGACAGTCCGTTGTCCATTTTTTGTTTGCCCACCAGTTAGGATGCTTTTGAAATGAAAATCATACGGATTTCAATTCAAGTCACTAATCACAACCCTACTTGTGCAAGTCGAGCATCCTGGAGGCTTACAGCAGATCCCTGGCATTGATTAGCAATGAAAATATGACTTTATCCATGTAACACTAATTTCCCCCTCCTCAAAATGACTGTGGGTAAAGCTGGGAAATGCTAGAGAGCACTGAACTAGACCACAAGGTCATTTAAAAGACAAAAGTGCATGTAAGTAGTACAGGCTTGGAGCTTCAGTTTCAGGGTTAGATCCAGGAACAGTGTCCTCAGATGCACTCGGCACTCGGAGAACAACCCTAGACTGCATCTGGGGAGGAACACCGTAGGCTTTCTGCTCAAGTCCTTCATCTCTAGTGTTACAGAAGCCCATTGGCCACTGCTTCCCGCAAATGTGATTTTAATTACTAGGACTGCATTTCAACAGAGAATACCGATCCGGAATTATAATGATCGAGTGGTGAGATCCAACTCATTATGTTCCCGAGAACGCTGTTTCTAGGAACTTATCTTTTTCTAGGAATAAATCTGGCCATTCGTCCGTGGCTGACCCTGCATGTTTTATGTCACTGTTCCGTCGGCAAGACCACCTAGGGACGCCCTGCCAGAGATCGTGATGTGTGGCTATCCCACCGAAATGAAGGCAGATGGATGTGGACAGGAATGCTTACCGATCCAGTTCTCCATTATGCTTTCTCATGGTTTCAGATGACCCCAAAACTCCTAATCCTGGATTCTCGCTCCCCTTTCGGGCTGTAATTTGCCTAATTGGGTCTAATAACTGATGCTGCGTGAGTCAGAGTAGAAGATGGATGAAATAAGATTCAGAGTAGCTGGACCAGGTGCCTGCTAGCTGCTTGCTCCACATTTATAAACCATTATGTGTGCTGAAATGGAGCCAGGTGACCAATTTATGCGTTAAAAAGGCTTGATTGCTACTCCATATATCCATTAAAAAGTGCTGACAGCATACAAGAGCTTTGACCTGTCACTACAGCCTTTGTCTGGAAAGCTGAACATGCAGCTTTTTCGTCAGAGAAACCACACACAGATCCGTTTGCCTCGTTAGAACACAGCATTATTTATGAGGTAGCCCCTTGAAACGTCGTGACAGTGTTGTTTTTGAAAGGTGAAAGGATCTGTAGGAAGAATGCTTGGATACCCTCCACACAGTAATTCACTCAGTGAGACTCCATTTGAATATCGACAAGTGGTTTATTCAGCAGGAATGGTGAACAATCTGTCAGTAATTTCCATATTGTCTGCGGAAGGCAGTACAGCACCAGTCATCGAAGCCTCACATTGAATGATAAAATGATAAATGGTAAATGGTAAGATCCCCAAAGTCTACATGTTGTAACCAATCAAATATCAAATGAGAATAAAAAAGAAAAAATGATTGATTTTGCCATTCCGTGTTTCTGTGATTGAGTCTAAAGCTACTCCTTTTATGTGAGACGTGTTAAAGCATGATAACTTACCACAATAACATTGAACTGTACATTTCTGGAAGCCCCACCTCCATCAGTGATGGACCTAAACCCTTAAATTCCAGGTGTTTTAGAGAGACATGGGCTCTGTAGCAGCCAACCACCTTGTTGAATTAATATACCTACAGTATGTGGCTGGACTGGCCCCAAAACCACCCAAAGGTAAAATAACAAGACTTTTGTGAGCAAACAGGCTCCCCAGATAGTTGAAATCTTTGGTATCATCGTGAGGAGCTTGTATTTTGCTGCATAGCGTATTTGGATGTTTAACCCCACACAGTTCTTCATGCATGTATGCATAAGATACGGATATTCAGGCTGAACTGGCAATTAAATAGAGCTCTATTTATATTCTATGTTTATTGTTATTTTTTCTCTGCTAGCTGATGTGATAATGCACTGAAAAACAAGATATACCAAACAAAACAAACGGGTCAATTATTCTTTCTTATTCACCACTGGAAAGCCTACATGCTGCATAAATATCCGTAAATATCTATAATTTATTGCAAACACTTCTGTACTGTAACCTACTGTAAATGGATTAAAATTTATTCAAAGCGGAATACTAGCCAAAAATAGTTCACGTAATAAAATAGCGTACCAAAGCCATGTAAAATTACTCAGGCCGAAACTAAAGCAACCCTAGGATTTGATCCATCAACTAGATAATATTGCATATAAAGTGTAATGCCGGTTTATGAGATGACGATGATAATGCCGTTCACCTCAATTTCCTGGCAAAGTTTTCCACGTGATTTAATAAATATGTAACAGGACGGGTGGAGAACGCCTCTCAGGCTACTTGCAGGCATCGCCTTTGGCTAATATAGCTTGACGATCAGCCAGAAAGTGGTGAAACGAAACTCTCAGTGTCTTAAACATATCTACACCGAGGACAGCCATTCCTTTCTTAATGCTGACGTGTGGAGTTTTTTGTTAATAAAATCAGTGTCGAATTTGCCTACAAAACACCAGGTATAGGAAAAGCTACGCTGGGATGTTTGAAACCTTGATAGTACTGGAAGCTCACAGTTCACAGTGTTTTCTGTCAAGTTATTTGGCAATGGGATCTCTACCGAGTCAAGACAACAATAATTTAAAACGGTAGAAAACAATAGCTACTAACCGTCACCCCCCCAACCCCACACCCCACACCCCATGCATTCACAGATCTCACACAAATACATTTTGCTCTACCTAATTGAAACACCTTAAAAATAACAAGAGAACATTATTAGAATGGTGGCCACAAGGCTGTGCAAAAGGGAAGCCCTCCAACCTTCAGTTAACACCCCCACCCCATCGCCCCCCTCCAGTCCCGCTTCCAGACAAACCCTTGCAAGTAACTACAAAATAGCACCATTATACAGTGGGCAGAGTTCTTATATGGTTCTGTTATATGATGCCATCATGTATAATGACAGGAAAAGAAAAGAAGGTGCTGGTTAACATAAGTAGGAATATTGGTTGATTACACAGTTACAGAGAGGACAGTGTGGTCAATGAGACGTGATCTCAGGTGAAGGAGAGCCATTGCAGGGAGACTGTGCAGGCGTTTCCAATCCCTCGGAGAAACCTCTGAACGAATCGGTTTTTGTGAGTCTCGCTCATGAGACTCGGTTCATCCCATGGAACAGCACAAGTCTGCGCGCTGGTGAAACGTTCAGTATAGAGCTGAGCCTCGGTAGTGTTCTTGTGAGAACCTGCAGGTGTGTATACAGCTCTACAACTATGTAGGAACCCACTGGATTCGATTTGTTTACGTCCTACCAAACAATCCAGACTGCCTTTCACAGGAATGCTCTTGTACAGTGGTGTGTTGTCTGGTGTGTGTGTGGCTACATAATGCTTCTGGAAAACAGTCAGATGCATGGTGATATCTTTCCCTTAAGCTAATAAGATAAACATACACATAAGTTGTATTGATCTTAGTGGTCTTTTTGGTAGGAAGTGGCTACAGTCCCACAGACTTCTGTAAGGCCTTTGTTACAACCCCTTTTTAAGTGGTCTTGCACACAAAAAAGTGTGCCATGGTTTTAGTCCAAAAGGGAGGTCTGGACAACCTTCTAATCATTTTGGTTTATATTTGGCTTACCAAAGCTGAAGACATAAGCCATAAAAGGGTAGAGCTTGTCCAACGGTGAACAGGGAAAGCATCACTTTACTGAATGGGTAACAGGCAACAAGATTCGACCATGATCTGAACCGTCTGTGCCAGACAAGAAATGAACTGAGAGGGTATGTATATTTATATGGGGGACTTTTGGAGTGTTCAACCATGGCCCCTCTTTGCACAGAAAGCCTTTTCTCTCCCCCAGTAATCCACTGGCTCAAGCCCAGTGCCCATCCCAGATGGTCACCAAGTGGTCCCTTGAAACAGTTTGGGTCAGTTAAAGTATCCAGCAGCTCTCTTGTATGAAGTTAACCCACAACTGTGACATGAAAGAGTTCATACCAGAGTTTAGCTATTAATTGACTAACTAGTAAACTAGCAGCTAGTTTTGTCCCTCCCCAGTATGGAATGGTGCAATGTATAAAATAGTCAAATTCTTTCTCTCTGTCTTTTTTTGTACATAGAGCTTATCCTGTTTCCTGCTGTTTGACTGAACCACTCCCCCCCAGAGGAGCAGGAGGAACACTCTTTCTCTCTCCTCTGCTTCGCACTGTCCATTAGTTCCACTTGTCTTGCTCTGCTGTTCCCATCGCCGTGCCCTCACATTCTAAAGTTCCTCCCCCCGGCGTTCCCTCGGCTTGAATTCTTCTGATGGACCTCCTGAAACAGAGAGAAAGAAGAGAGAGACAGAGATGGTGAGGATTGGAGGGAAAGAAAGAGGGAGCAGTGTGAGAGGTGTTGCAGACACAAATCAAGAAGGCAAACTGAGAACAGGAAAACAGCTTTGGGTTGAGAGTTCGTTCTCCGTGCCTGTAACAACACAGCTGTCCGCTGAACAGACTGTTATTTCCTTGCATGCAGGAAATAAAACCTCCTCCACTGTCAAAGCAGCACATGCAAGATCTTTGCCAGTGTAAGATTAATATGCATAATTCATGCAAGCTAAGCCAGGGGGCCGAAATCCGGAGTAGGACGAGCATGTGAGCCTCTGCTCTCTCCGGCCGAGGTGCAGAAATCGGAGGTGACGGGAGAACGAGCTTGACGTATGGGGAGCGGGACGGGACCTACCGAGAGAGTGCCCGCAGGTCTACCACGAAAACCACTTAGCCGGTTCTCCTGCTAATGGTTTTCTTTTTCAACCAGGGCTGTAAAAAAATAAAATGGGAGGGGGGCACTTAAATGGATGACACCCATTTGGGCAGAGAGAAAGAGAGCAAGAGAAGGATGCAGTGTGTCCTTGTTGGAGAATGTTGTGGTGGCATCCTTCCAAACAGCTAATGTGCTGTAGGTGGATGTTCAGTTCCCCAGTGGTGGATATTCGGTCAATGTCATGCAAGCATGCGGATAAAATGATGCATGCTGGAGGACCTGTAAATGTCATTCATGAGCTACTCTTTTAACCGTGAGTCGCACCTTCCCCTCATTCAGGGAATACCTACCTTGCAAGATGGGTGGCTATGACCAGAGACAGGTTTCTGCAGGAGAAGAAAATTGTTTGAGTTTGGTGTCACAGGCAGCATTACTGAAACCTTGATCAGACTATTACATTGACTGACAACTAGTGTGTTAGCATGATAACCTGATCAGTGCTGATTTTATTCAAGAAACCAAATATCCAACATTCCAACGTTCACATGACTTCATTATTTTGGTGAACTGGAGGCACACTTTTATAGCAGGGAAACAACACATGCATTCACTTCTAATTCCCTGCTGGGTTGCTTCAGTGTGCTTTAGTGTGCTAATGGGTCGGTAATACCTCCTAAAAGTCTTAGATTGTTTGCATGGAATGTGCCACAGGCAGTTTGGGAAGGAATTTGAGCTCACCTTTGGTGTTTTTGGGACGTCCGTGTGCCGCTGTGCCCGTAAAGAGCGTGGTGATTTGACTGGTGCACAATACATCTCCAGTCTTCGCAGCTCACAGCTCTGGAAGCAGCATTCATCCACGATGCCACGGTTGTGGGACCGCCGTGAAGGGGGACCGTAGCCTGTCGGCTTGCCTGTTGGACAAGAAGAGAGGTCTCAAGAAATGCAGAATCTCAGTCTACCCCTATCTCAAAAGTTCTAACCTGAGTCGTAAACGCAGCACACTTTGTTTTTTCTTAATGCCATTAGTGGCGCACCATAGGGATCCTGCTTGAGCAGCAAGGTCACACACCTTCCATTTTAATTCTGGAATTGTACCAACTCATGTAGGATAATAACTTCTTCCAAGACAACACACCGAAAGGCCGCATTAACCTGATCCTAAAGCAAGTAGTAAAGCATGGCGCACCGCCAGTTCACAGGCGCAATAAAGCTTGGCGCTGCAGCCAGACCATAACTCTTATTATTCCGATATACAGACAGCGTTAATGACATGGATTTCTCCAGTGTGAAATTTACAGGGTATCACTTTGCAAGAGCAGACCCTTTTTGGCAGCCGGCGCGCCGTAAAAAGGTCACAGTCACCCGAATGTTGAGAATATCACGTTCTTCCGTTTCCGACCTGATATCTTTTACCGAGTCTCCACATTAGGGAAGCCAAGTGCAGCCCCCGAAGGAGCTCGCTCAGTCTGCAGAGGAAACTGCGCTGCACTACAGACTGCACCTGGCAGCCCTGCTAACCGCTGACTCGGGAAGAAACACTGTGTGGCGATTCGATTGTCTGCAACATGTTTCCAAGAGGACATGGTGGAGCGTGGATATTTGCAACTCTTTTGCGGTGTCAGGGCGGCACTGAACTGTGTATCCTGACATTTCACTGTATTGCTTCTACCTTTTCTTGGTGCAAACAGGAAATGGGGACTGAGCATCATCTACTTGCTCATTTCAAACTGCAAATGAGCAAGTAGATGATGCTCAGTCCCCAGTTCCAGTGTTGCTGTTCAAAGAGGAATCTGCTGTGTCTAAACTCTTAAACCTCCCAGTCACTTAAGGGTTTATGTAAGAGTAGTCTATAGAGGCATCTGACTGACACTGTGTTCCTGCTTAGTCCTCCCCACACTCTCCATCCCCACCCCACCGACCCCCTCCCGGTGGCCTTTATAAAATATCTCACTCTCCACTTACAATTCCCGGCTCACCTAGAGCAATATAGCCCTGATAGGCTTTTCCCTGTTACCAAATAAAATAATAATAATTTAATATGGCATTTACAAGGAGGAAATGCCTTTCCCTTTCAGAGTTAATAGCTTTTGGCTCACTGGGCTGCCAGCGCTGACAAAGTGCATTAACTTCTGCTCTGCACTTGCTGTATACTGACAATGGTGTTTTGGAAAGGGAGGCGCTTTCATTCGGAAACAGATGCATCCCCACGGACTGCAGAGCCCTTGGGTGCACCTCTGGATTTGGGGGAGGGGGGCGTATACAGTGAATGAATGAATGAATGAATGAATGAATGAATGAACGAATGAATGAATGTGCAAATGAAGGCCTCAGTGGAACTTTTGTATGAGATGCATATCCAGTACGTATTTGCTAATGATTGCTTTTAGTGATGTACTACTGAGCGAGCACTGAGTGGAGAACAGACCACATTCACATGTGTGGTACATGTACGTCTATACGATGTAATATATTTAAACATCTAATGTCACGGATATGTCACCCCAAGAGTGTAAATACGCTTGGAATGTGCAAAAATGTCAGTACGTCCTCGAAGAACAAGCGCTCTTTGTGCTCTTCGTGGAAGAGCGGAGGCGCTTCAGGCCCTAGCCTGTGATTATGCATTCAGACAGGTTGTCAGGAGCCAGCAGATTTGCTCTCTGGATGACTTTCCAAGCATATCGGAAGTCTCCCGAATTACCGTCTGCTGTTTTCCTCGAAATAAGTCACACGATGCTACCACCCAAGCAGTGGGGAGACAGGAATCAGTGCGTGCCCCGGCGTGTACGGCAATCATTACGTGCAACTTCTCCAATGCAATATAATGAGGCGAAAATGGTTTTTGGTGATACATTTCAAGGGATCACGGCTGTAATGCCTGTAAACAATGGGCCATTGTTAAAGCATCACAAGCGAAAATGGCCAAAGATCCTCTTATTGCTCATAACCACAGTCAATTGAGGTAATGACAGACAATATGATTCAATGGAGCTGTTTTGATGTTTTTTCTTGTTTTTGTTTGATGGCAAGTGGGGCAGATTAGTTATATCCTTTTGTATGTGTGTGGGTTGGTTTTCTCATTTTAATACAGACCAAGGATCTCATTTTTTTTACATTCGCTTTGTTTGGAGATTTTAGTATGGATTACAGGCCTGTTGAGCTGATTTTTTGTGATTAAATAAGGCTGGAGGGGCTTGGGATAAGATGCTAAATATTGTAGCAAATGGAAGTAGCTGAGGCACTGCAGCAGAGATCGGTTTCTGATGGGTTCTAAAAAATATGGAGATGTGAACTTCAGCATCAGGAGTGTCAGTACAGTAACAGCTACTCACTTGCTTAAATTAATCCCACATATTGAAATTGGTTCTACGTTAAGGCTGACAACTAATGATGAGTCAGCATTTTTCCAACCAACTTTTGGATAGACTGGAGGAGCGTACATAAATTATAAGGTCATTCGCAACTATGGCAGAAAAATCTACGCCAGCTGTGAAAGCTGAACACTACTTTTGGGTGGCTCACTGGGCTTAGGCGCAGCTTCTGCAGAACAGGGGTGAATCCTACCCATGTTCTAGTCTCTAGTTATGCTGTATGGCATGTATGGATACCCAAGAACTTTCCAAGCTGTTTCTAAAGCTCAAAAAGCTCCTAAAGCTCCGAATGAATGGAAGGCAACATCAAATTCCTCACACTGGAGAAAAAAAAATTGTGCCAGCTTGCAGTTTCTGCAACCTGCTTGATGATCATGCTCCTAAAGCTCCAAAAGTTCCTAAAGCTCCAAAATAACAGGCAACATGGAACTCCTCATGCTGGAGAAAGGTTTTCTGCAAGCTTGCAGTCTTTCAGATCGGTGGTACTGTTCGACTACAAGCACCAGAGTTGGCTGAAGGTTTAAGAAAGTTGCTTCTTGTTGCCTGTGCACTGCCGCCAAAATATGTCATACCATTACTCTACTGAACCTGCTTTGGGGTCATGGTCCTCTACGAGCCAAGTCGTAGCAGAGAGAACCACTGATGGGTGATGGCTATGATCACATGCGGTAGCCTGGACTGGGCACCACTCATGGGCTGTACTGTTTTAAGCGTCTCCTGGAAGAAGCATCTCAGTTCCTCCTCCAGAATGGCACAGTTAGGAGCTGACTTTTACTGCCTCGCTGTGGTTAATAAAAAACACTGGATTCTTGGACCAGACACGAGTACACTGCCTGTGGAGTGTCAGTGAGTTTACGGTGCATCTGGGACCACAAAAGCTGCTATAGACCTGGAAACTACCTCTTTATCACTGGCACTGCAAAAGCATTATAAGCCAGCCACCCTCCCCTTTCAAAAAACCTTCTGGTATCCTTCCATGATTTGTTATGCAATTTGATTCCAGTGCTTTTGGGCCAGATGCTCATCCCGAGGATATGTGGCAGTGACCAGAAAGACCAAGGATACCACTGTTATGTGAACATGAAGTACCTTGTGTTGCGGTGGCCCGGTTTATGGAGACTATTAACCGTCAATTATGACTTTCGACAGGGGGGACAAGATCCAAGTCTGGGTGTTTTCACTGGCTTAAGCCGCTCATCTTGGCGGACCAGCGGCTCGGCCTTTGATGAGACACCTCTTTGTTCGCTTTGCCCCGTGACTCAGATGCAGTCAAAGTGTTCTTTTCAGGCCCTGCAGGAAAAATGACACCTTCCCCTCTTTTTTTACAGCTAAGAAGAGCACACAGGAGGTCTTTATGCAGCGCTCGGTTCGCTGCATTCTGCTCAAGTCCGCTGAAGGGCTAGGACGAGGGGGGGCATCCTAATCATCCTGTAATCCCCCATTAATCCCCTGCTGCTCTGGGACAAGAGCCGAATCTGTGAGTGGGTGGGTGATTTGCTGTTTACACATTTCCTCTTCCCTCGCTCTGGCCATGTCCAAGATAGCCCCGAATGAGGCTAGAAAAAGGAGAGTTCTGTATAAATACATCCCGGCCTTTCCTTGCTTACCTGCTCCCTCTCTTTTTGACACCTCTGCTTTGTCACCTAATGCATCAGTGCTATTGAGGATGGTAAATAAAGTCAGTCTTCCTTTCTACTCCCATGGAAATTTCCACTTTCCAAAAATTGGGATGTGTATCTGGAGCCGTGTGCCGAAAGTACTGGTGGAAATCTCAGGCTTGCTTCCGTGAACTTGAGACCATGGAGGGAAAACATATCAATTCAAAATCTCCAATCCAGAGGTCTTTTTATTAAAGAGCTCAGGTTTGTTGTCTTGAGCAGATCCCAAAACTTCCACCCCCATCCACCCTTCCACCACACACACACACATATCTGACTCTTGATGTTTCCCCCCCAACACGGTTCCTCTCTACAAAACCCTCAAACAGCAGAGTGTCAGACATGAATCTGCTTGCTGAGATATTACAAAGACAACTGAGAATTTCTAGGTCAGACTAATAATTGGAAAAACTGACTACCCTGCGGATCCCTCCCTCCCTTCTCCTCTGCCTCGTTCTCTGTGTCTCTCCTTCTCAAGTCAGCATTCTGTTTCAATAAATACTATTTTTTCCCTTCTGTCGACTAATATTTCACTTTTCTATCAAGGGACTTGTGAAACTTGAGCAGCTACTGCCTTCCTGACGTGAATCGAATGCACGGGTACATGCTACAGTACGGCCAGTGTTAGTGCCAGTGGCAGGTTGCTCGCATGAGTGTGTGTGTGTGTGTGTGTGTGTGTGTGTGTGTGTGTGTGTGTGTGTGTGTGTGTGTGTGTGCATTTCTCGGGGATAGAAAGTGGAGTGACAGCTGAGCAAACCAAACCATCACTCATTCCCATGTGTGAGAATGGATACATCAAAGATATTTTCTATAGATATTTTTCCATAGAAGTTGCAGCCATAGTGATGGTAGATAGGACTCTTCATTAAGGCTGCAGCAATTAGTCTGCCTCATCAACATTTCAAGATGTGCTGCTTCTTAAAAAGGTATTTTTTTCTGTGATTTTTGGGATTTGGCACACTGTGTGCGGTACTAAGGAACATTCTTAAGAATGATGTGTCGCCTGTGGCAACATCAATGCAACACACGGCCTCAGGTGGCATCTATAAAGCAATATGAAATGACATAAAATGGTAAAATACACTAATTTAAATAAATAATTCATCATTTAAGGTAATCCACAAAGGAATGTATCGCACAACCATCAGGAGGTCACGGGTTTAAATCCCAGTAACACTTCATTTTTTTATCTTTATATTGGCTTAAATCCTTTACTAAACTGTACAAATAAAGGCTTAACATGGAGTATTTATGTAGTAGTGGTTTAGCCTCTAATTTATACTTTGGCCTGGTTTGCCTTCTATCTTTTAGGCTTTTTAGCCTGTTATGTTTTAGCTCGATTGGTAATAAAATAAGTTGTCACTTTAAACATAACCTCATCTTTCATTATTGGTTCACCATGTGGTCCATGCTAACAGCAGAACAGCCTGGCTGTTAGTGAGTCGGTGCATTTATTAGCGTTTCAAACGCAGCTCAACCAATCAGATTTCAGGACTGCCAGTTTAACAAACTAAGTTAATTTAATCAGTTTAATACATACCATAATGTTTCTGAAACACATTCTCACTAATGCTGTGGCTCCAACAGTGCAAGTTTTTTTTATCTCCGCAAAATTTGATTGACAGAACACATCATGAGAACAAGCTAATCAGTAAACGCTCTTAATGTTAAAATGTATTCAGACAATCCTTGTACACACACACACACACACACACACACACACACACGGCTATGTTCTCCATAGAAAAGTACACCCAGTAGAATGGGATGCTCTAGAGCAGTTGTTCATGAGCCCAAGGTCAACATGACCAACGGTATTGGCCTATGGAACTGTGTTCTCATCCAGATCCTTTAGGATGAGTTGGAGTGGAGTTTGTGATCCAACTGGTCATCCAACATCAGTTACAATGCTCTCGCAATCAAATCATCACAACATCTAGTGTAGAGCCTGCAGACCAACTCCTGTTTTAATGGAATTGATTTCAGAAGGTTTTCAGTGCAAGGAATGAAATTTGCTATTGCTAACAATTTTTACAGAGCTAAACTGATTTAGCTAGGACAGTGTCAGTTCTAGCTTGTGTGGCACCCCTGGCACCCCTGGACCCCCCCCCCTCCCAACAAACAAACAAACAAACAAAAAAATGTTATGCACTAATAGTAATTTTTAATCTGTGCTTTGGAACAACACAAATTAATAAAATAATTAAATATTGTGGTTTATTTGGAAGCATTCAATAGTATGAATGATCTTACTGACTGCATTAGTTCTGTACAAAGCTATTTAATAGATCCTCCCACCCCCCTACATCCAGGGCTCCAAACAAAATAAAAACCTTAGGAGCCATTGGCTCCTAAACACAAAATATTTGGGATTATTTTGTAGGAGCCATAATCTCTGTCAAATGTGATATAAATAAAAAAAATATTGTCATGGCACATTTTGTCTTCAGTCTTACCCAGAGTGTTAAAACGAAACAAGAAATCACGACAAGGACAAAATTTTTGCCAAAGTAAAATTTCTCATTTAGTTAATGTTTATTTCTCCTATATTTCAGAATGCACTCTGCAACAGGTTGCCAGGCCGTGCATCTGTCAACAGAGATGATAGAGATGAGTCGGTCGCGAACGAGTAGGTTCTTTGACTAAATTTGGGAAAACAAAGGGCATAGACATAGAATATCACTAGACTGACCATAGACATAGAATATTACTAGACTTACCACAGACATAGAATATTACTAGACTGACCACGGACATAGAATATTACTAGACTGACCACGGACATAGAATATCACTAGACTGACCATAGACATAGAATATTACTAGACTGACCACAGATATAGAATATTACTAGACTTACCACAGACATAGAATATTGCTAGACTGACCACAGACATAGAATATCACTAGACTGACCACAGATATAGAATATTACTAGACTTACCACAGACATAGAATATTACTAGACTGACCACGGACATAGAATATTACTAGACTTACCACAGATATAGAATATTACTAGACTGACCACAGACAGAATATTACTAGACTTACCACAGATATAGAATATTACTAGACTGACCACAGACATAGAATATTACTAGACTGACCACAGACATAGAATATTAC
>JBBJLS010000128.1:29776165-29794147 GCA_037577275.1 Bryconaethiops microstoma | reverse complement strand
CTGTGTGGCCAGTCAAGTTCTTCCACACTGAACTCCTCCAGCACGTCTTTATGGAGCTGCTTTGTGCACTGAGACACTGTCATGCTGGAACAGAAAAGGTTCTTCCGCAAACTGGGTCCACACAGTTGGAAGCATGGCCTTGTCTAAAATGTCTTGGTCTGCTGGAGCATTAAGATTCTCCTTCACTGGAAGTAATTAAATAATTAAGCCCAATACTTTTGTCCATATAGTGCACTTGGTGGCCGTTTTAAAAAGAAAATAAATAAGTGAAGGACTGACCATATTGCATCTGCATATTTCCTTAAAAAAAAAGAAGCAAATTCTCAAAGCACTTGGATGAGACAGCTTGCCCATCAGATAGGTGATCTTCATTTTAATAGCATGTCGGCTGTGAAGAACAAAGCGGCTCTTTTCCTTTCAGAACGTTTGGACAATTGCAGAGCAGTGCAGACTTTGACGATGATATCTTTTATCTGTCTCTTCTTTTGCCCGTTACTCCCACTCCAAGTCTTAATCTCTGCCTCTCCCCCTCTCGCTCTGTGTGTCTGGTCATGAGGCTGACAGCGCGAGGCTAATGTGGGATTAATGGTTACCCATAGAGAGGCAGCGAGCAGATAGGGCCAGACATCTCTCCTGAAAGCACTCATTACGCTCTCCCCGTAATTACACTAAACCTAATTATTGTCCCAGCCTTTTGTGATCTTCAAAGCCAAGACGTGACAAATAAAGCCGCTTGAGAGTTGCGCGACGCGGAAAAAAAAGCTTAATGAACAATAAAATCGACAAAATGCATAAGGAAGGGTGGGGGGGGGAGAAAAAAAAAGTGCGAGGCGATGTTAAATCTGTTGACATTTAATTTGTTGGTGCAATGGAAGCATGCGTCCCACTGGAACACAACATCGGGCGCAAACAAATGTGTCGGATGCGAGGCTGCAGCGGAGGGATGAAAGATGGGTTTACTAACACGTCCCTCCGTTTCTCTTTCATGTTAATTAGAAATCGCGTCCTTTTGTTTCTTTACCCGGGCGCTTATTTATTCTCCCATTCCGTCCATTAGAACAAATTTGCAACATGAGACGCAAATAATTGGATTTGTCTTTATGGCTGTCGTGGACGGGGGAGCATTTTATTTTGAATTGTCTTCACAGATCCGCATAGGGATATTCGGTCGTTACGGCTCCGTTCTCGGTTGTGTTGTCGTGGTTGTGGCACTTTTCCTCTCTGACCTGCTAAATTTGTCTTTGTTTTTCTTTGTTTTTTTTTTTTTGCAGTATGGCCGGACTCCAAGTGACTGGACCTTCCTCGTGTAGACGGGCATTGATGTTGTAGGGACCCAAAAATACAACGTACAAACTAATGCACACAAACACACACACACACACACACACACACACACACACACACACATGAACACACTTCACCACACCCGCACACACAAAGAACAAGCCAACTTGAAGATGAACAAGAAAATTAAGAGGTGGATTCTTAGTAGTGTGCAATAATTGTACCTTGATTGCAATATTCCTTTTCATTTCCGTGTAATTGTAGGAATGTGTCTCCGTCACATTAGATCTACATTAGATGTCTGACACTCGACTTGGAACCCGGATAAATTATTATTTTTTAAATAGTAGATATGTTTTTATTTGGGAAAAATATTCCAACCTGCATTTCGTGTTCCTTCAGGCGTGTTATTTTTTATGTGAGCCAGTCGAAAAGAGAGCACGCCGAAGAGGACCTGTTCCGCGGTTTTAAACGAGTGGAGGCGTCTTAATTGCGAAAACGTTCAGGACTTTAAGCATCGACAGCTGTAGGGACAGCAGCCGGAATTGAATCCTCATTAATGCTGTAACCTTGGAAACCAAAGTCACTAAACAGAGTCAAACCAAAGTCTGATGAAACAGTGTTTCACTTACTGAGCTCACCTGATGACAAATCTTTAGACAACTTACCTAATTAACTTTGCATTGGATCTACTGAAGGAATATTGTTTTATCCAGAGTAAATAAAATACTAATTCGACACGCGAGGCAAGTGTCCAGTGGTGTAGTGTAGTGCATAACATCGCTGCCCTCTGAGCAGGAGAGCGGGGTTTGACTCCTACCCTAGGCCACAAACCACATACGGGGGGTCCTCGGGTTACAAGAGTCTCGACATACGACGTTTCAAGTGTACGACACTCACTTCCGTCAAAATGTAAAAAAATTGAGACGTGGGTTTTTGGACGTACGCCGTTAGTGTCGTACTTACAGACTACGTGGGTGAACTAGTTTGGTTGTGCGCGGCGGAAGAATACGCAATAATGTGGCGTATGAGTGAGGGAGACAGCGCCCCCAGTACAGTACAGTGAACAAGTACAGTATATTTGTCCTTTTCCTTTTCCTGTGGCTTAGTTGTGTTTTTATGTTCTAGATCAGCGGTCCCCAACCTTTTTTGCGCCACGGACGCTATAATGTAAAACACTGTTTTCACGGAGGGGTACAGATACAACTAAAAACAAAGTCTGTAAAAATACAACTCAAACGACTCTGATAATCAATAAAATATTTTTTATTCTGTCTTTCTGTGCGGCCCGGTACCAAATGAATTACGGACCGATACCGGTTCACGGCCCGGTGGTTGGGGACCTCTGTTCTAGATTATGTTTTTACAGCTGTGTCAGGATCAGTAAGTGACTGAGGCTCAGATAAGATAAGATAAACCTTTATCGGGCTAGGGTGTATTTCAACTTACACCAAAATTCGGGTTCTGTCACTGTCGTAGGAACCCGAGGACCCCCTGTAACACCAATGTGAGTCTTTGGGCAACATTCCACCTGTAAAAAAGTAAACTGGATAAAAGTAAGTGCTGTAAATGTTTGTTTTGACGGCACAAGTTTGTCTTCAGCCCTGCCACCGACGGTGCTTAAAGTCTTTTCCAACCTTGTTTTTACATTAAATAGAAAGCACACTGATCCAGAGCTCACAACACTATTTTGAGCTCTGATTGGTGGAGGACCGTCTCTTCGGCGGCGTGTTGACTGTGGACATGACCATTCCACAGCAGCTACTCGCCAGAAATAAACATTAATGTCCTCACCATTCCTCACACCAGCCAAGTCCATGCTACAGCCAAAGCTTGGCTTCAGAAGTATCTATAATGAGTTTTTTAAGTAATTTTTTGTTGATCAATTTAAGCGCTTCGTAAAAGAGCAAAGCACTATTAAACCGTATCTGCCATAATCCATCTCTGTGTACATGTTCGGCTGATCACGGGTACCAGATTTCGTTGTGGCATTCGTGGCGGGCTGGATCTCGTCTCAGTGTCTTTGGTACGGTTCGGGTTTGGGCCTCAGTTTCAGTTTCCAAATCTACGTGACTGATACAGTCGCTTCCATTACCTTGCACTTAAATCACAATATGTCTTAGTGCTTTAACCCGCACAGAAAGAGTTTGACCTGGTTTATGACCAGTTTATTGATTAACACACATGACCGGCTTCTTGACGATCAATACTTTGCCAAATACGGTCTGCAGTACTTTACAGATTACAGCACTGTTGAACAGCGAGAATCAAAATTTGAAAACATGATCATGTGTTTGATGCAATGAATGTGATGCTTCAAATGGTTACATTGATCAGTTTATAGTTATAGAGATAATCGGAAAATGCTGGATGGGTTCAAAAAGATGGATGGGATCCAATCCTGTATTGAATCAGTCCTGAAATAGAACGCACTCAAACGATGTGATGTTAGATGTGTTAGATCTTTTAGAGCAATAGGGTGTTTTAGTAGTTTGACTATTATAGACTTCTTTTAGATGCTCAATCTTAAGTGCTTCAATTAAAAACATCGTTTTAGGAACTATTGGCCAACACTGAAGGTTTCATTATTGGAATCTGAAAAAAAGAGTGTTATCATGCCATCTCTAATTACAGTCTTAGACATGAAACCAGGATAAAAGGTGGTATCTCAGTAATGTAACGCTGAAATGGCCCTCTGCCTCGAGGAGGGTGCGATGAAGGAACTCTCTGAGGGCGCGAGGAGAAGGTGTTGAGGCCACATGTGTGCACCACACAAGTGCACAAGTGCCAGATAATGATTACGCCTAAGTACCTTTTACCGATAATTGAAGAAAACGCTCTCTACATTTAAGAGCTTTGCACCATTTTTCTCTGGTAGAACAGCTCAGGTCAAAGTCAGATATCAGCACTGAAAGGGAACATTAAGATGTCCATAATATCCGTGTATTCACAGTAAAATCAATGTTGGTATAAACATCTTTTCCTTAAAGGGGAATTCCAGCACTTCATTCTACATTTCTGCATAAAGGTATACATAAAGTAATTCAGGGTGGTCTGGTGGTCAGAGGGTGGCGCTGTCGCCTCACAACTTCTTCCTTTGCATGTTCTTCCCATGTCTGTGGGTTTCGCATGGGTTTTCTCCCACAGTCCATAGACGTGCACATCAGATGTATTGGAGATGCAAAATTGACCCTATGGGTGACTGAGTGTGTGTGTACGTGTGATGGACTGTCCAGTTTCTCTGACTTTTGCCCTGTGAGTGCTGGGATAGACTCCAGCACCCTCACATCCTTGATTATGATAAACAAACGAAAAATGCTGACTTAAATGTTTTTACCGTGGTGGTGAATGGAACCAGGCGTCATAATGTCTACAGCATACATATAACCAATTTCTTAACAATTCAACTTTGCATTTACGGCATTTATAAAACGCTTTTCTCCAAAGCGACTTTCATTCCCTAACTACAGGGGGCAGTCTCCCTGGAGCAACGCGAGGTTAAGGAACCAGTGGGAACCCAGTGGTGGTTCTGCTGAAGGTAGGATTCGAACCCATGACCTCTTGGTCCAGAGGCAAGTATCCTACCCACTAGACCACCACCAAAACCCCCATGTTTATATGGATGTTGATGAGGTAAAATAGTGAATCTGAACTAAATCTTTTTTCTTTGGTGACTATTTTACCTCACGACGCCCTGCATGTATCCCTCCACCATGAATGGGTTTAGTTTTGGGACCAAAATCTTCTCAGAACTCAGGCGGCGCAACCAGAAGCATTTGATGGAAAAACTTTCTGTGAGGAGATTTTAGAGGCAGACGTGTGGTTCCTTTCACCTCCACTGTGAACAGTTCCGACTTCTAAAGTTCCTCTAGAACAGGGCATTTCCCACCAAATCCACCAATCCAAAAAATGGAATACCCCTTTAAATCACTTTAGATCTGTGTTGCCTTGATTGACATATAGCGATGAGAAGACAAAGCACAGTTTGTTTGATCGTAGTTCTATGTTTTATACTGTAGATGCGTCTATATTATTGTGAATGGTCAATAAAGTGCAGTACGTTAAAATGAGATTTCTCCATGATCCCCTGAATAAATGTGCTAAGCAACAGTTTGTCTTTAAGAGTGATTTTTGGGTTTTCACAGAATATGGTCATAAGGACCTTGGCAACCATAGGCAAACTGTGGTGTGTGTGTGTATATGTGTGAGTGTGTGTGTTTGAGCCGGAGCAGCAGAGAGAATTGGGACTGGGTATTGTAATGATGTATGAGTAGGTTCGTTAGAAAGAGTTTGGTGGGGGGGTTTGGTTGCAGCCCTGAGGGCTGAAGGCTTTCCTCGACTATTCCTCTGTCCCAAACTTATTCATCATTTCAACGTGCCCTACTTGTGTTAAACATCATTAATTCATTCAAGGCACACACACACACACACATACACACACGTTGTATCGACCACAAACGTACAACAGCACAAAGAAATATTTGGACAGTTTATTGTGTTGGGAAACAACATATCACAGGTGCATTTATTTAAAAATACAATTTAAAAACATTCCAAGACTGACATTCTTGTTTTGGTGAAGTGTTCCTTTAAGGGGGGCGTGGTGTGTTTCAGAATGTTGTTCTTTATGGACCTCATGATCCCATCGATGAGCCCAAGACTCTTTAGAACCCCCCTAAGTGCAGCCTGGTTGGAATTTCTCTCCACACTAAGGTTGTTTTTCCACTCCACAAAGTAACATAATCTTTGGCACTAGAAAACGAACCACTTTCTTCCACGGACCTGAAGGGTCCAGGTTTAAGGTCCTTGGTACCTGAGGAAATTGGCACCTAATGGGGACCTAAAGTCTTTTCCAACAGATAAAGCTAATGACAGTTTAGCAGATTCTTTACTCTTTCAGTGAAGATAAAGTCACCAAGCACTGTTGCCGTCACCACCAGCAGGAAAACTAGAGTGGTAGACATGCTCATTTTGGAATGATTTTCTTGTAAAGGGGTGAAAAACTCGTTGGGATGTGGCGTAATAGTTAGGTATCTAACATCATTAGCGTTTATGCCAGAAAAAGCTCCTATTTTCACATTTTACAGATAAAATATAAACGCTGCTTGATTCTTCACACACTTCTGTGGAAATGTAGACACCCTTGTGAGTGTGTCCATGTAGAAAAGCGCACTATGATGTTTTGTATCAGCACAGCTAAAGCTTAAGTAAGCCAGATAGCTAATGAGTCACTTTAAAGAGAAAAATATTGAAGCGCTGGTTAATTTTACACACAAGCCTGAGTGAGACATTATAGTGAGGCAAGCAAGGCAGCCAGACTAGATGCTTTGTAGAGGTTTTGATGGTTCCAGCTGTCACAAACGAGTAGAAAGCGAAGTAAAGCTTGGATTAGGATCTGTTCTTGTTTGTGACTGTTCAATAGAGAGAACGAAACCACACAAAGAGTCACAAAGAGTCTTTTCTAGCCAAACATTCTTAATGTTTTTAAGTGGTTGAAGTGTCCAAATATTTTTTGAAGTTATTGTAAATGTGCAGTTAAAAATGAAGAGACAAAGATTTTCTTGACTGAAATAATTGAGGAGTAAATGGGAATTAAAAGTGGGAATTGGGGCGGGTGTGAACGCAGCCACGTTGGAATTCAGATCAGGTGTGACTGACTGACAAAGTGTCGTTGTGCTCGGTGTAGGTGGGGGTGGTGGTGGCGAGAGGGGTCTCTCTCTCTCTCTCTCTCTCTCTCTCTCTCTCTCTCTCTCTCTCTCGCTCTCTCTCTCCCTCTGAGTGCGAAGGCACCAGCGATCCTGGAACCGAGTCAAACCCCGTCAGCATAATGGATCAGATTAAAGCTGCGAACGCTTGGCAGCTTCGTGCCCACGGGCCGTCACACTCTGCACGCTCCTGCATATCTCTCCCTTTCGACAACATGGAACGGACACCGTGTACGTCGCTTAGCCGAGGATCAACTCGACAACCCGTCGCCGCTTGAGTGATTTCTATTGTTGGCTCACCCGACGTCTTTATTCATTCCCAGCCTCGCACAATTTCATTCAATTGCAGTCCTTCACAACCTTTCTGCTGGCCATTCCCTCCCTTCCTTTGTGCGACCTATCTCAGAAATGACCTCCGTTCAAGTTTTGAGGACTTGGGGAGAATACCTGAGATTCGCCCTCTCCTGCTCCGATTGGCTGTGCTCCTAAACGAGAGGCTCTGTGGGGCCGGGCCCTGGCTGGCTGTCTGGCTGGCTGGTTTCTGTTGAAGCCTGAGCAGTCTGGCTGCAGCTACCCACTGACTGACCTGGTCTAGTGCCCAGACAGCCTGCCTCTCTCCCTGGTATAAACCCAGGCAGCCAAAGCCTCTCTCCACTCCCTCAAAGGCCCGGCTTGTCATTATCTCCTGCCTGACTTCCTTCCCCTCCGGTCTGGTGGTGAGACCGCGTCGTCTCCCGCCTTACCCATGAGTGCCGTGCCTGCAGAGGACCATCTTAGCACCTTAACCCCTGGTGCCCTGCCCACAGAGCCTGAAACGGCGTGCGTGTGCCCTCCACCTCCGCCTCGCTTGCCTGGGCCCTCCAGTTGGGCCCTTCTCTGGCATCCCTGGCATCACGCCTCTGCCTCAAGAGAACGTTTTGTCACTTTTCATTCGGAGGGAGAATGACATCGCCGGGCAAGGAGAGAGAGGCGGTCCGTGGTGTTTGGAGAATATGAAGCCATCTGACACACACACACACACACACACACATACTCACACATACGGAGCAGTTCGTTGTTTTGTGCCGAACGACTCTTTTGTGCTCTGGGCGGCGTGTTCCTCACCGCTCCACCAATCTGACTTGACAAGTGCGCCGCTGTCATCTTGAGTTTGTCCGATTTGAAATTCTAATTAATGAACTTGCAGTCACTTTGCGTTGTTTTTCCCCCTCGTTCACCCAAGTTGTTTGTTTGCAGAGGTTCGTCTTCTATTCGTCTCCGGACTTCAGAGCCTCCGCGTCCCGGAGCAGATTTTAATCTGCTGGAACTCGATGATGGGCCTCGCTCTTGTAATTAAAAGAGCATAATGACCTGAGATGGTAATTGTTGATGGCTTTAAAAGGAAGAATGCCAGAGATTCCATCATTTAATGGTGGCCTTCAACTCGTGGCTAGCCTCGGACCCCACGTTTCTTGAAGGCCAGAGAGGGTCACGAGGCGTTCCGGTCGCGGGAACTCTCGAGTTCAGTGCAGAAATGGTCTGGGATGTTCTTTCCCCCAGGAATACCATTCGCTCGTCCACCACCAGGTGGCAGTAGCATACTTGATGCTGCAACCCAGCAAGTCCCTCCGTTCCATCTGTCACAACACGGCCCCCTCGCTCCCTCTCTCTTTGTCTCTTTCTTCGTTTCTTCATCTCTGAGCATTTTGGATTCCTGCCAGTCAGAGTGAAAATGGATGTAGAACTAATCTATTTCCACGGACGTCTTAATCCCCTAATACAGTGATGAAATCATTTAATCGCAAATCATCAACATCATCACCGCCATCATCATCATCATCATCATCATCTTCTTCTCCCCGGCCTCCTCCCTCCAGTGTTGCATTAAATGTTTAAATAACGGGGGGTGATTAAGAGCAGCTTTGCGCGGGCTGTGACAGACAGCGCCCTGGATGCGGTTTTGTTCGCCCGGCCCGGGTGGACGCTGGGTGTCAGTTGCGGCGCGGTGACATTAGATGTTCGTTTATCCTCGTCTCGCTCGTGTTATCTGCCTCCGCCGAGTTTTAGCCCTGTTTTTTCTCTCTCTCTCTTTTTTAAACACAGCCGTGCTTAAAGGCTTAAGGGCCTGTCTGTAATGGAGGGATGGAAATCACACTTCAGTCATTTCCAGAGAATTCCATCAGGGAACAGAACCTCAATCCCTTGTCTGCCGCATTTGGGTATTTTGCTTTTTCTTTTTTTCCCTCTTTTTTGTGTCAAATGACTTGCAGTAAGAAAATAGAGATGCACTGTCTGAGGCCCCTCTGTTTCAGTAAGAAAATGTGCGAGAAAATTAGTACCCTCGTATAAAGTGCACACCTGTAATACTAAAACTGTACTTTAGCTTGAATCCTTATTAAGAATAAAACTGAAAACCCGAGTATAACACTTTATTTCATTTTTTCATGTTCAAGATGTTTGCAGTCTCTCAACCTTCTTCTGATTTCAGCCTAAAAACAACCAAAAATTGTGCCACAAAAGGGTCTTTGAAGGAAGAGGTAGAAGAAACCTATTTTGGTTCCATGTTTGCAAATAAGTGAATGGGAAAAATTGTAAAAAATATTTTAGTGATTTTAGACCATATGAAGGTGCTGCACTCTTGAAAAGGTGACACAAGGGTTTCTGTGAGTGACGCTATAGAAGAACCATTTTATGGTCAGAAAACTTTACTGTTCCTGAGGAAATTGATTAGGCTACGACTGCACAGACACACAGACACACAGGGACAGAAACAATAGAAAAAATATTATATAATAAATAAATAAATAAATAAAATTCAAGAAAATACTCTGAACTTTATAGACTATTTGCTATATAAACAATTCTCGAGGTCAGAAAGGGGGGTGCATTTAAATACAATACAGTACAAAGCGATACAATACAATACAGTACAGTACAATACAATACAATACAGTACAATACAATTTAATACCATAAAATACAATACAATACAATGCAATTCAATACAATACAATATAATAAAATACAATACAGTACAATTTAATACCATAAAATATAATACAATGCAATTCAATACAATACAGTACAATTTAATTCAATGCAATGCAATGCAATACAGTACAATACAATACGATATAATAAAATACAATACAATACAATACAATATAATACAATACATTACAATGCAATTTCATACCATAAAATACAATACAATGCAATTCAATACAATACAATACAATACAATACAATTTAATTCAATTCAATGCAATGCAATGCAATACAGTACAATACAATACAAGACAATACAATACAGTACAGTATAGTACAATACAATACAGTTACAAAACAATACAATACAGTTCAATACAATTACAAAACAATTACAATACAGTACAATACAATTACAAAAGAATACTATACAATACAGTACAGTAAAGTACAATACAATACAGTATAATACAATACAATTACAATACAATACAAAACAACACAATAGAGTACAATACAATACAAGACAATTCAACATAATACAACATAATGCAATACAGTACAACACAATACAAAATACAATCCAATTAATAAAATTACTAGTTCCAAAACTCCATGCACTCCTACACTCCAAATCTATTGTTAGACAAATCTGTAAAATAGCTGTGGTGGTTCTCCAGTTGGAATTAGTAAATAATTGAGAGTTTAAATCAGGAGTGGCCAACAATGTTTTTATCATTAATGTCTCTGTGTGATGTTATGCCTTTATGAGCATATTGTGAATATCGTCATTATATAAAAAAACAGCGGCTGTATGTTTCTCTATAAGAGCAGAATTAGTGCCGTTTAACTGGATTTAGTTCATTAGAAATGATTAAATTATACAGTATTTTAAAATGCGCTGGTTCTACTGGTTCTTTTTCACTGTATCAGTCCCCTTTACTATATTTGCCATCTCTAAGTGCTGGTGAATGGTGAGAACATAAAGTAAAGGTTCTTTACCGCTTAAACAGCTCTAATAATGTTTAAATTATCCATTAAACTATCCTAAAGGTTATTCAAATACACACAACTAATTTACACAAGTGGTTTATTTAAGATCCACTCACTGAAAGGTTCTTCAGGGAACCAGTAATGGTTCTTCCGTGAAGTTACACAAGAGTGGGTTCTAAAAAATTTTTATTTTTAGTACACTTGTGTCATTAAAAGGACATTTAACCTTGTAAAGGTTTTTCACTCTCACACATCTTATTTATTAAAAATGATTTGTGAAAGAACCGTGCAGTGCAATGTTCTTTAGGGAACCAATAATGGTTATTCCACAAAGAAATGAAGAACCCCCTATTTTAAGAGTGTATACCAATTGAGGGTTTCTACTTAGAACATTTGTACCATATGGAGGTTCTTTAAACCTTGAAAAGGTTCTTCGCACTTTTACGTCTTGTTTACAGAAACGATTTCCAGAAGAACCATGTAGTGAAATGTTCTTTAGGAAACCAGAAATGATGCTTTTATGATGTAACACAAAGAACCCATGTTTTTAAAAGTGTACACCACATGAGGGATTCATTCTATAACATTTGTATAATTTGTAGGATCTTTAAACCTTGAAAAGGTTCTTCGCACTCACAGAAGAACCATGCACTGAAAGGTTCTTTAGTGGTTCTTCTATGGCACCATACAACTAATGAGACTTAAATTTTCAATATGTTGTTGTATAAGTTCTCTGTTAAGTGTTTCTTGGTCCATCTCTTCTTCTGCCCACCTCAGGTGTTGTGAAATGGGTCTCCTGACTGAAGATCTCCTCACCAACGTTGTCGAAGGATGTAGACGAACCACTTCTGGTTCCATGTTTGAAAAAGTGAATGGGAAGAATTTTAAAAATATTTTAAGCGATTTCAGACCATATGAAGGTGCTGCACTCATTTGAAAAGGTGCCACAAGGGTTTCTTTGAGTGATGCTATAGAAGAAACATTTTATTAGAGTCAGAAAACTTTACTGGTCCTGAGGAAATTGATTAGGCTATGACTGCACAGACACACAGAGACAGGAACAATAGAAAAAATATTGTACAAACGTATAGTCAAAAGAAAATAAAACTCTTAAGAAAATAATCTGAACTTATTTTTTTTTATGTTTAACTTCTCTGTTAAGTGTTTCTTGGTCCATCTCTTCTCCTGTCCACCTCAAGTGTTGTGAAGTGGATCTCCTGACTGAAGTTCTCCTCACCAATGTTGATCTCCAACATCGAGATCTTTATCTTTGACCCTGGTTCACGGCCCTAAGGTGGACGAATTCCAGATGGCTCTGCAGAGCTCCACATTTGAACAGTAAACCCTCAGAAACTCACTGGAACAGAAGAGCATCTTCATTTTAATAAAAAATATGTTCAGTCTTAATGAAAGGCTGTTTTTTCCCCACTTTCTCCATGTTTTTGACATCAGAAGTGGAGCTCTCTAGCCAGAAATGACCTCAAATTAATCGCAGTTAATTTTTTTATATGACTTACTTATGCACATAACTTTTCAATAATGCGTACCAATTCAAGATTCAAGATACAGTTATAAACGTATAGATTATAGATATGTAATTTCTTATGGTGTACTAAATAATTACAGATATGCAGTTCCTTATATATGTCACGTTTCCCTCTTCACCGGAAAGAGAGCAGGCACAGAAGCAGACATTCTTGTTCATCTTTCTTTCTTTTATTTTCCAAAACGTAATTGAAACAAAAGGCACAAGGGCCTGATACAAAACTCACAGCTTTTGACTCAACTGAGATAGGAGAAACGGTTGACCGACAATCTCAACTGAAGACACCACCCCTTAAGTATCTCCAACTCAAAACCCCTAACCAATAAACAAACACAAACACTCATTACTCGATAACCCCCCCAGCCGTGGCTATAAACAAGAAACCCAAATCCATGTCATAATAAAAGTTTAAACATAAAATCTAAATACAAAACTTAAACCAGGGTGGCCTCTAGCAGCCACCCACCGTCACTGTCCCCAGACCTGACAGTACCCCGTCTCTAGAACACCCCACCGAGGCGCAAACAGACCCCCATAACATCCCAAAGGCGGAGGCGGGGAAGGCGGAGGCAAAGGGAAGCATCCTGTGAGCCCCACCTGTACGCATCTCGCTGGATGACATCCTTACTCTCGGAGCCCCCTACTGGGAGCCCCTCGCTGTCTTTGGGGGCAGAGCCCCCTACCGGGAGCCTCTCACTGTCCTCGTGGGCAAGGCCCCCTTCTGGGAGCCCTTCAGCAGGGAGCCAGTCGCTGTCCTCCAGGGTGGAGCTCCCTCTAGGGTGGAGCTCCCTTCAAGGGATTCCACCGCCCCATGGGGCAAAATCTCAAAAAGGGTGTAATGAGGAGTGGAGCTAGGTCTGGGGTTCTCCTCTTAAGCCCTCCCCGGGCTTCTGAGCTACTGTTAAGCCCTCCCTGGACCTCTGAGCTACTGTTAAGCCCTCCCCGGGCCTCTGAGCTACTGTTAAGCCCTCCCCGGGCCTCTGAGCTACTGCTAAGCCCTCCCCGGGCCTCTGAGCTACTGCTAAGCCCTCCCCGGGCCTCTGAGCTACTGCTAAGCTCTCCCCGGGCCTCTGAGCTACTGTTAAGCCCTCCCCGGGCCTCTGAGCTACTGCTAAGCCCTCCCTGAGCCTCTGAGCTACTGCTAAGGCCTCCCTGGGCTTCTGAGCTAACACTAACCCCCTCCAAGGCCTCAGGGTTAAAGCTAACCCCCTCTAAGGCCTCAGGGCCTAGCTGCCCAGATAACAGGCCTAGCTGCCCAGCTAATGGGCTACCTGGGCCCTGTCCGGGCTGTTTCAGACTTGGCGCAGGCACAGGAGGCGGGAGCCTTCTTGGCGCTGGCACAGGGGGCTGGAGACTTCTCGGTTTTGGTACGGGACACGCCCTCACTGGAGCTGGTGCCGCTTCTGAGATGGAAGCTGCCTCTGCAGCGTCTCGAGCCGACGACGCGTCCTTCACGGCTCTCTCGGCTTCACCATCTTGCACCGCTGCTCTCGCGTCTTCTCCAGCTGCAGCTTCTGGGATGGGAGCTGACTCTCCAGCATCTCGAGCCAACGGCATGTCCTTCACAGCTCTCTCGGCTTCACCCTCTGCAGATTCTGGGACGAGAGCTGCCTCTGCAGCATCTCGAGCCAACGGCGCGTCCTTTGCCGCTCTCTCGGCTTCTCCAGCTTGCTCCGTGGCTACTCCAGCTTGGAATACTTACACGAGTTGGCTAACAAGAGCTATTAATTGTTCCAGCTGGGTCCCCTGGTCCACTACCAGCTGCTGGATCTACTGCTTGGCCAGTGTAGCCTCGTCGATGCTCCGGAGCTTTCTTGGTGCGGGCACAGGCTGTAGCTGTCTTGGCGCTGGGACGGGACGCGGGAGTGTGGCTGCAGCGACCTCTCGCTCTATTGTCCTCAGAGCCAGCGGGAGAACCGAAAGAGCTCCAACGTCTGGCACCTTCGCCGGGGTGTTCAAGGCGGGCTTTCGTGCCCGCTTCCTCCTCACGGGTTGAGGGTCCTGGCAAGACGCCAGTCAGAGGATCAGAAGAGCACCTGCATCCGGCGCCTTCGCCGGGGTGCTGCAGGCGGGCTTTCGCACCCACTTCCTCCTCACTGGTGGAGGTGCCTTGAACCCTGGACTGTAGCGAACAGCCCAGTCCCGAGCAATCCACATCGCAAATTCTCCCATGAGCCTCCCTTATTCCTCTGGGGTGAGCTCCTCGCACCCCCATGCCAAATCTGCTGCGCCTGCAGTTGGTTGGTCGGTCAATCTGTCACGTTTCCCCTCTTCTCCGGAAAGAGAGCAGACGCAAAAGCAGACATTCTTGTTCATTTTTCTTTCTTTTATTTTCCAAAACATCAACTAAACAAAAGGCACGAGGGCCTGATACAAAACTCACAGCTTTAGACTCAACAGAGATAGGAGAAACATAAACCCAGCTCGACGGTTGACCGACAATCTCAACTAAAGACACCACTCCTTAAGTATCTCCAACTCTAAACCCCTAACCAATAAACAAACACAAACACTCATTACTCGATAACTTCCCAGCTGTGGCTATAAATAAGAAACCCATACCCGTGTCATTATAAAAGTTCAAACACAAAAGCTAAATACAAAACTTAAACCAGGGTGGCCTCTAGTGGCCATGCACCGTCACTGTCCCCAGACCTAACACTGTATAATATTTTATTGTATTCTATTGTTTTCTTAATTTTTGCTGCTCTTAACTTTGTACTGTTCACTTTCTGCCATGACAAAGCAAATTTCCCACTTGTGGGATTAATAAACGTGTTATACCATTAGAATTATATCCAATATCTTTATTATAATCTCTTATGTGCAATATCACTACTTGTGTGTTGTGGGTTTATATCCAAACTGCTAGTGTCATCATGAGGTTCCCTTGAGTAAGGTACCGTCCCCACACACTGCTCCCCACACACTGCTCCCCTCATTGGTGGCAGCCCCCTGCTTCACTTGGTGAATGGGTTAAATGGGTTAAATACAGAAAAAGAATTTCACACTGTTCACTCTGTGTGCTGTGGCGTTTTCACATGTGACAATAAGGGACCGCTTTACTTTACTTTACAATAACAGATTCAGTACAGAGAACAACCTCCATACCACTGTTTGTGTTACAAGTAAACTTCGGCAGTAATTTATTTCTTTATTTATATTATTTGTATCCACCATCCATCCATTTATATCCTCTTATATCCTGATCATATCCTGAGTATTTTCAGAGAGTTTTATTTTCTACTGTATTTATATCGTTCTTGTCTCAAGCAGTTTCCTTCCAGATCCTATTGTGCGCTATATTCTTATCATTATGTACTGTATCTTTATATGTGCAATATCACTACTTCTGTCTCTATTAGTGCAATAACAGGCTCTGTATTCCAGACCACTATTTGTGTGCATTAGGAAATTACTTTACAGTCACTTGTTTATCAATAGTATTTACATCCACATATATAAGCAGCATAAGCAGTTTCCTTCTGGATCAGTGAAGTTCTGGTTCTGATTCTGATTGGTCTGAGGTCCAGCCACGGACCCGTGAGGAGAAGAGGGCGTAGCCGGCCTCACTGGTGACTGAACCTCTCCGGGGTGTGGGCACGGACTGTTTTTAGGTAGGTGTGTGTGTGTGTGTGTGTGTGTGTGTGTGTGTGTGTGTGTGTGTGTGTGTGTGTGAGACTCATAGGGCCCGCCTCAGTGCCAGCTCGGCCACCCAGCGAGCCTCCACTGTGGCAGTCAGTCGGCCAGCGGGCATCGTGGCGCAGTGGCGGGTGCCAGAGCCGGGGAGCGGCCTTGCTGTCTTTTTGAGCTGGAGAGATCATTGCTCCAGCAGCGGCTAATGCTAACCGCTAGCGCCTGCTCCGGCTCCTGCTAGGGCCTGCTCCGCCGGGGCCGCCGCTGCTACGCCCTTTACAGGCAGCGGGTGAGTGGGAGTGGGAGGTTAAGGTCAATCCAAAACCTAAACCCAATCCTAATCCTAACTTCAACACTAAATTTAAACCTAATCCTAAATCTTCAACTCTAAACTACTTCCAAATTCTCATGTATTTCTAATTAAATTCAGCCGAAACCCCAAAATCTAATCCTAACTTTAACATCCACCCTGAACCTAAATATAATCCTAACTTTAACTTCATCCCAAAGCCTACACCTAGTCCTAAATTTAATGTCAAACCAAAATCTAAACCTTATCTTAAACCTAAATCTTAAATCTAACTTCAATGTCAAACCACAGCCTAGACATAATTCTAAACCTAATTTTAACTCAAAACTAATCCTAACATTAACTCAACCCAAAACCAAATCAGAAACTTTCATATTTAACCTAATTCTGACCTCTGACCTTTGGGATGAACTGGAACGGAGATTGTGATCCAGACCTTCTCGTCCAACATCAGTGTCTGACCTCATAAATGCTACAGAATGAATGGACACAAATTTACACAGAAACTCCAACATCTTGTGGAAAGTCTTTCAAGAAGAGTGGAAGCTGTTAAAGCTGCAATGGGGAACAAATCCACATTAAAGTCTATGGATCTGAATACAGTGTCATTAAAGTCCCTGTTGGTGTAATGGTCAGGTGTCCCAATACTTTTGTCCATATAGTGTAGGTATATGTAATAAAATCATTTCTGTGCATCCCCATGCACAGAATGGAATTTCCAGCTCCTGGCCTGAGACGAGCGGCGAGTCCTGGTGTATCCTGTTCGGTGGAGACAGTGGCGTCTCCCTGCAGAAATGGGGCTTTGATATTTACGAGGGAAGCGATTGTACGAGTCCAGCGGCCTGCCGAGGCCTGAGAGCCCGTACGGAGAGATGAAGTGAGGGGGGGTCTTACTGAATCAGTTCCAACCTGATTCAAATCCAGGTTATATAAAAAGAAGGCCATGTGTGGAAGGGTGCCAGCGGCTCGTCTCGCAGCAGCGAGAAAGGTAATATAGTGAGGTGACTCCACAGGTGCGAACGTGCCACCTGTCACGCGCTTCCTGCAGGATGACATATGTGGGTTTAATGCATGTAGAAGTATTTGTTAAGTATGTATGAGAGAGAAAAGGGGGGGGGGCACCCTGAAAGCCTGCTCAAGCTGGCAAAACTCCACATTACACCTGGTGCGTGCAAAACTTAAACCGAAAGAGCTTTTTTTCACATATAATTGCTCCTCCACACACACCACGCATGCTTATATATGTGTGTGTGTGTGTGTGTGTGTGTGTGTATGTGTGTCCAAGAAAGAGTGGTCCGAGATTGGAGTCGCTGCCCCAGGTGATGAGTGGGTGTCTGTGAGGTCTCTCGTCTGTCCCATCAATATTGCATCATGCCCCGGGGCAGCCGAGGGACTCTGGGTTACCTCTCGTGCTCTCTCTCTCCCTCTCTCTCTCTCCCCCTCTCTCTCTCTCTCCCTCTCTCTCTCTCTCCCTCTCTCTCTCTCTTCCTCTCTCTCTCTCTCTCCCTCTCTCTCTCTCTCTGTCTTTCTCTCTCTCTCTG
>JBBJLS010000128.1:29727061-29734442 GCA_037577275.1 Bryconaethiops microstoma | reverse complement strand
ACATTACACTGAGGCTGTTCACACTCAAAACAGCCCCGCCCACCATGCTGGACTGTGTGTGTGTGTGTGTGTGTGTGTGTGTGTGTGTGTGCGTGTGTACAGCTCAGATTGAATATGTCCAAATATGCGTGTGTGTTTATGTGCCTACGTCTACTACATATCAGTGCTGGCAAGTGTGTGTGTGTGTGCTGTGTGTTGGGGGCAGCTGTGTGTGTGTGTGTGTGTGTTTGTGTGTGTGTGTGTGTGTGTGTGTGTGTGTGTGTGTGTGTGTGTCTGCTCCGAAAACACGTCCGCTCGGGTGCTTCAGAGAAACGACCCTCAGAGAAACAAAGCTCCTTTTTCCCATGACTTCGCAACCTTTTCCCAAACAAGCATCTCTGCATTCAGTCCGGCGGAACAATAGTTTCTCACACTGAGCAGACAGAGGAGAGCCTTGTTAGCAGCCAATCACGGCGCTCCATCGGTCTTGCTGCGACTCGCAGAACTCACATTCCCCTCGGTTCCGAGGACCAGAGTCCCAAAAGCACTTTAGCGCTGGATGTGTCGGACACAGTCATTTTCACAGTGATTCACGACGACACGAAAAGGGTTTAACTCCACAGAAGAACCACCTTTCATCGCGCAGTTCCTTGGGGAACCATTTTTGTGAGAAGGTGGTTCTTCAAGTGTCCCTGAGTAAATTCACGAGTATACATAGAACCACAAAGACTCAAAGAACAATTTTTGTGAGAAGGTGGTTCTTCAAGGCTTAGTTGGTCAATGTAACAGTATATATAACCACAGTGACTCAAAGATGGTTCTTAGTAAATGCACCTTTCATGGGTGGTTCCTTGGGGAATCAATTTTGTGAGAAGGTGGTTCTACAAGTGTTCCATAGTAGATGCAGCAGTATGTAGAACCATAATGACTCAAAGAACCATTTGGAATATCTACTAAAAATTAAAGCTGCCCAAAAGGGTCAATCTTTCACTGGACGGTTCATTTTGGAACCTTTTTGTGAGAAGGTGGTTCTACAAGTGTTCCTTAGTAAATGTACAATTTATCAGGCGGTTCCTTGGGGGACGATTTCAGAAGGAATTGGTTCATCTAGGTTTCCTTAGTAAATGTAACAGTATATATAAAACCACACTAACTCAAAGAACCATTTTTGTGAGAGAGTGGTTCTACGAGTGTTTCTTAGTAAATGCAACAGTGCTTTTAGAACCAATGACTCAAAAGAACCATTTGGATGTTTAAAAGTAGATTCTTGGCTTGAGAACTTTCTCCCACTTGAGGTTCTTGACCTTTTCTTCTTTTGGCACGGATCGCCAGACTCTGCCGCGCCAGGATCTGCCTTTAACCCTCAGAAACCAAGAGTTTCATGTGTACTCCAGTGTAATTAGGTAATTATGTATCTAATTACATGATATACAGTCAAGTACATCTGTATCTGATTTACATTTTGTATCGACAGCTACTGTTTGTGTGTGACAAATATAAACTGGTTTTCTTTCTGACCGTTTTCCTGAAATTTCCACTGTAACCACGACTTTCTAAGAGTTTTATGACCCATAGTAAATAGCTGGGCCGGCAAATATGATGATGTTTATTGTTACTGTGATAAATTACACCACATTTTCCCTTTACACGATATCCCACGATTATTATTTTGTTCTAAAAAAGTGATAGAGACAGTGGTGCCGATCAAAACATACCAATACTAATAAAAACATACGTTTTCTAACATTTTTGTTAATAGCAAATGATCATGAGTCAGGGAGAAAAAAACTAGAATGCAAAATGTGAAGCGTAATTGCACTCCACTGCTCACTTCATTCCTGAGGTTACTAACCCACAAAATTCCAAACTTACTTATCAATACTTGGCCCTTGATCAACAGATCAATATGTTGTAAACACACCTAAAGCTGTGCAAAATTTCAAAATCAATTAACTAGTCTTAAGATTACATAAAGAGAGATTTAAAAAAACGATAATAATAAAAAATAGACTAAAAGTAAAATAAAATAAAAATATTCTGTGTAGTAAAAGAAATATATATAGAGAGATATATGTATATATAAATATATTTATAGTGTGATTGCATCAGCAATTGTGGATCGTGAAAGCATCGTGATGTTACATGTTTGTCGTATGACCCACCCCTGGTTAGCACCAGTCTGGGAAGTGAGTGAAGGGAACTCTCCGACTGTTGTGATGGTGAGAAGCTGAGAGGAGAGTTTATCTGCACCAGGCAGTGAAGCTCATTGCAGCAGGGCTCCTGCAGAGCATCTGAGAGACTCTTTGGAAACTTGGTAAACTCTAAAAGTAGCGAACTCTACACATACACCATACCCCCCATCATACCGCACTCTTTTGGGCTCCCCAGGGGCGGCGTTCATGTGGAGGCACCTCGCTTCGCCCTCAAACTCTCATTAAAACCCCCACTGTTGGGACCCCTGGCATCGCCACCAAACGAGGGCCCAGTGTGGATGAAAAGAAAGCACCTGCCGAGCGGCTGGAGGTACGAGGCATTGAGGCATGAAACGCAGGCCATCTATAATACATTTCCACGCTTAGGGAGAGGCATAATAGCCAGGCAGGCCTTCGGGCCCGCGCAGCCGCCACCGCCACCACAACCGCCGCTTCTTATTAAAGCCTCTGCCTCTTCCTCTGCCTGTACCCTCGTTTTCCAATTAGCAGCTCGTGGCTTTTCTCAGCACACCTCCTCCAGCTCCGTGGGATGCCCTGCTGGCGTTAGAAGCTCTGCCTGGCCCTGTGGCGCCGCGTGAGGCCTCTTCATCAGCCAAGCAGGAGGCCGGCGGCCTGACCGGGCCTCCCGCGAAGTGGTCGCCGGCTAATTTGAAGCAGGTCGCGCACCGTTTAGCAGCACCGGCCTCTAACTCAAAGGAGAGAAGGATGCGGCCTGACAGTCCCACTAACTTGTTTATGTCTTCAGACGACGGTTAACGGCGGCTTATAGAAATCGTATTAGCTGTCTGTACGCTAATCCAATAAAACGAGCTCATACATGTCGGGTGCGGCGGTTTAACCGAACACGATGCTGCCGCCGGCGTCTCGGGACTGTAAATTCGTTTTCCCGTGGATGGAGAGAGGGGGTTGTTGTGGAGAGGAGAGGAAAGAAAGGGCCGCAAGCGCACAGATGACACACTCACCAGTGCGAGTCCGTGTCCCGCGTGCGGGAGCGGCTAACCCAATTGGCTGTGTAATTGTTTAATTTGTCTCATTACACCTAAATGAACGTAATTGGTGTTTTTCATTGCTGCAGCAGCCGAGCTGGTTCAGTTAAGGCACTGGGCTGTTTTCTTCCCTCCTTGTAGCCCCCCAAACACAAGGCCTGTTGATGAAAAAGCTAGTGAGAGCCTGTTAGCTTCTCTGATATCCTTTGTTTGACCAGCATATTTAAAGATAAAATGATAATTCTCTCATACATGAACACACCATAGAACAGTGTGAACAGCATGAAATTCTTCCACTGTATTTAACCTATTTAAACCTTTCACCAAGTGAGGCATCGGGCAGCCAGGAACACAGCACCTGGGGAGCAGAGTGTTTGCGGACGGTATCTTACTGAAGGGAACCTCAGTGGTGCCACTAGCAGTCTTGGGATTCGATCCCATGACTTTCTGAATGCAGGGCGAACGCCCAAATCACTAGGCCACCAGTCCCCCAGCTCCTAGACATAACTGAGCTTAGACAACTTTCTCTTTCAGCTCCTGAGAAAGAGTCTTCCTCTAAACCCAATTTAATAGTTTTGATGCATAAGGTGTTAAAGAGAAGAAACTGAGAACCGCAGAAGAACTTCTGTCTTAAGTTGATTTTTTTCTTTTGCTCCTTATTTCTCCTAAAGGAGGGTTTAAGAGAAACAAGTCAGACTCAATAATCTCCAGATAAGAAGATGATTTATTTCTGATGAAACAGAGAAAAGACTGCTGTGAACTGCAGAATCTTCCTCTGGGGTTTATTTTTTAGCAATGGTTGATTTGGCCAGTGAGGTAACAAAACTTTTGTTTTATTTTTACCTTCATAGTTTACTTTTTTCTTTGAAAATACTTTTATTAATAACCCAGTGAACTGAGAAGTACCTTGGACATTCATAATCTCTTCAAAAATAGTCCACCTAAGAAAATCATTGGGCATAAAAAATCAATTTTAACCATAGAACTAAGGAGGCTATATTTTAAAAGGCTAAGTAGTTCCTAGTCGCTTTGGCCCCATAAGACAAAAAGGTTTGGGCACCCCTACTCAGAACCGTATGTGGTGAAAGTGTGTGTTTTGTCTTTCCTTGGTGATCTCCATTGCTTCGCTGTACTGCGTAGGACCAGCATGTTCCTCGGCCCCATCTGCCTCCGAGAGAAGGGTGGGAGGGAGGGACCGAATGTGGAAGACAACTTGTTAGCAAATGCATGATTGTGCAAGAAAACGGCACAAACGGGAGAGCAGAAGGCGACTGAAATAGCGATAAAACTGACCTGAACGGGATGTTCTGGATCACATCACGTCTGGCCAGAACACAGAGATGGTCACCAGGCAAGAAACAGAGATAAAGGAGCAATATTTCTTTGCTTGTCCTCTTTGTTTGTGGCATCTAAAGCTTAGGGGTCAGTTATGGCTGGCGGTGTTTTCTAAGTACTTTTACACAAAGTGCACTAGGGACTTCCTTTGGCGTCCAAAATCTTTAAGAATAGTCCATCTGTAAGCATCAGTGGACATCCAAAATTGTATATTTTAAAGAGACTGGAGAGGTAGAACAATGTAAGATAGCGCTTAATTTTACCTGGCTTGCATTTTTAAATTGCGATAGCCCAACTGCCTGACATTTTACCAGTGTTGTTTTAACCAGTTAGCAGTAAAACTGACCTCGAGAGGGATGTTCTGTATTGTCTGGTCAGAGATGGTTAGAAGGCCAGAAACAACTGACATGACTTTTGGAAATTTTCCCATCGTTGTTTTAACCAAATAGCCATTAAACTGATGTTAACAGGATGTTCTGGATCAGGCCAGAAGCAGAGATAAAGGAGCAATGTTTCTTTGTTTGTTGCGTCTACGTGTCAGTTATGGCTGGCGGTACCTGCCTTCTTAGCATCTTCTTTCTTTGAAAGTACGTTTTTAACAACCCAGTAAACTAAGAACTTCCTTTGGCATTCAAAATCTCTTCCAGAACAATCTGTCTATGAAGGTCAAACTTGGTTTTAAGAGGTCAGATGACTCGAGACTCTGAACAGTCTAAGAGCTCTACTAGACAACTTATTATAGCTCTTATTTGAACCTTGTTTGCATTTTTATGCTGCAGTAATGTAACTGTCTGATTTTTTTTTTTTTTTACATTTTCCTGTCGTTGTTTTAGCCAAATTACAATGAAACTGACCTGAACGGGATGTTGGATCACCTCTCGAGAGATGGACACTTGGCCTGAAACAGATACAGGAGCAATATTTCTTTGCTTTTTCAGCTCCTAAGATAACAAAATAAAATCAACAGCAAATAATATAGGTGGTTTCCTTTATTTTTTTAACACCCAGCCAGTCTGTTGGGGCTGTTGTGATCTGTCTTTATACTTCCTGGATCCCTACTCCAGTGGTAATGAAACCAGTTGTCCATTCCATCAGCTTGGGCTACTTCTGTACCAGGATAACCTATAACCAAATATTGTAAAGATTCTGGTGTCATAGGGTAACGGTCATGTCTTCTTAGGCAACCCAGGTCTTCAATATTGTTTTACAGGTCTATTTAAAGAAATACCCTACAAGCAAAGGACAGACAAAGAGATAGAACACTGTACCATATTCGGCGTATCCGCAGTCATCTTCCTGTACTACATATGACATGTGTGACTTCAAAATCTACCATAGCTCGTCCTCTTTGCTTGTGGCGCCTAAGATTAGTGGTCAGTTATGTCCGGCGGTGCTTGCTCCGAGCGCCGGCGATGCCGAGGAAGGAGGCAGAGACGCTCTCTTCTCCACGGCGGCGGCTTGCCAGCTAATGGGAGCTATTTGAGGAAGGACACACAGGCAGCAGAGCAGATGGGCACCGAGCTATGCCCACCTACGGCGGCCGGCTGACGCACCGCCTGCACTCCCGCCTAATGGAGGGCTAATAAAAGGCAGCAGCACCGGCGCAGGCCCGCCACTCAATTTCATTAGCCGCTAATCAGCCAAAGGTGCCCTTGGCTCACGGAAAAAAAGGGCTGTCCATTGGAAAAGAAGGGAAAAAAACAGTACTTGGAAGCGGAGCGGAGAGGAACTCGGTCGAAAATGGAAGCCGGAAACCCGCAAGGCCCTTTTGTTTTGGGAGGGATTTCGTAGGCAGCACCTCCAAAGTGAAGAAAGCAAAGTTGATCATGTGGTTCCAGGTGCTGCCTAATGGCCTGGTCCCTTCATACGCGGCAACACCGAGACTCAGAGGTCATTAGATCTGTGTGTAATTATTTACCGAGGCTGTGGTGACAGAAATGAACTGCTGAGGTTTGGCTTCCTCGTTTCGCAAATTAATCCTTCATTCTGTCATCGTGGGACCCCCTTAACAGAGTCCGCTGGGACGGGCCGGGCCCGTGGGGCTGTCCGGGACAGTTGGGATTTGGCGATATGAAGTAGTGACTCACAGGTTCACCACTAGAGGAAGAACGGAGAACTTGGCAGGTGTGAGAACACCAGGTACGAAGCCACATGAGACCCAGAGAAAGATTTTGCTGCTCACAACAGTCTTTTCTTTGTCTGATCAGAAATAAATAATCTGGAGATTATTGAGTCTGACTTGTTTCTCCTAAACCCCCCTTTAGGAGAAATAAAGAGCAAAAGAAAAAATCAACGTAAGACAGAAGTTCTCCTGCTGTTCTCATCGGTTCTCAGTTTCTTATCTTTAACAACATTATGGATCAAAACTGTCTGGCTTTGGGAGTCCAGACTTGAATTTGATCTCAAATTTCAGGCTCATTTATAAGAAACCAAGTTTTCTTCTGGATCTTCTGGTGGATCTGAAGATCTGATGATCTGAGCTGAATAAAGATCAGAGCAGTGAGAGAAAAGAAATGTGATGTGAAGATCTTAAACTGGGATCGGGCTGAGATCAGAGGAAGCTCTTTCTCAGGAGAGGAATTTAAGAAGTGGGAGAAAATGCTCAGAATCTCAGACTGATTTAAACCCTCCTCCCCACAATGGAAAGATAGTGGATGGATGACGGATGGATGGATGGTCTGATGGATGGATGGAAGGATGTACGAATGGATGGATGGATGGATGGATGGATGGATTGATGGATGGATGGAATGATGATATATTGATGGATGGATTGATGGATGGATGGATGGATGGATGTATTGATGGATGGACAGATGGACAGATGGATGGTCTGATGGACGAATGGATGGATGGATGGATGGATGG
>JBBJLS010000128.1:29691833-29709123 GCA_037577275.1 Bryconaethiops microstoma | reverse complement strand
AGAGAGAGAGAGAGAGAGAGAGAGAGAGAGAGAGAGAGAGAGCGAGAGAGAGAGAGAGAGAGAGAGAGAGAGAGAGATGTACTATGCATGTGTGCACATACATTCCACCTCCAGTGACCGGACCACCAATGTGATGCACCTGGGCTAACACAACCTGTATAAACCAGTGGCCTCTTGTTGCTGTTGTACTTCTGTGTTTCAAGTTTATTTGTCATGTTGCATTTTTTAACATTCTTGAACAAATGCAAGCTCTAAGCCTGTAGAACACTACAACACTGCAAGCAGACAGTAGTCTTTAAGCCTTTATTTTTATTCATCTGTTGCTGTCAGTCGGCTCAGTCTTGCTTAGAAGGTGTGACAAAAAGGCCATGGGAAAAAATAATTGATTTTGTCGTTGCTAACTTAATATCACATTGAAAATATGAGAAAAATCCTACCCTTATTTGAAATATAAATGTAGTACAAAAAAAAAACTAAATCCTTAAAAAATTGAAGTCCCATTTATTGGCACGGCTGCATTTAGCAGTATGTATATCCTATCCTCCATTCCCCAACATGACAACGAGTCTTCACCTTCACCTCAACTCATTCTTGATCAGCTTGCAGAATGCAGAGTGAACCATCTAAACCCACTCCCCAATACTGAGCCTGTCCAGATCCTCATTTTTACCTCAATGAGAGTATTTGACACCAAAAATGTCTATTTTTGTCTCATCTGATTATATAACCAGGTTTCACTTCCAGGTCTTGTAGCATCTCACAAATTCCAGGTGCTTAAGTTTGCGGTTAGCTGAAAAAATAAGTTTGCATATGACATACCTTCCAAATAGTTTTTATGGAGGTGCCGCATTTTTTGGAGCCTTTGTAACTCCATAGTGCTGCCTTCAAAACATCCAGTCATGGTCCTTGGAGAAAGGTTTTGCCTTTCTAACAGTCCTCACTGTGTCGGGGGTTTAAATTAATATCTAGCCTCTTTTACAGCTTCATTACAGCTGCACTTGTTTTAGACTTTAATTATTGCCCTAACAGTAGACATGGTCGTGTTCAGATGTGGACCTTTTTTAATTGGCCAATTTATGAAGGTTAATTCACTTTTGAATTATTGCTTTTGCTTATTGCATTGGTGTATTCCTCAACCTTCACCACTTCAAAGAATCCGAGCTCTTTATCACCTCATACACCCCAGTGAAACAGAAAGTCACAGATGACAACTTAATAGTCTCCACAGTCTCTTTAAAAAAGAGGAAATTAAACTGAAACATTATTTAGTTGCATTTAGTTCATAACAAATTTTAGAGGTGACAATAAATGTTTTTTGTACGTCTGTTAAATGCAATTCTTATTTATTGTATTTTTTTTCCAAGTATATCAGTAATTGTGGAGTTGACTGTTTCTCAGAAATTAGAGTAATGTAGTTAACTTGATTGTGGGAAACTTAAAATGCAGCCAGGAGAACATATTGCATTTGTACACAAACACTATTACATAAGAAAAATTAATTATAAAGAAATGGTTAAAGCTATGGATGGATGGGTGGATTGATTGATGGATGAATGTGGAGGGTTAACCACGTTAGTGTATTTCACACAGACTAAAACAACATTTGCTCCTATTTTCTTAAGCTGGGGTACATTAAATCTACGCCTTGAGGGAAAAATAGAAACCTTTTAATTAAGAGGTCCATGTTTGCCAGTATAACTGTTGCCCTGGAAAGGACCTGCTGGCCATAAATATTCAGCAAAGGTGTCTGAGCAGCACTTATCATTTGACTGTCTTCACAATATAAGTCAGATGGGTTTTATGACATACGGTCATGTAACTATACCATACCATACCGTAATAAAACATATATGCATCATTCTTATGTCAGCATTTAAGGTTATTTACAGTAAAACAGTTGAAAATGTGTTGGATCATATTCTACAGTGTTCTCTATTTCTTTACATTTTCATTCTTTTACTCTGGATTGCAGACAAGCATCAGAGCAGCACAGTACACCTGCACTGTACAGCACATTTTTTTCCTGGTTCAGCTCTTAAAGGTCAGGATAATACATGTAATGCACATGTTATATATTTGCTGTAAAAATACATACAAAATATTTTTTGACTGTACAGATATTCTATATCGGCCAATATGGTAATTGTTAAAATTCTCACTCTAATCCATTTTTGAGTGCTCCATTCAAGGTAAACAATTCCTGGAGCAGCAGTGGTTGCAACTGGAAACCTTTTAAAGGACTCTAGTGGCCTCTAGCTGGTTCTGTCAATAAATGGGGCTTCCCACATCTCTCACACTGGGCTTACTGAGTCATAATTGCAGGCTGAAGTTATAAGTAGGCAGCAGTGACAGAACCTGCCAATTCACTGTCAGCAAGGAGGGAGGCCACAGCTACACACAGCAGTAACCCCTACCAGACGCTTCTGCACTCATACACACACACACACACACACACACACACACACACACACACACACACACACACACACACACACACATTTTAAACATGAATGTAAAACCCTTTCCCACAACAGCACTTGATAGGGAAAGGAGATTAAAGTGACGTGTGGTGAGGAAATAGGACCAAAGAGTTTTGCACAAATAGAGTCTTCTTGTTTAAAATAGCAGATGTCAGGGAGCTCAAAACCAGTTTATTTCAGGTACTCTACATTAAGTGTAATGAGGAGGCAAAAAAAGTTCAAACATGCCTTTTAGAACTGCGGAGAGTGTGGGGTGTGTAGTCTGGAGCATATCAGTCGAGGAGAACAAATTGTGCCCATGATCTCCCTCTTCCTTCTGTCTCTCAAGAGCCCAATCAGGTTTTGTGCACTGCTTCTGGTCTCCATGACGTACCACTACAGTTAAAAATACTGCCTCCTTCTTCCAGCATGCCTTCCACTGCTCTTTCCCCCTCATGGTTGAAATGGCCTGGCACTCTGCCAAAGAAAGCGTCAGGTCGGGTTCTGCAGACTTTCACAAAGCCCTTGAGAACTGCTTCCAGAGCTGTGGTGCCATTACCGCTGTAGGAAGAGCTGCTGATCTGCTAAAGCACTGATTCTGTATAAACTGACCAATTGTGAATGAGGGGTCTCTATGTACCACACATGTTCTGTGCCTTTCATTCTCTAACAAATTTTAATGTATGGAGCAATTACCAAATGTATTATGAGCTGGGGTATATTAGAACAATGCAAAAAAATGGAGAACTGGAGAATTTCCAATGCTGCACATGGAGTCTCAGACCTGATGAGGTACAGTAGGACATTGTTTCCCAACCCTGGTCATGGAGGCCCACTGGCCTGCTTGTTTTAGTCTTTTCAATGCTCCCATAACACCATTATAGTAAAACTGTGAAAGAAAATCAAACCTTTAATTAAAGTCAATTTAGTTTAGTAAACTTAACCATGTGTCACATTTATTTTTCTAAGATGTCACATGTTGGATTCTGTCATCGCTGAACTATTTTTTATTCATTTAGATACATGCTTTTGATAATGACTTCTGTTGAAAGGTTTTTGGGTCTTTGGAGAAAGAACACCCACAAAACATTACAGACCCTCCCCATACTTAACCGTTAAGTTTAGCTTTTTTCTGTATCTTATCCCTCTTTTCATGCACAGTCTACCCTGAGTAAAGTTCTATTTTTGTCTCAGTTGACCATGAACCTGGTTTCAGTTAAAGTTCCAGTAGCGTTTTACAAATTCCAGGTTCTTGTGTTTGTGGTTGGATGAACAAAAAGGCTTTATTCCAACATGCCTTTCAAATGGTTTGTTGGTGTAGAGGTGGGGAACTTTTTAGAGACTTGGAGACCCCATGAACACACCTGATCCAATACATCAGCTTATTACCAACCCCTTACTGGGTTTTAGTAAGTGTATTAAAACAGGGAAAGCACTGATATGTGCAGGGCATTGTACCCCCAGGACCACAGACATTACAGTGTGAAACATCTGATGAGATTTAAAGTATACAGTCACAGCATTCGGCAAACACTCTTATCCAGAGCCACATGCAGCTTTAATCAGGTCACGGGAACCGTGGCATTAAATGACTTGCTGCTATTGCATGGTGTTTTTGTCAGGACTCAAAACCCAGTCTGACGTGTAAAGAGCAACTGTGTTACTATACCAGTAGTAGGCAAATGGCTGTACAGAAGCACAAGGACTTTTATTATCCAGACTGGTATGTCACGTATTGTATTTGACTTTTTACACTTGTAATGACACATATTTTTGCATTTTGTGAAAATATTGATGCATATTAAGCCATTGTGACAAAAAGAAAACAAATTACAGAAAACAAATTTACAGTCTAAGCCAAAGTCTACTAAGTCTGAAATCTCAAACATCAGCAACAACAACTATCATTTCCTATGATAATCTAAGCTGAAGTGGTAGAGACACATCTCTCAAAAAGCACTAGCATCTGAATTAAGGTTTCATCTGGAAGTACAGAAAAGTATGAAAAGAATTTACTTGCCATCATGTTGACCTAGCATGGTGTCTGTGTTGACCATGAACTAGCCTGAATGAAAACATATTACATCTGGGAAGCTGATTGTTATAGTTGGGAAAATACAAAAGAATTCTCGGTAGATATGGGGTGTTTTATGGCCTTGATAACTCATTATGCTTCACGCATTGCAAAACTTTGGCTGTAAATCTAAAGGTTCCCTTCACATGTCCTTGCTAAAGTAAACTGATAAAGGAGGTTTTATATATGCAGTAAATATCTTCTCACTCAAATCCACAAGGGTAGCATCTGGGGCCCAGTTGCTGGTCTTGGACCGACTCTTTCTCTGGGCCTGGTGAGAATAGTCATGCTGATAAGTCATGAAACACATTGTCCTTACTACACACATATCAGTGCCCAAAAATACATTGATGAACTGTATTTTTGGAATAATGTATTGCATGTGCTGGGGCTTTAGGCTTTTGTCGTTATGAGTTCAGGTCACAAACTATAGTCAGTTTTTGCATAATATGATTTAAAAAAAAAACATAATACTGTTTAAGCAAAGATAAACAAGATTCAAGACGAGCTGTGAAATCAATCTGCTAAAAAAGCAGATTCATCATTCGCCAGTTCACCATTTATCACCCTCACAAACACCTTTAGCTGTTTAGTACTGACATTTACTTTTAAACTATTCGGGAGATACAGTAAGTGCAGCAGGTTATATATGACAAACAGAGCTGGTCCTGACCTTCCTGGGGTCCCAAATTCTGCCATGACAACCCACAGGTGAAAATAGTTTCACCACATTTAGGCCTTGCACTACCATAGCAAGCCAATCATCAGTAAGCGTGAATTACAAAAGAGTGGGAAGAAGGCTATGTCACAGTGAAATCAAATTCAGGCATTTTGTTGTTTACTAGTTTGTATTATTATAGTGTTCATATTGTATAAATAATATAAACATTTTAGTTAAAAATAAATAAAGTTCATGCAGTTGGGGTGCTGTTCTCAACATTTGCAAATAACAAACGATCCTATTCAGTTTATTTCAAAACTTATTTAAGTTTGGAAAGCTTGTTAACTTTACACAAATGAACATTATAACCACTTTGTTTTTCACATTTTCAAATGTTTTCAAACTATTAAACAGTGGATATTGAGGAAGCTGCATCCTTTTTCTTTTTTATCAAACAGGCATAGAAAAGCCCATTTACTATTTTTCTTGATCTTGTGTTATTGTTATTCCATGTTCAAATTGAACATGGTGGCCTGCTGGTTAGGGAGTTGCCCCTGCAATCAGAAGGTTGTAGGTTCAAATCCCAGGACTGCAAGTGTCATCAATGAGGTACACAATGTATCGTTACCACACGTTGCTCCCCGAACGCCCCTCATTGGTGGCAGCCCCCTGCTTCACTTGGTGAATGGGTTAAATGACGTTCATGCTGTTCACACTGTGTGCTGGGCCACTTTACTTTATTTTTCTACAGGTTTTGAACTAGAATCAGTAAATGTTGCAATATTGTGGATCCTGTTGTAGTTTTGTGTTTTGTCGGATTTGACATGTCCCCACTTGAGTAACTTTGACCAGTGTTGATTGTAAAAGATTCTTAAATATGTATTCTTCTTATTGCATAATATACCTTAGATTATGTTTCTGAATTAAGTGGATATGAGCACTGGAAGTTTCTAAAATAACAAAAGCAGCATTTGAATATTTCTTTCCCCCTCACTGTAATCTTAAACTGTACAATAAACCAGCTGGGCGTGTTGGTTTTTAACAGGCCTCCGCCACTGATAAGTAACATATTTGACCATGACTCTCTAAGTGTCTAAAAACAAGTTTGATTGTTCACACACATTTGACTATTTGTGGGAAATCTGTGTGTTTTTGTCTGTAAGTGCAAAAGTCTTGAGCCACCACTCATTTCTTTATATTTTTGCTTTGAATCACCTTGATGGTGCAAATATATAATTTCATGCCTATCAAGCTGTCTTACCTTTGACATACTGAGCAGATTAAATGAAAGAAATGGGAACAAATGTTTTACTGTAACAGGCTGCAAAGTGTCTAAAGATACAAGGAGCCTAGATAAAGGAGTTCCAACCACTCAGCATTCAGCACCACCAGTATACTGATCACCGCCTGATCATCTGGAATCATCTGCTCCTGATTCTTCACTGGTTCAGGCCTTAAGTTAGATGTGTTTTGTTATGCTTGAATGATTCATAGGTAGGTCACTGTGTGCCTTAACAATCAAAGAACAGTCCTCTGAAACTGGCAGCAAAATATGAAGAAATGAGTAGTGGCTCAAGACTTTTTCACAGGATTGTATTTACATCATCAAAGAGATGCCCATTTACGTCATTTTTCTTCACACAAGGAATGCAACCCATTTAAATTGATGTAGCCCTTTACAACAGAAATGTTGGGCAAGCAGAGCAACAGGGTGCACAAACAGCTGTTTCACTTCGATTCTTTTCTGCCGCTTGCCATTTTAGACGTGCATACAAAATAGGGGCGATTAGTTGGGCGTGATGATTGGCCAGTGGGACACTAAATTAGTCCCTGATGGCAAGTTTGCATAATTTGTATTAATTGTTCAGAAAAATACCTTTTGCTGTCGGATAAGAGATGACATTGAAGTGTCAGTCTTTTCAGTCTCTGTGATTAAGCAGATCCCATTAAGATTACATCCTTATCTTTCTGTTAATCTGGTGCAGTAGACAATAATTCTATAATTCTGGATTCTGGGGCGGGGGTGGGGGGGTGGGGCGGTGGTGTTGGGTGGGGGGATAGCCAGAGCTTTGTTTTGAGGTGTTGGGTTAGCAGGTTTCAGCAGGAAATATATTGACATGCCTTTCAGACTTTTACACGACTTTGAGTTGGTTGAAATGCTCTTGATCTTTGTGATTCCATTTTCAGTTTAGAAATGACATTTCTACACAACTTACTGTTGTTAGTACCTTTCTTAATAGATGTTTACATCATGTAATGAACTGCAATATGGTGCAATTTCTTCATGCTGGGGGGTCTGCATCTCTTTCACACTATGCTGTCTGTACTGTTTCTGTCATTCCTTGTACTTTGTGCAATGTCATACTTATGCAGCAAAATATGTCACTCTGAAAGGTTTACATCCCATTGACACTAAACTATACATTACATTACTTCACATTGTTGTGGTGTGTATTTATTGTTCTGTTTGTATTGTTCCTCTTGTAATGGATTGCTGAATATTGCTATAAGTTGCACTGTGGCCCACAGAGAAAAGTTGTCTCATCACACTATGTACATGCACACAGCTGCTGAAGGCAATAAAGTAACCTTGAACTTTGGAAAAACCTAGTGGATAAATTTATGCAGAACTGAACGTTGATCTTTTTAAAAAAATGTCTTTGCCCGATCATGGTCTCTCACACTGTCTCTTTGCTTTTGCATGCATCTGGGATGTAGCTGTACTGGAGCTGAGCGTTTAGATCTTACAATCAACCATGCAGGACACAGATACTGAGAAGAATTAATGAGAAATGGTTCATTGTTAGCTTTCAAAGGAGTGAAGGAGGATGGAAGTGTGGGATTTGGCAGGCGAAGGCAGGAGGGCAGAGGCAGAGGGCACGTTGGGAGATGATCAGGAAAACGCAAATTACTCTGCACTTAACCAATTCACACCTGCTGACAATGTGTAACGTGACACTTGCTGACAATGTGTGATGGCCGCAGATATGAACCCAAAGGCAAAATACCAAAAAAACGAGAATTTAATGAGTAGTTCAGTTCCATGAGTAAAGTAGCCAAAATCCAGAATGCAGAAAATAGTCCAGAAACCAGAAAATCCAAACATAGGCAGACAAATGCAAATCCACAAGGCAAAAAAGTAATCCAGAATCCAAAAACAAGGGTCAGAAAAACACAGACCGATCCGACAACAGCTTACTCAGTAACTAGACAGTGCTAAGTATACTTCACACAGGTAGACTGTCCCTAATGGTCTATTTATATTAAATGTGGGCCAGTACTCAGGTGATCTTGATCTACTCTTTATAGGCTTGTATGAGTGGAGATCCAGAGAGAGTTGTCTAGTAATGTCTTACTGAAACTCCACCTCAGATCCAGGACCAGACCTTGCACAATGGCGACAGGGTACCTTGCTCAAAGGTACTTCAGTGGTGCCAAACCTACGACCTTCCAGTTGCAGGGGTAACTTCCTAACCACCAGGCTACCATCCGCCCCCTAAATGCCTGTTCTAAAAATCTATTTAAAACGTGTAGTCCTCATACACACAGAGTATCAGATATTAAGCTGATAAGAACAAATACTACACATGCCGAGAAGCGATCCTGCAAGAATCTGGAAACAAGGATCTGGCTTTGAGTGGGAGAGGAACCGGGGCTGATTTACTGCAGAGCTGATGAGTGGATGGACTGCAGGGTGTTCAGGCTGATCGGCAACCAGAAGAGTGGGAGGAGCGTCATGAACACAACACAGATACACAAACAAGGAGACAGAGAGTGGAGCGCATAAGACACAGGGCTAGAAATACAAGGAACAGGCCGGAGGCACGACCACAGCCGTGACATTTGATCAGGTGCAGAAGAGATTTGAGATTTAGAGAGCCGAACTGCACCCCTGAGCCCTCACTATGGTCAATGTCACTGCTGCACTGCAGCCGGGAGAGCTTTTTAACATGGAGGTGGCAGGGGGAGCAACTTAAATATACATCAGAGCTGAGCTGAGGGCTGAGAGCAGTCTGACAGCAGAGGGATGAGGGCAGCATGGAGAAAAGACTCTTTGGTAAAGGAAACAGACGAGGATGGGGCTTAATGTAAGGGAGGTCTTCGTCAGACAATGAGGGCTGTATATGGAAAAAACTCTTCTGTGGATAGCAATTGCTTATAGGGTCTAATGCTGGACCTGTTTTAAATTTCCTTTTACATTTACATTTACTGGCAGACGCCCTTATCCAGAGCGACATAGACGAGTGCTTCGTAATCCACGAGAAAACACATCCCTCATACTAGTAAACCTATGCTTAAATTTAAGAGCTGCTAGTAGACTAAGATTCTATCATAGATCATAGTTAGACCATCACATCCCTAAAATATCACAAATTGTGTTGTTTGTGACATTATTTTTTAGTTAAATTCATTTAAGACTACACATTAATATCTTAAACAAACTTAATTTAATATCTCAATGCTCCTGTATATAAAAATCTGCATAAAATATTCAAAGTATTCAGAATGATGAACCAAACTGTAGATGATGCTAAAAATGACCTCATAAAGATAGAATAAAAATGTATACCGTGTTGGTATCTGCCTAAAGGCAGATATGATGAAAAAAGAACAGCACAAACGGATAATTATAGCGTATTATGTATTATTAAATAACTTCTTGTTGTAAAAAATAAAGTAATTGAAATATTTGAAGGTAGTTCAGTTTATGGTATTAAAATCCACATTATTCAAGTTTATTACTGTATATGAAATCACAAGTAATAAATACAAATATTGATTTCAAACTTCTGAGCTGTACACAACACACAGATTGGATTTGGTTCTGATTTTTTAGAACCAGCTCTCTAACAAAATAAGCACAACAATCACACCACCAAGAATTTAGAAACATCTTCAGAATAAACATCTTCAGAATTTTGTTTCCACAATATTATATATTTAATATTAATATAGATACTTAACTGAAGCTAAATAAATGTACATGTGTGTGATTTTCATGACTCATTTGTGTGCTGCCTTCATCTCACTTTATGCATCCCAACAAATAACAGACAAGTTGCTTTGTTTACACGTGTGTGTGTGTGTGTGTGTGTGTGTGTGTGTGTGTGTGTGTGTGTGTGTGTGTGTGTGTAAGGCGGGAGCATTAAAGTTGATTCAGAAAAACGGATCCACAAACCTGTGTGAAGTTTGAATGGAGGACCAGATGTGTTACTGTGTCGTCTGTGCAGAATCAGTTCAAAGGACAGAGAACTGACCAAATTCCACTCAGCGAATAATTGTCAGATTACCTGAACATATTGCTTTTCCCTGGTTAAAACAGGTCTCCAGTTTACACCCGTGTTCCTCAGTTTACTCAACCAATCACTCTCCATCACCTAAATCATGCACATAAACTGTACAGTCTTTTGTGTAAATCAGGAGTTGTGAAGTTTTGGCCCAGCAGATCATCATTAAGTCTCCACAGACGGAAGCGTAATTGCATTGGGTGTTTTTTATGTGTGTTTATGCTTTTGATACTCAGTGGCTGTTGAATAACAATAAGCTGTTAAATAAACTGTTTTGTGTGTAATTTCAATTTACGTTTCAGAACTGTTTTGCCTGTGAATTGTGGCACATATTTCTCTTAGGAAAGTTGGCTAAGGCCTTCTTCACGTGGCCAGCCTGAAGGTGACCTATTGTCTGCCACTAGAGGGCGATGTTTAGTCATAATTGTCTGTATGATGTATGAAAATTCTCTCTAAATTAAAAAATCCTCAAATGTTCAGTTCCCAGCACTTACAAAGTGAAAAACATTTCATTACGTAAAACACTATACTTTCCTTTGCATCCCCAGGCTTTAAATGGAAGAACACTGAGAACATCCTGTCAGATTACTGTGTGTGTGTGTGTGTGTGTGTGTGTGTGTGTGTGTGTGTGTTTGTGTGTGTGTGTGTGTATATATATATATATATACCTTTAGTGAGTTCAACTCTTAAAGAAAACTCAACCCAATGTCACCTTTCATTATTAAATTGTCCCCATTTGCTTCACTGTTCTGCTCTTTTTTTCAGAGTTGGGTCTCAGGGACTGAATTGCAGCTCTGCAAAAATATTTTATACATTTATGGAGAAAGGATTCAAAAGAATTCAAGTATTAAAAGTTTTTATTATCATGTGTACACAGTACAATGAAATTCTTACTTAAATGTCCTCTTAGCATACTAGGCAAATACAAGCAGTGTGACATTAATAAATACAAAAATTCAAAACATAAATTCTATCTATTCTAAAATGATCATAACAGTCCTAATTTCAGATTCTTTCTGGACTGTTTTTTTCTGTCTATGAGCGTCTGCTGAGCTGGAAAGTAAGATTACTAATTATAGCAAATCTCTAGACAGACTTCAAGGCTATTAAAGGGTTGCTTTACATCGATGATCTCCAGGCAGTGGTTAGGGCTCTATGTGTACAAGCCAGGCCCTCTTTAAACCTTCTGTTTTTGTGTTTTTTTTAATCAGATATCAGAATAAATATATAAATAAATAAATAGAAAGGGAAAAGATTAGATCACTTAAAAATTATTGATTACTGATTATTATTGTACTTATGTCTTTAGAGTCTCTTGGATGAAAAACAACAGGAAAGTAAAGCCAATTGCAACAGAACACGAGGGTCAAGCTGGGTAGTAAATAAAGTGAAATGAGCTGTGAGGGAATTATTTATGCAGGAAGAGCTTCAGGGTCTGCAGATTGTCTCTTTCCTCCAAATCTAGAATTAAATATACTGGAAAGGGGTTGTTTTACATAATTTGTTGAAAAGCATTAGTGGAAATTGCCAGCCACTGGTCCTGTAGCCTGTGTAAACTTCAGTGTAAATTGTGTTTCTTAATCACATTAAATTCCCGGGCAAAGCAGAGGACCTGCCATGAAATTACGTCTGATTAAACAGTGCCGTCTAGTGGTTCCATCTGGTCTCCAGAGCGTCTCTGTTATGGAGTTAATTGGTTTACTTAATTCATTCTCCTCTGTGATTGCTCCTCACCGTTGGCTTTACAGAAACATGATGCATATTTCAACGCTGATTTCTGCCATGTGAAGTGTTGAAGTGTCCATCAAAACCGATGGGAGTGACACTGGTAAAACACAACAGGCTATCTGAGCAGGTTCATAACAGGCATTGCTTACAGTCGTTTTTGTTCACATTCAGATTTCTGTCTGTATTTAAGCAATTTCCTCCGGGATCAATAATGTTTTCTGTTCTGGTTGTGATTTCTGCACCATCCCCCAAAACATTCAAAATGTAAGACAAATTTGTGTTTTTTGCTACAGATATGAAGCTTTTAAATGTTTATGGTTTATGTCACTGATTCATAGTTTTTCAGACTCTGTTCAGTATTAAAGTAACAGTTTCAACACATTAACCAGATGAATGATTCCAAGTGTATCCGAATTCAAAGCCAAAATCAGAATTTGCCTTTCTCTCCCGAGGATCTTTTTATTTGCCCTATTTTTGATTAAAAAAAAAAAAAACCTCTGGCAAAGATTAAAACTATAGGCATGTTGGGGACACTCACTCGCAGTAATGTGGTTGTGAGGAAGGGGGGCTTATTTTATGTTTGCCCACTTGCTCAGGTATTCTCTGGTCTTTCAGTTGTTTATTTATTCACTATACTACTACTACTACTACTGCTACAACGAGAACTACTACTACTATTACTAATAATAATTTTATAAGAACATTTTGATAGAAGATGGTGGCCATGAACCAAACCAGTCTTTCTCTGAGCTGAACTCCTCTGTCTAATTAGAACTCTGTACAATCAAGGTGTTAACATATAAAACATGGAGTTATAAACCTGGAAATTTTAGAGAAAAACCAGTCCTAAAGCATCTCCTCCCTATCATCCTTCATAGAAAGTACCATATGACTCTTTGCACCTGCTTCCTTCAACCATCTATCCATCCTCTACCCATCCATCTATCAATCCATCCATTCATCCATCCATCCATTCATTATCTGAATTATTTACTGAATCATCCTTATCCATGGTCACTGGGGTGGCAACGGTCACACGCCAAAACGTAAAAAAAAAACCTGGTCAGTCTATCAAAGGACATATACACAGACAAACACACACACAGACACACACAAAGACACACAGACACACACACACACACACACACACACACACACACACACACACACACACACACACACAGACACACACACACACACCTCCCTCCCAAGACGGGACCCAGTCCTCGGCTCCAGCTCCGCCCACCGCACTTCACAGTTTCCCAAACAAGTCCACCCCCCCACACACACACACACTTCCATAACACCCCCCCTCCTTGTTTTAATTACTGCTAGCCGTACCGCCGCACACTGCCCAACTTTTTCAATTACGCTTGTGCTTTTTAGCCTCGGGATGCTAAAACCAAAAACCGACGCATGAAGCGAGTGTGGTGGAGAGGGGGGCAGGTGGTGGGACGAGGTCCCTCCGGCACGGGACGGGTCCGAGGGGGGACCCTGGTTCCCACCCGACTTCCCCTGAGCGGGACCGCCGAGGACCTGCAGCCCGGCCGAAAGACGTAGCCTCTCCGCGCCAAGAGCAACATGTTTGCTTTCGTTTTTCTTTTTTTTTTTTTTCCTCCCTCTTCTTTCTTGCTCTTTTGTTACAGCTGTCCCCGGGAGAGAAATAAAATAGCTGGAATACTTCTGTTTATTTAGGGACTGAGAAAGGAGGGGGGCTGGAGGAGAGCAAAAACACATCATCTCCCCAGAATACATCCTTGAACCGTGTCCAGAGCGCTCGTCTGCAGGCTTGTTTTTTAACAGAGGGAAGAGTTGTATGGGAAAAAATGTTTTGGTGCGATAGGGGCGTCTGGTTAATAGCTTACCGAGACAGGGTCCTGCTTCCTCTGGTTCTCCTGGAGTTCAGAGACAGACACTGCGGAGTCTGGGCCAGCAGAGACGGCCACTGGACCCTCCGCCCTTAAAGGGCGCGTATCATGGAAAGCTGAATTTTTCCTTCCGTTCAATACAGTCCATATATGGGAACTAAAGTCTCTTTTGAATTTATTGCTATTGTGTTTTTGTGTCACTCGTTAATATACACCTATCAGCCATAACATTGAAACCATCTGGCTAATATTGGTCCCCCTCGTGCTCCAAAAAGACCCATCAAGGTCTGGACTCCACAAGAACCTCTGAAGGTCTGTGGTTCTCCAGCAGGTTATTTAAGTCCTTTAATCTGTGAGGTGGTTCCTCCATGGATCGGACTAGTTTGTCCCACAGAAGCTCGATAGGATTGAGATCTGGAGAATGTGGAGGAACCTTGAGGTCTTTCTGATGTTCCTCAAATGGTTCCTGAACAGTGTCTGCAGTGTCGGGGGGGGTCATCCTGCTGAAAGAGGAACTGGCATCAGGAACAGGGTCTCTATAAAGGAGAACATGGTCTGCAGTGTTTAGGTGTTAAAGGAACGTCCAAATGAATGCAGGAACATGATCTGTTGCCAGTTCTCTGGTTCTCCTTCCTTGGAAGCACTTTTGGTAGATTTTGACCAGGAACCCCTACAAGACCTGAAGATTGAGATATTCAGTCATCCAGACATCACAGTTTGGTTCTTGTCAAAGTATCTGAGATGCTTTCGCCCATTTTTCCGGTTCCAACATCGACTATTCACTAATATACCACCGACAGGAGACACTGTAATCAAGTTATCAATGTTCCTCACTGATTCTTCATTTCACTGTTCTTCACTTCATCTGTCAGTGGCTTTAATGTCGAGGCTGATTGATGTATTTTAGCTCCTCCCATTAAAAAAAAGAGCCTGGAGTGCCTTTTGAATGGAGCACAATTTAAGAGTCACATAATTCATATGAAGGAGTTTGGTGTATTTTCAGGGGTAAATTAAGGCAGAGTTAAGCACTTTTTAAGTACATTGTGTTTCGTAGTGAGTGGTTAATTCTATGGGGTAAACAGAGGTTGACAAAAAGGTCATGAATGAATGAATTATGACAGAAAAATGTAGGATATGGGCCCTTTAAAGCCTGAATCATATAGTATTCCTTAACGAGACCTTTTGATTCGTGCCTGATGATTCGGGCAGGTTTAGAATCTCTATCTCCTCTCAAATTTACTTTACCTCTCTCTCTCTCTCTCTCTCTCTCTCTCTCTCTCTCTCTCTCCGTCTCTCTCTCTCCTCTGTGGATCGCCTGTGACACTCACTCATGCTACTGAGAAGCATCAAAGCACACATGTTCTGACCCCGCCCTAAAGGAGTCACTGGAAAAGACAATTAATGTTCACTTCACCAGTCAGTGGTTTTTAATGTTGTGGCTGCTTGGTGTATATTAGCTCCTCCCATTCATGCTGGTGTTATAAGAAGTGTTTTGAATGGAGCATGGCCAATAAGAACAGAGCTCGTTTACATATCTTAATCTTAAAGGTTTGATTCTACGGGGTAAACAGGACACATGTTCTGACTGCCCCCCCTTTCACAACCCCCCACCCTCCCCCCCCAGGCTGACCTTTCTCCCTTGCTGAGTAATTATGAAGAAGCCTATCTGCAGGTGGACGCTAATAAGCCCCTCTATTCAGGCCGGAGCTCTGATTCATCAGCGCAGGCTGAGGGCGCTCGCCGGAGTCTGGGCCGAGAGGCGAGAGCCAACGTCTGCCCGTTAATTACCGGGCGTCTCTTTATCAGCGCCCGCGCCTTCGGCCCCCATTGTGCTGCGGGTATTAGAGCCGCGGCCGCACAATCGGTCTTTCATTAGAGAGCGCCGGAGAGAGCACAAAGGAGGGCTTTACAGATGAGAGAGAGAGTGAGAGAGACAGAGAAAGACAGAGAGAGAGAGAAAGAGAGAGAGAGAGAGAGAGAGACAGAGAAAGAGAGTAAGAGAGAGAGAGAGCGGTCTGTGCAGCTCAGGTAAAAGAGAAGAGTTTGGGAAAAGAGGGAAGAAGGAGGAGAATTAGGTCACGGTCACAGGTAGATGGAAGAGTGTGGAAGGAGGTTAGGTGTGTGTGTGTGTGTGTGTGTGTGTGTGTGTGTGTGTTGGTTCCAAGATGTGTCACTGTGTCATTTCTTTCAAGATGCGTATCCCTCTGAGGAGGATTCATAATGAGAGACAGAGGCAGAGAGAGGGAGAGTCTATTACAGTGACCAAGAAAAGACAGGGATATAGGGCGAGAGACAGTTACAGACGATGTGTGTGTGTGTGTGTGTGTGTGAGAGAGAGAGAGAGAGAGAGAGAGAGAGAGAGAGACCCTAACCCCTACTTTTCATTTTTGTTTTTTTTCCCCAGATGATCCGTACCCCCTCCAGCTGATCCCCACCAGTATGGCAGCGGCTGCGGCTGCCACTCCTGGCCTGGGACCCCTTCAGCTCCAGGTACGGTTTGTTTGTGTGTGTGTGTGCGTGTGTGTGTGTGTGTGTGTGCTCTTGTCCTTACACCACAAAAAAACGGCTCCCATTTTCCCAACCTCTCAAAGTCCCTGCCCTTTTGTTTTCGGACGTCCAACAATGCCCGCTGTTCTGCCCGCTCCTTTGCATCATGCCAACTTGGGGTTGCCATAGCGCCGGGCCTTTGTGTGGTGCTGAGCCCCGGAGAGGGAGAATGCAGGCCTGGCACCAGGGCGATGATATTGTTCCGAGAGGAAAGAGGGGAACCATAGAAACTCTCTTTTTTTAATGGGGGGGAGGGGGGGGGGACAGAAGGAGTTCAGAACTGAAAGCAAACACACAAAAAAAGATAAAGATAATACAGAGGGGCTGAATGGAGCCCCAGAGCGGCCCTTCAGTTCTGAACTGAGAGGAGACCGGAGGGAATGGGGGACAGAGAGAGAGGGAGAGAGAGGGAGGGAGCGAGAGGGAGAGAGAGAGAGAGGGAGAGAGAGGGAGACAGAGAGAAAGAGAGAGAGAGGGAGCGAGAGAGACAGAGAGAGAGAGACAGAGAGAGAGAGAGGGACAGAGAGAGAGACAGAGAGAGAGAGAGGGAGACAGAGAGAAAGAAAGAGAGAGGGAGCGAGAGAGACAGAGAGAGAGAGAGGGACAAAGAGAGAGAAAGAGAGAGAGAGGGAGCGAAAGAGAGAGAGAGAGAGGGAGCGAGAAAA
>JBBJLS010000128.1:29576451-29592495 GCA_037577275.1 Bryconaethiops microstoma | reverse complement strand
GTGGGTTCAAATCCTACCTCCAGCACCACCACTGGGTTCCTGAGCAAGACCCTTAACCCCAAGTTGCTCCAGGGAGAATGGAAGTCGCTTTGGATAAAAGTGTCTGTTAAATGCTGTAAATATATAGATAGATAGACAGATAGATGATAGATAGACAGACGGATAAACAGATATCTAGATAGATAGATGATAGACAGAAAGATGGACAGACAGACAGACAGATAAATAGATAGATGGATAGACAGATGATAGACAGATTGATAGATGGAAAGATAGATAGATAAACAGATATCTAGATGATAGACAGATAGATGATAGACAGCTAGATGATAGACAGACGGATAGATAGATAGATAAACAGATATCTAGATGATAGACAGATAGATAGACAGATGGCTAGATAGATGATAGATAGACAGATGGCTAGAAAGATAGATAGGATGATAGACGGATAGAAAGATAGACAGATAAATAGACAGATAGATAGATGACAGACAGATAGAAATCTAGATAGATAAACAGACAGACGGATTGGTTGACAGACAGATATATAAATGATAGACAGATAGATAGACAGAATGATAGATGATAGACAGACAGATATATAAATGATAGACAGATAAATAGACAGATAGATAGATGATAGACAGACAGATAAATATCTATCTGATAGATAGACAGATATATAGATGATAGACAGACAGAATGATAGATAGACAGATAGATATCTAGATGATAGACGGATAGACAGACAGATAGATGGATAGACAGATATCTAGATAATAGACAGACAAATAGATAGATAGACACATACAGTGGCTATAGAAAAGAATCACTCCCATTAAAATATTCATATGTTGTTGCTTTGCAGCCTGAAATGAAGATTCAATGCACTGTATAGCATCCAAGTATGACAGCAACAGTTCAGAAAAAATATGACAGCAACAGTTCAGGAAACAAAAGTTCTTAAAAAATGCCATCAGCTGTGTGGTCATTTTTTTCTCCATCAGCCACTGTGTGGTCAATTTGCTGTGTGCTTTGGGTCATTGTCATTTTGGAAGGCAAACCTTCTTCCCATTCCCATTCTTCCCATAACTTTCTGCCAGAGGGTAGGAGGTTTTCCCCAAGAATTTGATGTTACTTTGTCCCCTGTATTTTTCTTTCATGCTACCACCTTTCATGGTGTTCTCTGGATGGTGGGCTGTATTGGGTTTCTGCCAGATATATCATTTGATGTTAAAGGAAAATAATTTGATTTTGGTCTCCTCTGACCACACCACCATTTTTAAGGTGTGTTTTGGCAAAGCTCAATCAAGACTTGCTGTGGTGTTTCTTGAGTGGCTTTATTCTTGCAACCCTCCCATATAGGCCATATGTGAGGAGCACTGGTGATATTGTTGTCACATGCACAAAATGACCACTCTTTGCCATAAATTCCTGTAACGGCTTTAAAGTTGCTATAGGCCTCTTGGTAGCCTCTCTCACCAGTTTCCTCCTCGCTTCTCCATTCAGTTTGTGGGATGGCCTGATCCAGGGAGGGTCCTGGTATTACAAAATACTTTCCACTTTTTAATTATAAACTTTATTGTACTGGGATTGATAAAGCCTTTGTATATTGGGTGCACTACCAAGCACTGGAAAACTCAAGGAATGGCTGTTTTCATGTTGAATAAATCAAAATGGTTACAACTGATCACAGGTGGAAGCCAATTAGATTGGTGTGCTGTGGAGAAGGTGATTAGCTACAACTGAATTTACTAGTATTCTTTCAGAAGGAGTGATTCTGGTTTTTTGCTTGTTTTCTAAACTGCTGCTATCATGTCTTTCACTTGTTATAAGATGCACTGAGTAAATACAGTTGAGGCTGCAAAGCAACATAATGTGAATATTTTAAAGGGGCTGATTCTTTTTATAGCCACTGTAGGTGGGCAGGTAAGTAGGTAGCTAGACAGACAGACAGACAGAATGTGCTCACCGTCTGAGTTGGCTTTAAAGAATATAGTGTGCAGGTCTTTCTTTGGCACTTTGGGCAGACTTCTTATGTAATTCTTGGCCTGAGAATGTGTCAGAAAATTAAAATGCGAACCATTGCTATCCATCACACTTCATTTAAATAGGCACACTTACTATGTACCCTCACTCATTGGCCATTTTATCAGGTAGATCTACCATACAGACGAACAATTTATTTCGTACTCTCCCTCATCCATCACTAGAAAAAGTACTATTATTATATTATGTCAGCAACTGAATGTAAAAAAAGTCTGAAGAAAAGCTGTGCCCAACCGGAAAAACCTAGAATCATCACAACTGCTGAGAATGATATCATTTCTAGTCTGTGGTGGTCTTATGGTGGTCCCTTTCAACTGAAGGGCAGCACAGTGGGTAACTAAAAAATTGTGCACAGCAACAACTGAGCTAAAGTCAGAAATTTACAATTGTCCTATGTGCTAGTTGTACCGTATCAGACGACAACTCAGTGTATAAGCATTGCATGTGTATCACTCACGTCCTGACTCTGTAGCTTTATGATGAAGTCTTGTGCTGGTGTCCCTGTAATTTTCATGATTTCTCTCAGCTGGTCCAGATCTTGAGCTCAGAGTCAAAGACTAAACCACACAGATCCAAAGTGCACAGCTATACAGAATACACAGACTGCAGGGAAGACAAACCATCTTGGAGCTAAATGTCATTAACTGACATTTCATGGACTCATTGCAGTGGTGTTTATGCATATTTTGTTGTGTTTTAAATGAATTCTGTGGTGTTTATGCATATTTTGTTGTGTTTTAAATGAATTTTAAATGAAATAGAAAGTAAATGAATGTAGGGCTGGGTTTCACTGCTAGTTTAATAAGATGCGCTAAGGATACGGTCATTTCCTTTAAAGAGTGGCCTCCCAAGAAGCATCTCTGCCATGATACAACCCACTGACCAGATATCAACTAAAAAAAAACAGAAAATAGTTCAGTAGTAAAAGCAGAAAAAAGCAAACAAACACATATCAGTAATAAAAATGAGTAATTAATCAGTAATAAAAATACTATTGCATCGTCCACAGACGATGCAATAGCACTCTATTTTCAACACCATAATTCCATTCAGGCTTGTCATGAAGCTCCGTGATCTGTGCATCAGTGCCTCCTTGTGCAACTGGATCCTGGACTTCCTGACAGGTAGTCCACAAGTGGTACAAATTGGCAATGTCACCTCCTCTACACCGACATTTAGCATCTGTGCCACCCAGGGATGTCTGCTCAGCACTCCTCCCTGCAGTCTCCTGCAGTCCACTATGAGCTCCTTGGTCTTGCTGACATTGAGCAGCAGGTTGTTGTTCCTACACCACAGTCTCACCTCTGCTCTGTTGGCAGACTCATCTCCCTCTCATATGCAGTTGATGATGGTGGTGTTTGCATATTTAATGATGGTACCACAAGTGGTATGGATCAGCAATGTCACCTCCTCCACACTGATACTCATCACTGGTGCCCGCCGGGATGTGTGCTCAGCCCTCTGCTGTATACCCTGTTCACCCAGAACTGTAAGGCCACACACTGCTCCTGTACATTCAGTTAAATATGCAGACAACACCACCATCATCAGCCGCAAATTACACAGATTACACCGCCTCTGATTACAGCAGTGTTTCACCATCTCAAGACGCGCTTTCTTTGTGTTCCCTGGACAATACCAAAACATTATTTTTTATATGGAAATGTAGCTGTATTTACATTAATATTTGTGTTACAAAATTAGTAAATTATATTTTTCTTAGCACTAAAATACATTAAAAAAATATATATTGCCACTAAAAAAGCTGTAACGTCCAGGCCTTGTCTGCCACGCCCCCTCGTCCTCGTGCTGGGTTGTTTATGTTTGGGAGCAGTGCTTAGCAACCCAGCAGGAGGACGAGGGGGCGTAGCGGACGAGGCCCGAACGTCACAAAACAAAAAAATGAGGAGGATATGCGCAGTTTCCGTGTTAGTGCGGGGGTTTCGGCGAACAATTATTAGTTGGGTTCCCAGAAAAACCCGTGATGGACTGAAACCGCGACTGTTGAACCGTGTTAAAGTGGGGGTTTACTGTATATTCAGTATAACTCAATAACACAAAATCAAAAGTATTGAGCAAAAAAACAGTGTTGCATTTGTAATATCTACATTCTATAAGTTAATTTTGTATGAAATGTAACAAGTGACTTGAAACTTTTGATCTGTAGCATATAGTGACTTCTGTTATGAGTGCGTTTCGAGTGTCACCTGTTTGTGAGTAGTGCATCCAATTAAGGATGACTTCAGGTGCCCGGTACCACCGAGTCACCACGTAACCCGTCATCTCCGAGTCCGCCTGCCTCGCCAGCCCAAAATCCAGAATCTGCACACAATACAACAGTGTCCTTAATACTGTAAATCATGTATATATTGGAGGAGTTATAATGTCAGAAAGTTGAAGTCTCTCCTAAGGCTAGGAGAGAATAACTGTGAACATTATACACTTAGTAGTATTCTCACAGTAGTGGTGCTTAGTGCTCACGTGTTAATTTGTTTGTGTCAATGACAGACAACTCTTTCATCATATTGCAAACATTGTTTAAAATGTTTGTCATATTAGTATTTTAGATTTAACTTTTATCTCAAGCCGGTAAACAAAATCAATATTCCCAAAGATTCCCAAAAGTACTTTGGGGTTAACAGGAAATTACTGTGACTATTTAACTATCTACTGTACTGTTACTTTGTATTTACAGTTCTTCTGTTTGAGTTATCTGCCTCAAGATTTGAAATATGAGCTATTCTACATGTTAACATGCTAATCTTCCTAAAACACTGATACAAAAAATTCTGATATAGACTTTAACAGTAAGGTACACATTTTGATACAAAGCAGCATGTATATTACATGCCTAATTTACAGTACTGTGAAAAAGTATTTGCCTTGATTTCCTTTATTTTTGCATATTCGCTCTTATCCAGAGAGACTCATAATTTCAAATACGTTACTGGTGCAATCAAATGTAGTGTTACGAGCTTATGTCCAGTCTCTGAATGGAGGACAGCAGTGTTACCCTCTGTGCTACATTATGGACTGCATTATGGACACTACTACACAACTGCAATACCTGAGCATGAATGTGGAAAAAGCCTTTATGTTCCTCTTGGTTATCTGTGGTTTCAACTTGCAAATCTCCCTTGAATGCCACTTCAGCCCCGAGGCGAACAAGCCTGGATTCAAGGCCTGCATTTAATCTTTTTTGACTTCCAAGATGAGTCACTGCACTCTCAGAGGAATTTCGGTAGACTGAAGATTCACAACTGTTCCATGTGTTCTTCATTTGGAGTTAATCAATATATTTCAATCACATACTTTCTTCATGTCTTCCAGAATTGCATTTGATCATGGCGCAGTGTGCGGACTGTTATACCTTTTAGCCTACTTCACATTGCTGCAATTTTCAACGAAATTTCTTAACTGGTTTATTGAGTAACTAAGTGAAGAATTATTTTTTTCATAGTGCTAGTTTGTGTTGGATTTCTTTTTTCCTTCTGTGAATGAAACTGTAAATTTAAGAACATAATATTCATAATATTTAAGAACATAATATAACATAATATTTTGTTTGTTTTTTTTATCAAAAGTGTGGTATTCAGGATTTTATCTGAAGAGCCAAAACAACAGAGCGTGAAGAATACAGTACTTAAACAGAAGGAATCAAAGCACTGTACTTACAACTGGTATATTCCTCAATCAGTAAAGAATCTTTCCGACTGGATGCTTACAATTAAAATGTCTTGGAATATTATGTTCTTTTGTATTCATTTAATTTACAGTGTTCTAAAATGTGAGTTTATACCTTCAGTTCACAATTCTGATTCACAGCCAGGTTTCCTGGTTTAAGATCCTGTTGAAGACAACCAAAAACATCACATGCGCTTATTCACCAAATCTGCCAAAATAAAGCCAGAATAAAGTCATGTACTGTCAAAAGAGTCTCAATCATTGTTACTGTTATTCTGTTATCCTCTTTAAACATTTTTACCAACGCATTTGAAAAGCTAAAATTCTAAGATTCTGAAAAAAAGACAGAAAGGCTCTGAAGAGAGGATGAATGGATTTGGTGTTGAATGGAGTGGCCATCCTACAGCCCAGCCCCCCACGCATATAATTAACATGTCAGAGGTCACTTACTCTGTGAATGATCCCAGCAGAATGAATATACTGTGGAGAAGAAGAGGCAGCAAGTCAAAATGCAGATTGAAACAGAAATCCCACGGTGCACACTCCTAAATCCACAGCTGCGTAAGTTGCTGGTGTGCATTAGACTAAATATACTTTTATACATACTACATGCTTTTTTCTGGTTATACTGCATGAAATTCCTTATTGTCTTAATAATACAAATATAAGTACATCGATATTTCATTTTATTTTTGTTTTGTGTATCTAACCTTGAGTCCCCTTAGCATTTGATACACTAGAAATTGCACTCTGTCTTCTGACAGTCTTTCCATCTTCATCAGCTTCCCGAGGTCAGTTCCCATGAATGGCATCACCAAGTAACTGAACAGGAGAAAGTGAGAACTCACAAAACGGTTTGAGACAGGCAATATTGCCAACGTTGGATGCTAAATGGACAACAAAAAAAAACACCAAAAAATGTAAACAACTTACAAATCCTGGAACCTGTCCAGTAATATTTCAGAAGTGAAGACATCTAGTAGTCCAATCACCTGTCTCAGCCAAAAAGGCATAAGGAGAACTGGTCACTAAGAATTATGGTGAAAGATTACGTAGCAATATTTATCAAAGCTGAGAAAGTTGAGCAAATTCTGAGTGCTGTTAGTTTACGTTCTCATGCTTCATGTGTTTGAGCAGTCTCAGTTCTCTGTAAGCTCGCTTGGCGAAGAGTCTGGACTGGAAAGGGCGGTGGAGCTTCTTGATGGCCACTCGGACACCTGTTTTCCGGTCAATGGCAGAACTGAAAAAGAGGGTGAACAAAAAAAAAGTGGTCAAATACGATATAACTTTGGATATTGTTCAAATAGAGTAGAGAGTGAGATTAGCACTGATGAGATCTTTATTTGGGTGGCCAAACATGAATCCCCACATGATCATGTTTCTAACGGACAAAAGATTAGACTTTTCTCTGATTTACCTTTGGAAGAAAAAGAGGCCACTGTAGGGGCGCCCCCCCCCCCCCACCTCCCTCCCCCTCAAGCAGCCATTCAACTGTTCATTGGCCTGTTAGGACCTATAAATGGGAGATTAACGACTTTTTTTCAGACGGTCGGAGTGACCATTAATTAACCAAAGTATTCTGAAATCTCCCAAAAATAAAAGTAATTACAAATTGAAATGTTTTAAACGTGTCGGACATAGAAAACAGTAGTTCCTCGGAGCCGTGAGGTTGAGGGGCTGTTCTCTAAAACGGGTGTTCATTTAATTCTGCTGCTTCCGTTTAATAAACACAGACGATGCCATCAACGGGGGCTCTTTGTTACGGGAACTGCAACCGAAACTGCAGACAAAACGAACCTCGAAAACACTTTAAAAAGATTTACAAATAGACAGATAGCGCTGTGGCTTCAGAGACTGCGTGACTCGGTAATTACACGGAGAATTACTGTCTATCAGTCTAGACTTAAAAAAACAACAACCACCAAATATTCAGTGATATCCAGACACTGAAAAGTACATGATAAAGTCCTGGGATGGCAGGAGAGTCGCAGTGCCTCTCAGTGATGCTCCTCTGAGAGCTCTGCGAGGAGTTCACCAGGACAAGAGTCTTCAGTAGTTCAGTAGTTGTGCTCGCGTTATTTACTGGTTTTATTTCAGTTCTTTACTCACCAAACCGTCCCGTACGCCCCTGTGCCCACTTGGACTAGGTCGCGGTATCTTTCCGGGACGTCCCAAACAGTCTTATTAACATCTTGACGGTAGAATCCTGCCCGGATACGAAGTGACATTCTGACTTGTGGTAACAAATCTGTACGTCCAGCTTAGTGAGGACATTCAGTCCGTTTTCGTCCAAATACTCTTTACCCCAGACACCCAAACACTGCTTCGACCACTTGGGGAGGCGTTGGGGGCGTTTCACTCCCTCTGTACTTCACACGCTTATCCCAGTGTGGCATGCCTGCACCTCCCTTTAAACCCTCTCAGATAAAAAATTTAGAGCCACCAGTTATGAGCATTGTTGTCCTTTTTTGTTTCTTTCTTTCTCTTTGTTTACTCCACTTTCCCATTTCCCTTTTAACACCAAGCCACCAAAAACGTTGCCACAGAGGAACCACTTTTCGTTCCCTGAAGATTCTTCCACTTCTGTAAATAAGGTGTGTGGGTGTGAAGAACCTACTGAAAACTTAAAGGGCCCATAGCATCTAACACTTTTTTTTCTATTATTTTCATTTTTCAGGAAATCGGTTGATGTGACGCCTAAATATTGTTGGAAGCTCCAAAACGTGCCATTTATTTCCAGTACATATGGTCCACATATGCATTTTAGCTGAAAAACCATCCCGCTGATCTTAAAGGCCATGGCAACACACTGTTTGTTCAATTTTAAGGGATAACAAAAGTTTGGGTACTGTTTCTGGCGAATAAAACCACACAAATGTAAAAAATGGACCTGAATAAAATAAAATGCATGTAAAATGAACAATATGGGCCATTTAAAGAACCTCCACCTAATGTAAAGTTTTTCCAAGAATCATACATCATTTTGTAATTTGATGTGCCACAGGATAAGATCACCTCTCAAGGTGAGTCCGAGCCATTGGTCTGAAAGAGAAGTTTTTTAATCTTGATTCCTTTTGGTTTAACTCACGCACTTTACCACTGGCAGCACAGAACCCTTGACTTTTTGAGGGGGAGGGTGGGAAAGAAACAACTGAATGGGGCAAGCTGGAGTGCCAACAAAGGCAATTCCTCTTGTCCTAAAGGAACGCCTGAAGGGATTGTTTCAGAGGCATGCGGGTTACAAACGACACAACATACATTTTGACTGATTTCTGTTTGAATGCATTTTGTAAATCAAAGTCACTGCAGTTTTACCATCAAAGCAACAAAAAAAGAAAAAGAATCCTCTTAAGCTCAACATTATTTACAGCTTCTGACCTACCGATCTTTTAGAGGTACATTCACTAGCTTTATCAGTACAATACTTTTGTTCTGTTGAGATCTTCAATGCAGGAGGCATTGAAATTGTTTTAAAATTGGAAATGAGATGGAGATACAAAAAAGAAGTATTATAATAAATTTTTAAAAAATGTAAAAAATTCAGCAAACGTCCAGCATTATTTCCTGCTTACATTCATTTAAGGATCCTACGCTTCCTTACCCGCTCCTTCATTTATGTATTTATTTCGCAGTTAAAAGTAATCAAAGTAATCAATAAATGCGATGATTTGTACCCGACATAGCTAACGATCATGTTTAATCCACAGCTGCCGGGCACAAATCCGAAATTTGGCGAATATTAAGAACAATGAAAATACAAGTTGCACTTACAGAAACCAACAGAGCTTAAATCTAGTGAAAAGTAATAAATCCAGTCACGGATTCCAAAATAGAAAATTTCACAAACATCAAAAACATTCAGTGCAGATCACATACGCCTCGAGGCAAAACATTCTTCATATTCAGCAGAGAATATAAACACCCAACAAACAATTACAATATTTAAAAAGGAACTGGACTGCCGAACCCCTAATTCAGTATCTGCACTGTGATTGCTTAAAAAAGTCGACGTCAAACCTGACTGAAGGTAGTAGAGCTAAATGGATCAAGGTCGATTGGGTGTTTTTCAGCTGTCAATAGGCCCAATAAGTAATTGCGGGATACTGGATTGGCACAGAGTCATGTTGAGTCATGTTGTTTCAACCAACGGCATTTTAAACATCAAAAAGAAAACAGTGGTATTTCATTGTTAGGGGTCACAGCATGCCTGAAGTCCTTATCATGTAATCAAAGGAAGAACAGTTTTCCCCAAATAATATACTACACGTGAACACAAAACTCATTCATGTTCAAATGCACAGAAAGTGTCAGAGGTATGTAATATCTTTATAATGCACCCAAGAGATATTATAATGAGTAAAAGACTTTTGAATACTGTGATACTATATTTCCATATTTAGACATGCTGTATGTCCTGTATATATATGATGTCTTCCAAAACATAAATGCAGGAGGTTGACAAATGAAAGGAAACCTATAGTAATATGGATATACCGTTAATTTAATTTACAGTGAAACTGAGGATATACACGTAACTGTAGACTAATCCTTTCTTCAAGAAGATCAGTTGAGAGCAATGCAGAAAGCATTGATGGTGTAATACTTGTGTCTGTTGCAAGAAGTAATATTACACATTGTTTTGTCTTTGATTACATCCTAAAAAAAAAGGGGGCCTTCAAGGACTCTTTATATGGAACCATGACAAGTCAAAGAATCATATAAATGTTTAAATAGTACATTGCATGGTCAAATGAGTCTTCTTTCTTAAAAGGCTTCATTGTTAAAGAGTTAAGAGAATCCCTTTCAGTAATATTAAACCATGTTACAAGTGGTCACAAGTAGTATTATGAGTGGTTAAAATAAATGGTTTCTCCATCACAAACATCAGCTGATATCAGGCTAGTGATGCATTTTTTGGGAGAAACTAAATCAGACAGGTCTAAATTACATTCTAGTGCTTTTATAGACACCATGTCAGTGTAGCAGTGAGATTCAACATTCAGCCACTGCTACTGTTTCCTGAGGGCACTTTAGAATATGTCAATAAAATGTTACTCTCTTGAGATATTACCAGTTTTGGGAATTTGCCACAGCCATAAACTGGGCATTACAGTTATTTTTCATTACATACGTGCAGCAATCATTGACTGATCGACTGGCACACTACATTCAGCCTTCAAGCCTCAAGTCTAAAAATGCATGTGCTTTTTTTCCAGAAAAAAGGGGTCTGGAGCAAAAAAAAAAAAGTTTGAATAGAAACATTTGTCTGAAAAACTGCAAATCCCAAATTAATCAGCCCTACTGTTAGAATGATTGTAGTTTACTACAAATTTACTTGCCGTTTCCATTATTTTGTCTACCTACTCTATGTCCCAGTTATTCCTATACTGTAAACAGGTTTTATATTTCCACCTCTGCATGCCACACTGAGTTTGGTTTGCTTAGATTGACACCCGTATCCTGTTGCACCTTCATTTTATCCCTCTCAAAAAAAAAAAAAAAAAAAAAAAAGTACAGAGAATATACACAACAGCATGCACTCCCGGTAATATTAATATACTGGTTGTGCATATAATGTGTCTATAATACGTTCTCCAAACTAGACACATGCTACCTTCCAGGAGTCAAGAAAACGAGCAGATACACACTCACACATATGCACGCACGCACATACACATACTCAAGAAAGGCATCATGCCTAGGGAATGCATCATTATAACCTCTGGTTGGCTCACAGTCATTCCATAAGTCTTTAGATCCTCATTGTTATGTCTACTAAGGGACACTTTTCGTCTTCCTGGGAAGTTGGTGATGGAACTCAGCACTGGTAGGGTTTTGATCCTTTTACTGCTCATCCTGGAGGCTGTCTGTTTTGCTGACAGGTGGTTTGAAACTGTTCACTTCTTCAAACACCAGCTCTGTGGAAGGGGAGGGTGCAGGTAGAAGAAAAATTAGTTCATGCACAGACCATTGAAATGGATATAATTATGAATTGCTTCTTTTTCTGCAATAGTTTAATATGCCTCAATTACTTTTCCTACATCTTCCCAGACGTGTCCAAGGACAAATTAAATTATACTGTATTATATGACAGTAATTCAGATGTCATGTTTACATGTTCTTAAACAATCCAATGCTGGTCCAGGTCTATAAGATAAGATAAACCTTTATTAGGAATAGAATAAAGTAAAATAAAAATAGAATAAAGTAAAATAAAAAATAAAAATAGGGCGAAGTGTCAGAGGGTCAGTCAATAATTAAACGCTAATAATATTTCTTTCTAAATACATGACGTACATACCTCTACACAACCGCTTTGCAATCTGCCAATAAACCCAGTGAAGAAGATGAAAACATTGGTGGATGTGTAGAACCAAAGGTAATGTATATAAATAGATATATAAAATGATACTTTTACAATGGATGTTTTAGATCCAGGTTTTCATGTTATATTTGCGTGTTTCAGTGCATGTACAGTATTTAACTCTTAAATCTATGATAGTTGCTGCTTCTGGGGCAGCTTTTCTCCAACTGGTTCTGTTTATGTACAAGTGCAGTTGTAAAAGAACTAAAGACATTTTATCGATACACAGAGAATAACCTGAACTTTCAATTTTGAGAAATTCGATAATGGCTTTACATGACCACTGAATAATTGTGGAAGTCACATGATGATCAAATTATTATGGAGCATGAAACACACACTGAATGTAAAGCATTTTCCGATCATCCATTCAACTTTATTCAACCTTCAAAACTCTCTCTCTGTCTGTCCTTCTCTCTCTGTCTCTCTGTCTGTCTCTCCCTCCCTCTCTCTCTCTCTCTGTCTCTCTCCGTCTCTCTCCGTCTCTCTCTCTCTCTCACTCTCTCTGTCTGTCTCTCACTCTCTGTCTCTCCCTCTCTGTCTCTCTCACTCTCTCTGTCTGTCTCTCTCTCTCTGTCTGTCTGTCTCTCTCTCTCTCTCTGTCTCTCTGTCTGTCTGTCTCTCTCTCTGTCTCTCACTCTCTGTCTGTCTCTCTCACTCTCTCTCCATCTCTCTCCGTCTCTCTCACTCTCTGTCTGTCTGTCTCTGTCTGTCTCTGTCTCTCTCTCTCTTTCTCTCCCTCTCTCTGTCTCTCTCTCTCTATCTGTCTCTGCTTCTCCCTCTCTCCCTCTCTCTCTCACTCTCTGTCTGTCTCTGCCTCTCTGTCTCTCTCCCTCTCTGTCTATCTCTCTCTCTGTCTCTCTCACTCTCTCTATCTATCAGTCTGTCTCTGCCTCTCTCTCTCTGCCTCTCTCCCTCTCTCTGTCTGTCTCACCCTCTCTCTCTCTTTCTCTGACCTTTCCACTCTTCCAAGGTGCGGTCCTTGCTCTCCAGGGATTGGTCATAAAGTGGTGCCTCAGGCTCATCGTCCGGATCGTGGTACTGGGAGAAATATGGGTGGCACAGAGCGTCAGTAGCAGAAATCCGTCTGTCACAGTCCAGCACCAGCATTCTCTTTAACAGATCCACCGCTTTGAGAGAGAGAGAGAGAGAGAGAGACAGAGAGAGAGGGACACAGAGAGATAGAGAGAGAGACAGAGAGAGAGAGAGAGAGAGAGTTTAAATGTTGAATGAGTGAGAAAATGAGAGCCAGAGTTAGGAAGAGCAATTCAGTCAAGACATTTTTGGTGTCACAGTGTTGCTTCTTTAGTTTAGGACTACAGCAGAGAGGTAAACTGAACAAATTAGATTTTTCATTGAACTATTACTTTAATACAGATCGTTATTGCTGAAAATATACATTACTAAATGTACGTAATGAATAGAATGAAGTATGTTGCAAGAATTATGTTCTTGAAAAGTTAATTAATTCTAAAACTAGTCCATACGGGTGTCAGGTATTTATAAAAGATTTGTTTTATAATCCTCTGACACTTTTAGAAGGACCAAAACATGAAGTCTATTATGTATATATATATATAATAAATGCATTCCGTCTAACCCTGTGGATTGGCTCCTCTGAATATCTTCCCCAGATCCTGCTGGGGCATGTACGGAAGGGACTGGATGTACTTCTGGGCCTGGACATAAAAAACAGTAAATCAGAAAAATAATATGACAAACACGTAACAATACAACATATCATATTGTATCAATCTCTATCACAGCATAACATAATGCCAGAGATCGTATCATCTTGTTTTATGGAGACTAGCATGTTTCAAATATTGTATTCTATTATGTTAAATTCTCTAGAAAACAGAACGATGTATATTTTAGGCACTCCTTACTTCTGCTGTATTGAAAAATGTCACAAATTGAGAGACCATCCTATTGCATTTAATCAAATTTATAAAACTGAATTATTACCCCCCCCCCCCGCCCCCCTTTGATTGAACTGTTCAGTGTTTCTTATGAGCACTAAATCAGCCCCAACTTCATTTTTTTTTATTCGGGTTGGCTCTGTTACAGTCCTGTAACATTTGAATGATGAGAAGGTTTTAGGACCACCCATCCAGACAATGCAGTCACTCTCACATGCTCTGAGGAGATTTTTTTCAGTAGGTCAGGGGTCGGAGTTCCAACCACCTCCATGATTCTCTTCAGCTGATCTATATCTGAAGAGCTGTGGTTAAAGAGTGCATTTTGCTTAAAGAGTAAATGTTCAATTATGTGTGTGGAGACTAGTAGCGGGCAGTAGAATTTCTGACGGCTTTGCTATATATGACGGTATAGTGAGGGGGCTTTTTTTCCCCTCAAATAGAATCCTATAAGAAAACACTAAGCCTGTTTTAGTAAGTTAACAGTGGCTTATTATAATACAAATAGCCATGTCTAACAACTTAAATACACCAAACATTTTTCATGTGCAAAACTGCAAAAACTGAAGTGAACAATAAAACGGTAAATATGCATTTAAAATCTTCTGAAAATAGTTTTTGGGCTTAAAGTGGTTTTAACCCAAAAACCCCTAAAGTCAAACCAAAGTGTGCGAAACCACTCCTAGAATGAGAACAGGCTGCTTCTTTGTAAGAGGATAGGAGGTTCCAGCATAAATTAACCATTATGGCAGCCATTGGTTAGGTCCAACATTTGCTTTCAAGGTGAAAATGCCAATTCCAGCGAGGTCGAAATGTTTCAGACCCCTCTGATCACCTCTAATGACTTTGTGAAGCTGTCCTGCAGCCTAACCCTAGCTCTGTCCATGGGGGTGGGTGTGTTAGCACTTTGCTGTCTTAAGAAGTGCTGCACTTATTTGTGGCATATTAGTATGATGGTAATTACAACTCTAACTCTAACCTCAGAGAGAAGATGGGGCGTGGTGTGTGACAGTAGTAAAACAGGTGAGGTATTTACATTAAATTATATTACATTCATTTGTATGACACTTGTGTTGCAAGCAACTTGCAATTCAAGGAAACACTCAAGTTTCAGGACAGCGTGAAAACCAGAGGACAGTACTAAGTGCTCCTTCATCCATGTGGATATGACTGACAGACAAGCCGAGATGGTGCGGTCATCTGGCAGGAAGGGCAGGCAACCACAATACAAACGAACATCCCATCAAATCCGCATAGTCTGCCATATGCTAATCCCCAAACAATGGGACATGATGACAGCCTCACAGAGAAATGATAAAAATAGTTACCTCTGAAACTTCTACAAGTAGAAAATACTACAGTTCAAAAAAAGTACAAACTGCAGATTCATCAAAAGTTTTCAGGGTGGATAAATCACTTGTATTGACCAAATACACCATCAAGCACATTTACAGCACCAAAGCTCGATTTTAGTGTTTACTGCCTCTAAAAACGCCACTAAATAATAAATATCCTTTAGACCAGAGGTCCCCAACCACCGGTCTGTGAGGCATTTGTTACCGGGCCGCACAGAAAGACAGAATAATTTTTTTTACTGATTATCAGAGTCTGAAAGATCTTTTATTTTTTGGGGGAAAAAAAAAAAACGCTCATCTCGGTTACGTGACACAGTACATCAAAGATTTAGCCCACAAACAAGCAAAAAGAGTAAAAAACAAACATATTTTGTTTTTAGTTGTATCTACAGCAGTCCATGAAAATATTGTTTCACATGAAACTGGTTCGTGGCGCAAAAAAGGTTGGGGGCTTCTGGCCAAAGAATCTGTCTTAATTGTATAATTAGTCTAAACCATTGGTGGAAACCAAGACAGGGCCTTAACCAACCATTATGCTTCGACACCATAGGAGGCTCCTTGTATTAAAGGATTTCAATAGTGAAGCCCCCCAAACACACACACATACACACACACATACACACACACATACACACACACATACACACACACATACACACACACATACACA
>JBBJLS010000128.1:29551426-29575988 GCA_037577275.1 Bryconaethiops microstoma | reverse complement strand
CACACACACACACACACACACACACACACACACACACACACACACACACACACACACACACACACACACACAACTATACTCAGTATTCTGCTGCATCACTTCAAAAACTGAATCAGCTGCACTATATCTGAAATTTACTTTCATTTTGGATAGTCATGTTGCTTCCTGCCATTAGATTATAATCTAACCCTCTTAAGAGGCACTCTTCTCTCCTCCCCTCAGTAGTAGAAGCTCACTTATAGACAGCAGCTAGACGCATGTCTGGTCTTAGGAAAATGAAGGATACAGTCGTTGCCTGGAAACAAGACCTTCCCTTTGAGAAGCTCACCCATAATGCACCCCACAGACCAGATATCCACTGAAAAAGAGATAAAAAAAAAAATCAATCAGCACCATCCAGTGGAGGTTAACTATTCATCATATACAGTAGAAGCAGCAAATTACAAAAAAAATCAAACACAAAATATTTCACAAGTAATTTGTTAAAAATATTTGACAGAATAACCACTTTTCCTGTAAAAAAAAAAATTCTCTGTTCACTTTTCCTAGAAACAAAGATTTTCTGTTAAAACAGCAACTGCAGAGTGAGAATCCAGGCCAAGATAGTTCAGGCCGAGAAATGTATACTACATACCACTAAATTCACAATTTTCACTGGAAATCAAATTTCATGTGGCGGTAATGATTTAATATCCTTAATATTATCGTAAGAATCCCACCAACTACCCGCATGCAACTCGTTTTTACATAAAAACGCCTCATTAACTTTTTTCTGAGAAAAGAAAACATTTTGAGATTTCAAGTGTGCACTTCAAGTCATTACACTACTTGAATTGGACCATTAGAACACATGGTGCTAATAAATGAACGACTCAAAGCTTGTTTAACTACATAGACCTATCTACAATGAGGAAAACAATAGAATGCATCTAATTTTATGACAATATGGAAATTATAAAATGACATGTTTGGAGAAAATGGGGGGAAAAAAATATTTTTGTCAGATACTGAAATACTACGGTTGAATTCAGTTTTGACAGAAAAAGAGGATAATGTATTGCATTTGAAAACAGTAAAATATTTTGATTAGACGGAAAATTATTCTAGAAATGTTCCTATCACAATTTGCATCAATGGACCCCTGGAAAGAATCAATAATCAGTGAAATTAATGATCATCAATGGAAGTGAGATCTAAAGGCATTTGTAAAAAATATTGCTCATTTTTACCTCGAATTATAAAAGACGTTACCTTGAACAACAAAAGTTTAAACTATCAATGGTTAAACTATTATTCTAATAGAAGGGAGATACATTGACCTTTTTTGGTATAATGACTCATAAGGCTGTAGTATGAAATTTGATGTGCATTACTTTTTAATATACAGGCACAATTTTTTTTACCTTTTTATAATTGTATGCAGTCTGTAGTAGTAGCACGTATTGAACATAAAAGGCACCCCTGCTATAAGGTTACTGCTGCAGGAAGGACACCCTCACCTGTTTGATTGTAGTGCATCCAGTTCAGCATAATTTCAGGTGCTCTGTACCAGCGAGTTGCCACATACCCTGTCATCTCATCATCTGTCTGTCTGGCCAGTCCAAAGTCCAGGATCTGATCATCAGTTTAAGGTAATGATTCAAAACTGGGGGCTTTTTTTCTACCATAATTGCATTTCTTTTTTTATTGTTCTCAATGGACAGTTTTATAATCATGATAATGAACATATATTCCTCACCCTGAGCTCACAGTCTTCATTGACAGCTACATTGCTTGGCTTTAGGTCCTATAAAACAGATGCGAGAAGAACAGACTACATTACAATAAAGTCAAATATGGAAAGATGTACACAAGGTAATTATAGCTGAGATCATTTCAACATCAATTAATAAAATCATCGCTTATTTACTTTTAATACTGGCTTGATGGTTATTGCGTACATTCTTGATGGTTACTGACCTGTCTCCTCCCCATTCATCACTACACAAAAGCTCAGAAGTGATCATTCTTACTTGGGGGAAACAGGATTAATTGTAAATGCATGGAATCAAATTAATAATGTTAACGGTAATTGTGCGCAATCAGATGACTTACAATGTTACAGGGTTTAGGTATAAGATTATCAGTTATAAATTACATTGCATGTAAAAGTTCAGGCACTCCTGATGGACTGATGGTGAAAATAAGTACATGTCTTCTGGCTGTAGGCCCCCAGTGGAAAAATGGATTTAGTACACTAGCACATGTACATGTTATCACCCCTTAAGGATTATAGAGGAAGAAAAGAAGTCACTCACTCTGTGTATCAGCCCAGCTGAATGAATGTACTATTTAAGAGAGAAGACAGGAATTAGATTGCAGATGTTTGGAGCTTTCCAAAGACAAAGCTAATCTTTTCCTCTTTTTTTTGCAATGCAATGGAAATGTATTTTTTGAGTAACCTTAAGGCCTCGGAGGAGCTGATAAATAAGGAACTGCACGTGCTCGTCTGAAAGGCGCTGAAACTTGACAATATTATTGAGGTCCGCTCCCATCAGGTTAGTGACGAGGTATCTGGAAAGAAAGAGAGGTGGCTAAGAAGAAATTACATCACTACACCAGACTACACACTAGAGGTGGCCAGTAAGGCAAAATCCATCACAATATATGGTAAATGACACATGTCACAATATTTCAACGGATAAGTAAAAGACCCAATAGTGCAACCTATAAAAGCACTGCTAAAAAAACTATCATGATTTTTGTAACTCAATCAATAAATAAGTGAAATATAAGTAAATATAAAAGGAAATATGTAAATAAGGAAATATATAATGCAACATCCTCTTCAAAACATGCAACCTGTGTAAAACAGGTCGAGTGCCTGGCACTAATTCAGATTTCTGTAGGTTTTTATCCCACATGTCTTCAGCTATGCGTACTACTAATTCTTCTCTCCAAGCCTCAGTCATGCTTGCAGAAGGTGAAAAAAACAGAAATGATATTCATTTTTCGGGCACCGATTCTAAACACCTACTTTTCTCGCTCCTGTTGCCCTTGGCTTGCTCACTAGTGGCTGGGACATGGATTCTGTAAAGCTGCTTCATAGCCCTGTGTGGCCCTGTGGTTCCAAAATTTGGTGTCTCTAAAAAAATATCTGATCAGAAGGTACCTAAAGCAATCGTGAGATATTAAGTCATATTTATCCTGTAACTGATGGAATTATGCAAATTAGCCTTTTAAAAACAAGCCATGGATTTTATGTATATCACTGTTTACTCGTCTGATGGTACACAAGAAAGATGGTTTGCTATTGCAAGTAAGAATGACACAATCTAATCTTCATTTACTTCCAAGCTTATAAAAAAAGGTTATATGGGGGACAGGAAAACAGCAGCTATACAGCAAGGTGTGTGTCCTTGTTCAATCCTCAGGTAATTAAAATCTTTGACTTATTCATGTATTAATTTTGTGTTTGTTGTGTTTACTAAGGTGTTTTTTTTATTTTTTATTTAGTCTATGTGTCTTATCCCAGTACGGTGTGGCACTACCAGAGAGCTCAAACCTTTAAATAATGATTGAGAAAAAAAATGGAATTTTCTGGAATAGGCAAAGTATCTGGAGAAGTAATACGATTTTTGTGGCATTAACTCTGCCCAAGAAGGAGTTTTCCAATCCCGGAAATTTGCCTGAAATTTGACCAGCAAAGATAAAAAAATTAGCTTAAAAGAAAGAACTAAAGCTCCTTGTTTCCACCATGTCCAGACAGGTAAAGCTTTAGGCTAAGATCCTAAAGGGCAAATTATGGAGTAAAGAGTGGTCACATATAGTAACTGGGAATATCTCACTCTTTTACCAGTAACCCATATTAATATCTAATAACGGTGTACCCATATTAATTGATAAGACTTCAAATGTGTGGAATATTGTCAAGTTCATTCTATATTATAAATGCATATATCTGGATGGGTTTGGATTGTCTCAGCCAGTGTCTCAATAAAAAAAGCAAAACTCAGAGGTGACAGAGAACACCTTGTCTTGTGGTTATATATAGATTAAATGGGGGAAAGCATCCTTAGCAGCACTTAAGTTCCACTTAAGGATTAGTGAACACTGTTTCGGCACCTTTCTACCTGAATATAACATCCCAAACTTGGCTGGTTCTGCAGTCTTGCATTAAAAAAGGACGTAGAGGGGAAGTCTCAGACTATCTGGATCCTATTTTCTATGACAGGTTCAGTTTGTTATTGCTGCGACCTTGCAAATAACTTCCTCCAACATGTGACAGTGATGTGAACGCAGGATAAGGTGCCATGGTGATTTTTCATCGTCTTCAAAATCTGCCAGTTCTCTTATTTTGTCTCTCTCGGTGATATGTGACACTTCATCAGTGAAATAATCAATTGGTCCTGAAGTTGTGCCATAATGTCAATGTCTTGTTACATCTGAGCATGTAGCAGAGCTTTAATTTGAGCTAAATAGCCAGCTGCCTTGCATTTTTAATGTAGCACCATGTTGTTTAAGTAGAAAAGTGGCCCATATCAGAGCTTGGAATGGATCCTAGTGTGAAAGTTAAATATAGTGAGTACAGTAAAAGCAGATCAGACCAGTTTTACTACTAACCCTTAACATGGCCCACCAGATCTATTACTGAAAGTAACCATTTAAAATACTTTTTTAAACAAAACCCTGACCTATACTGCAGCCAGGGGCAGATACATACACCTCATTGAAATCTTCAAGAGATGCAGCAGGAGAGAAAACATCTAGCAACCCAATAACCTACAAAGACACAAACACACAGCACAAATTATAAACACCATACTTATGGTCCATAAATCATAATGATAAAATATGTTTCACACTGTTAAAAACATACAACACAATGATAACTATCTGTAGAAAACTGACTGCTTTAAGGACCACTGTGGTCATCATAAACACTCCTCAGAGTGTTTTTGCAAGTCATGTACAATGAAATCTCTCACATGCTTTATCTTTCCTTTTTTTGTTTTCCGTTGTATTTGGTGTAATTGTATCTTAGGCTAAATAATATGCTTCGAATATTATAGATTTTATTTGTTTTTTTTGTTTAATTTATGTCTTGAGTCACTGGGTCATGTGACTGGTGTCTTAGGTTGGGGTGGGGTGGGGTGGGGTGGGGTGGGGTGGGGTGGGCTGGGCCGGGGTTGGTCACTGATATGTTATTGTTTTCATCATGTGATCTTGGTTTTTATAAATGAAAACAGTGAATTAAAAAAATTTAATTAATTTAAAAAAAACACTCCTCAGGCACATGAGCAGACCTGACAAGACGATTAGGTTGTAGTGATTTCTATGGTATGTCAGCAGCACTGGGGCATCCAGTAAATATATTTTAGTAATCTGAACGACCCTCATAGTTTAGAAGAAGCGGTCAGACATGGTGCATGGTGACAGGGACAAAACTGTTACCTTGATATACTGTATTTTTAGTTAAAGTATACTTGGTTAAAAGGGAAAGTTGGTGGAAAATTAATTACAAAGAGTAAATCATTCAACATATTTCACAACACATTTGCCTAACTCACATTCTCATGCTTCATATGTTTGAGAAGTCGTAGCTCTCGATAGGAGCGTCTGCTGTGGATGAGGGACTGGAACGGCCGAGAAAGCTTCTTAACAGCTACCTTCTGCCGAAGCCTCACGTCATATGCCGAACTGAAGAGAAGAGAAAAGAGGAGAAAAGAATAAGGCGGTAGAAGCAGCATATGGAGATGCTACCAGCAGAAGATCAATATTCAGTAAGCTTTAGCATTAACAAACAGTAAAAGCCATAACTAAGTTGGTCAAAGCCCTTGAGAGTGTTTTTTATTTGCACCATAAACAAGGCTAGGCTCAGCCATTCAGCTCAATGCTAACACCAACACTAGTCACACATCTCCTCCAAGCACGACTCTCTTGCCGCAGAGATCATTTATTGTCATATTCTTACGGGAAACCATGTCAAAGTTGTCATAGTGGTAACCAATGTGTTTAAGACATCTGAATGCTAGCCTGTGTGTAGTGTGGTGTAGAAAAGCCTGCAGACACAGATACTGAACAAGTCTAACTATTCTTTTGCTGACAGGCTGTACACTAACAAACAATTGTATGTACTTATGTTACAAATGCACCAATTTAACAATAATATGACATTTTACCATTATAGTAACATCTAAACCGGAAAAGTCGGGTGAAGTCAAGTCAGGTGGTCATGGTCATTCCTCAGTATAACTCTGTATACAGTAAACACCAGAACAAAATATCGTTCTTCGGGCACATAGTGCAACGGCAGCAAATGACATAAAACTACACAAAGTGCGGAAACATGACAGTGTGAAAGAAGTTCAGAGTATAAAATAAAATACATACACCAAACAATAAACACACAGGACATTACACCGACATGTGGATGAGCAAGAACAAGGCAAAGTCAAGAAAAAGGCAGTAGAAAAAGAAGGAGAAATGTCAGTAGAGAGAGGAGGGAATGAAAGCAGAGAGGATAGAATGAAGAGAGAAAAAGAACAGAATGAGCAGAAAGATGGTAAGAAGAGATCAGTCAGAAAGTCTGAGACAAAGTCTTAACTGTGGCTCCTTGTTAAAGCATGGACAATGCTAAAAGCTTTTGATCTTTAAAAGATGCTTAGTTTTAAAACTATTAAGCCAATTCCTGATTGTTTATATGAAAGTGACTAAATATTTCAGAGCCCTCCAAAGGATTTTACAGCCATCAGACAATATAGAACCGTTTTTCATTCACATTTTTGAATGTGCTACAGGGTCTATCTCTTCAACTGAAACTATATTCAGTACAGAATACAGTGAGCATTTATGTAGCTATGCAGATATGCAGCTGTGATCAGGTTCTCCTATACCAAAGAGTGCCAAAAGGTTCCCCCTACATGTTTTAAAATGTAAATGTAATTTTCATTTTAAAACAAAGTGCTACAAAGTAGCATAATCTTGTGCAAAGCAGTGATCTTTTAAAAGAGCATCTGAATTACTAACAACACCAAAAAAAAGAGAGAGATGTCTCCAACATGACACCAGGCATCCGCATGGAACAGATTTCTGCAGAAAATGCTGGATACCAGGTATACAAAGCACCCTAGATGCTGGAATCCTCTGTTTATCAGAAGCCTAGATTATCTTGCACACTGCTTCAAGAGAGAGGAAATCTGACGTACTTTGAGAGGAAAACTCACAAAGACATTTCCACTCCCACGCACTGATATTCCTGCAACAATGTCAGTTATTTCCACTGAGGTTTTTTGATCTCACTGACGTTTATCAGAGAAGACAAATCTAGCAGATTTAAAGACACACATTTTGTTGGGCAGTTTTCTTTGGGATGTGCCAAAAAAGCTGCTGTAGGTGGGTCAAGTTCCGCAACGCTGAGTATGTCACCTCTGTCACCTACAATTTTAGATACATTTGTGGGACTGCATTAGTATTTAAGAAAACTTTGTGGAGAAATACATTAATAAAGTGAGCTATTAACTAAATATTTTAACGAAAATACTATACTCTATTGTTTTGCTGCTCTGTACTGTCCACTTTCTGCCGTAACAATGCAAAATTCCCACTTGTGGGACTAATAAAGGTTCATCTTATCTTATCCTATCTTACTGAAACCTTTTACCCTGACTCGAGATTTCCAAAGACCGTTGATCAGAACATAAAGGAAAACAATGGGAGAATAAATAATAGCATCTCTTGCTGCTACGGCTTATGCAAACCGTCCCACAAAACACATGCACTCATGCTTTTTTGTTCTTCATGGCGCTGAGAACTCAATAGCTATGGACAGTTCTGGGTTATGAAACCACATAGTTGAATGTTTCACGAGCAATGACTCAGCACTGCCCATAGAAAAAAAAAGAATAATAAAGTTAGCTGTTTAGTGTCCTAGGCCAAGAAAAGGTTATTTCTGCTGTACTGCTTAGGAATGTAACGATATAATCGCAGTGTATGATACTGTACAGCTAACAAGTTAGGTGTAAAATGTTTCCAAAAAAGTCACATAAAATGTGACAAGATGCATCATGGAGAATAAGAATTATATTAATTATGGTATTTTATGTATCTGCATTGTTTATAGTTAGTGCCATCCAATAACCCAGTCCAGCACCCCAACCCCCATCGCCCCAGCTCTAGTTTCATGAGTAAATTGTGATAGAAATGAACACAATCCTCATTTTTTTACATTCTAAATATTATGAGACTATCGAATTCTCTTACTTTGCTTAACATAATCGTTAGTTTTTCAAACTGTGAGCCCTGAATCATCTACGTTGAACAGCACTGTGGGTAGACTATATTGTTACACCCCTAGTTAGCATGGAGCCAAACTATTAGTTGGGTCTACTGTATATTGATTTGAAACATTATGAAGCAAAAATCTTATTACAAATAATGTAACTTTATAATGTTGAACGCATAAATATAAAATGAAAATGTACTCATAAAAGACAGTCCTCATTTTTGAGAAGTAATTGAATCGAGACTCCCCTGGATAGATACAAAATAATGAAATTTGTGAATCATTACACAGCTGTACGTTAGGTCTGAAAGGCATCCTGAAAGACAAAAATTTATAGGAAACGACAAGATAAAAAAATCGAGACAAAATGTTCTATCCTGACAGGTGAATTGATGAATCGTTAATGGAATAACTATGGATAGCCGGCAAATATGGACAGCTGTGTCACCATGGCAACCTTAAGAGTCTACCCTCAGAGGAAGACCAGGATACCCTCAGAGGAAGACCAGGATACCCTCAGAGGAAGACCAGGATAACCGCAGAGAAAGACCAGGGTACCCTCAGAGGAAGACCAGGATAACCTTAGAGGAAGACCAGGATAACCTCAGAGAAAGACCAGGATAACCTCAGAGGAAGACCAGGGTACCCTCAGAGGAAGACCAGGATAACCTCAGAGGAAGACCAGGATAACCTCAGAGGAAGACCAGGATAACCTCAGAGAAAGACCAGGGTACCCTCAGAGGAAGACCAGGGTACCCTCAGAGGAAGAAGAAACGCATGTTCTGGCTGCGGGTGTGTGGTGGTACGGTCTCGAAGTGCCTGAACACAGAAAACGCTGCACACGATGGTGAGACAGGTCTATACTTTACAGCCCCATTGGGAAGGCACAGCTCAGTTGTTTAGGAACAAGATGAATAAGATGGCAGTCGATGACCACTGAATAATACTGACCACACTTTGATCAAGCAGATCCTCTAGAGTAGTAGGTAAAGGGAACCGTTTCTGGTGGACACTCAGGCTAGGCAATGGACTGAAGAGTGACGTGCTAAATCATGCTTTCGGACCCTCGTTATTTAGATGTGGAAAATAAAAAGATGCAACTGACAAAACAACTATGTATGAATATTAGAATTCAGACGAAATCAGACGGGCATGTGGTCGTATCTGAGCTGTCGTATATGTTTGAAAGAAACCTGTCACGGAGGACCAGGCAGGAAGGTCCAGACGTAAACACGCCCGGTCCAGTGAGCTCCACACTGGGACGCGACGACGTGCATCACTGGCTAAACCCAGAGCCTCACTGGTCAGGCAGACTGTGTATTCCAGTTTACCTCTTTGTATTGCACGACCGGCCCCCCTAGCAGCGGGGGTGCGACGGAGCTTGTTTCTGGAAGCGCGTCGTGTTCTGCTGATGTGGGCCACACAGCCGCTTCACCCCCTGTCTGATCTCAACTCACCACACGGAGCCATACGCCCCCGAACCAACCGGCGTGAGGTTCTGGTATCTTTCTGGCACCTCCCATACGGTCTTATTGAGCTCCTGCCGGTAGAATCCCGGCCTGGCTGACATGATCTCCTCCGAGTCTGTTCACGCCTTCAGCCCCAGCAAGATGCTCCGGGAGACCGAGCCACCCAGCTATCCGTCTGCCCCCTTCACCTCCTTCTCTCTCACAGTTTACAAGAATGGGAGGTGCCGCCTGGTCGTCTGAGGGGGGAGGGGGACAGAGAGAGAGACCACAGACAGAAATAGAGAGACAGATAGACAGGCAGAGAGAGAGAGACCCTAACAGACTGATAGATAGATAGAGAGAGAGAGAAAGAGGTGGTCTAGGGTGGGTCTAGATTGTGTACCCGATTTATTATTTTATAACTGTCAATAATTAATAAAACACATAGGACAAACTATTACAGATGATGTGTTTGTGGAAGACTCACGTGGTAATTAATTGCATTATAAAAAACTTAACTTAAATTTGATTCAGTCACAGTTCATAATAGCCAGCATGAATCACTTACACCTACACTTGCGGTGTAAACTCGAAAAGTGTCAGAAATATGGAAAGATAATTTTTGTCTCTTTTGATATCTTGTTTTAATGGGGACAGTTACTGTGAAGTGATGTTAACTTGAGCATTGCATGCAAACCGAGTGTGCACAATAGGCAAAGATGCTCTTCATTTAGGCCATTTTGTTCATAAAAATATAAAGTTCCTAAAGTTTCCTGTAGGAAAGAATGAAAGAGATCATCGCCATATTTACACAGTTCCCATCCCTTTGTTAATAATGTCCCAGCAATTTCAGAAGAAGCAAAAAGATCCAATAAAAAAGAATATTAAATAGTCTAACTTGGGTCAAAGTGTATTAAAGACTCATTATCTGGAATCTTGTTTGGATAAAACAATGTCAGAGTTAAAAGTGAATTGAATAAAGAAGATAAAAGAAATGACAGGGCTTTGAGCAATTGATGATAAAAGAATGTTTAGTACTGATAGGTCTTTAGGATTCATTGAATTTCTATGTGGCAAGTCCTGCTGTAGGTGTGTTTCATGCAGACTTTGAGTCGATGACTAGATCCTCCTAGTTGGCTGACCCTCTAAACGCCCCAAAATGAAGTTTAATTATGAACACTGTCCAAAAAATCTTCCAAATTCAAACACAGAGAGTTGTTTAAAGCTGAAAGTGAGTGAAAGGTCGCTCCTGCAACAAGTATCCAGCCATTTCCCACCAGTGCTGTTAACCAGTTTTCCACAGTACTGACTACAGGGGTCCACTGTAAAGCTTGAGTGCCATTCAGAATAGTGCACTTAGGGTCCACCTTCATAGGGTCCACCTGTCCACACCCATGGGACACACATTAAGAACACGTTCCACTCAAGGCCAATTCACACATCCTTCATCTGATTATGCAGCATGTATGCGACATAATAGTCTTGCAATGGTTCCGCAGTGCTTCAGTCCAGCTTTTCGGGCTGTCAGTGTGGGCCACACTATCCGAAAGGAAGAATAATAAAAAGAGTTTGGAAACATTACTTAGGACAGCACATGAACCTGAACATGTTATACCAGAAGATCATGGCATACCTTTGTCCATTTTTTATGAGTTTTAAAAAAGCAACAGTTGCTCTTGGTATTGTGGTTTCTTTTAATTACTGGATTTTGGCAGAGGCTTGTTCCTTTTCCATATATCTTTCTAATGACACTTCAGTGAAAATATCAATGAACCTGACATGGTTTATTGTTGGACTGATGTCCAGTGTTACGTTTGGAAGTAGATTTGGGAAGAGAGCTCACTGTCACTGTCTGGGCCTGATAACTACTTGAACTGTTGCTGTCGATTACAAGGGGAATAAGGTCATCTCTAGATTACTTTTTTGGCTCACTGAGTAATCATATGCATGCAATTAATATCTGAGGAATTTGTAAAACAAACGTGAGCTTTTTCATGAGAGCCTGTTGTCAATTTCCTCTTTTTCACTGACGTGCTGAAGAGCATCTTGTTAATAACATGCCGATAGTGCCCCCTTGTGGAGAATCTGCGAAACAGCTCTAAAAAGACCTAAAGATTCCCTAAAGAAAAGACACAATACTACTTCAAACGTAATACTATTTGCTGTAGAGGGCAATGGGAAATCCTAAAAATATTGAACTTAGCACACAAGTATTTCTTCAAAACATGCATTCTAAAGCACAACCAATGAGATCTTATGTTGAAGTACAAATGGTTACTGTGTCACATGATTTTACTGATACGCCTTCTCCTAGTGGCTCACATGAAGGTGTGCGGTCCTGCTGGTGGTGAACTGGTAGACTGTATTACAGTGGTCGTCAGACTGGGACTAGTGGACAGTGCAGTAAAGGTGCTGGAGGCCTAGTGGGTAGAATACATGCCTCTGGACCTAGAGGTCATGGGTTTGAATCCTACCTTCAGCACCACCACTGGGTCCCTGAGCAAGACCCTCAACCCCAAGTCGCGCCAGGGAGACTGTCCCCTGTAGTTAGGAAATGGAAGTCGCTTTGGGGAAAAAAAGCGTCTAATAAATGTAATGAAAACACTGTTTTTGAGTCATTTCTATTCAGTTCAAGCTGGACCGAAACATCAGTGATTTAAAACACGAGCTGAGCTGACCGACATAACAAAGGAACCTGTTGTCACTTGAACAATTTTCAGGCATGCATTTTATCTTCAGACAGTTCATTCTGTGAAGGAATGAATATAGAGTCATCTCTGCGTTATTAAACCAAATATTGTATTACTTCAATATCTTACTTAAAATATATTATTTAAAATATCTCTTTATTTCCGTTGAAATTACAGTTAATTACATTACCATTTTCACACATATCTGTAAATCTCTTACCTAAAAGAAGACAGATAACACACTTGTGTTAATTTTTTTGTACCAAAGCTCAAAGCCTGCATCCCAGTTGAAGTACAAGGTTCTCCCACTTTAAATCTCTGTGAAGGATAATCCGAACTCCATTTGTCATATAATCCAAACTGTCCCAGTCTACCTTAACAGAGATGGTATAAATGCCTAATTTATTGTAAAAACCCTAAATTTGTCTCCAAATATTCTCCCAAAACACTTTAATTTCATTTAAAACTCATTTTAATACATTACCATTAAAAAATGTAAAGTTAAACTCGAGATAGCTCCACACAGGAAACTGTTATGATGCAGGAATGCTGGACTGCAGCTGCCAGAGCTGCGTTACAGTGCAGCAACCAATCAGCAGCAAGTAGAAATGAATAACGCTCTTGGATTGGCTACTTTAAAACCTCCCACCGCTGAGTACAGCGGTATTTCACCATCCCAAGACGTGCTTTTGGGTACTCTTGACAGCACAAAAAAATTATACAGTTATATTTTATATGTAAATTTAGCTGAATTTACATTAATATTTATGTTATGAATTTAGTAAATTATATTTTTCTTAATAATTTATCACTAAAATGCATGAAGAATTGTATACGAAAAAGCAAAAAAAAATGTGGAGGATATTCGGGGTTTCTGCGAATTTGCAGGAACAATTATTATTTGGGCTTTAAGAAAAATCTGCGAACGTCTGAACTGCGACTTTGCGGGGGTACAATGTATTGCTTTATTCTATGAGCATTTTACTAGAATACAGCAACAAAAATATTAACAAGCAATTAAAATAATTTAAAACGCAGCATGCCTTGCTTTCAGTCAACTATTAGCATTAATATAAACATTTTTTTAAACAAAATAGCCAAAACAATCTACTTCAGAATTTAACATTTTATAAATAATTAATCATTTACAGATTAATTTTAACCTATGACATCAAAAATGGTCCAAAAATATTAGCCCATAAGAAATGTCTTCAGCCAAGCAATTGAATCATGCAGTTTAGTATGGGGTGCCTTTGTAAAATCAGCTTAACAATTTTAGAGGTGTCAATTTTTCACCATTTAGCACAATTTTCTCACATTTAGAAATAAATATGTTCAAAAAACAGTGTTAAATTTTGTCAATTTTAACTTGCTGTATAAATGTTAAATCTAAATCTAAATGTTAAATGTTAAATTTAAATGTTAAATCTAAATCTAAATGTTAAATGTTAAATCTAAATATTAAATATTATATCTGTGAGAAAATTGGTGAAAAATTGACACCTCTAAAATTGTTAAGCTGATTTTACAAACGGCACCCCATAGTTTAGAGTTTACAGGCTGCAGTCAGTGCCTTAGACATTTATATATGACAGACAGACAGACAGACACACAAACACACACACACACACACACACACACACACATATACAGCGGGTAAAATAAGTATTGAACACGTCACCAATTTTCAAAGCAAATATATTTCTAAAGGTACTATTGACATGAAATTCTCAAAAGATATCTGTAACAACCCATCCAATCCACACATGCAAAGAAATCAAACCATAGATGTCTATGAATTAAGTTATGTGTAATAAAATGGAATGACACAGGGGAAAAAGTATTAACCACGCTTACTGAAATGTATTTAATACTTTGTAAAAAAGCCTTTGTTGTCGATGACAGCTTCAAGACACCTCCCGTATGGAGAAACTAGTTGCATACATTGCTCAGGTGTGATTTTGGCCCATTCTTCCACAAAAACAGTCTTCAAATCCTCAAGGTTTCGTGGGCCCCTTCTATAACCTCTGAGCTTTAGTTCTTTCCATACATTTTCTAAAGGATTCAGGTCAGGTGATCATCTGGACCATTCTAGCAGATTTATTTTCTTTCTCTGAAAAGAACTGAGCATTTCCTTGGTTGTGTGTTAGGGATCATTGTCTTGCTGAAACATCCACACTCGTTTTATCTTCATCATCCTGGTAGATGGCAGTGGATTTTTATCAACAACGTCTTGGTACATTTTTCCATTTATGCTTCCTTCAATTATATGAAGCGTGCCAGTGCTGTGTGCTGAAAAACAGGCCCACACCATGATGTTTCACCTCCAAACTTCACTGTTGGTGTTTCTGGGGTGATATGCAGTTCCTTTTGACATCCAAACATGTATTATGGCATTCGAAAAGTCCAACTTTGGTCTCATCTGACCAGAATATATTCTCCCAGTGTTTCACTTTAAACACGCTTCAACATGGTTTTTCTTCAGCTATGGAGTCGTGCGTGGTGAGCGTGCAAACAGGCCATGGCGGTTGAGTGCATTACTTCTTTTCTTTGAATCAGTTGTACCTGCTAATTCCAGCTCTTTCTGAAGCTCTCCACAAGCGGTCATTGGCTCTTGGACTTTTCTGATGAATCTTTTCACTCCTCTATCTGAAATCTAGCAGGGAGCACATGGTCGTGGCCGGTTTATGGTAAAATGATGTTCTTTCCACTTCCGGATTATCTCCCCAACAGGGCTCACAGGAACCTTCAGTAGTTTAGAAATCCTTCTGTAACCAAAGCCATCAGTATGTTTTGCAACAATAAGGTTGTGAAGGTCTTGAAGAAGCTCTTTGGTTTTACCCATCACAAGATGTTTCTTGTGTGACTCCTTGGTAATGAGACACCTTTTTATAGGCCATCAGTTGGGACTGAACCAAGTGATATTAAAGTGGCAGGATTGCTTTCTAATTACTGATAGATTTCAGCTGGTGTCATGACCTTCCATGCCTTTCTGCACCTTCCTTTCTTCCTGTGTTCAAATACTTTTTTTTTTCCCTGTGTCATTCCATTTTCTTACACATAATTTATGGACATCTGTGGTTTGATTTATTTGCATGTGTGGATCGGATGGGTTGTTACAGATATCTGGTGAGAATTTCATGTCAATAGCACCTTTAGAAATATATTTACTTAGAAAATCGGTAACGTGTTCAATACTAATTTTACCCGCTGTATATATAAACAGGTTGTATAAGTAATTGGTGAGCACCCACCGATCCTCACACTCCAGGCCGCTATATATGTGCTGCAGCTTCACCTCTGCCTGCTGGGGTAATCGAGAGAGAGGGATCATGAACAGTTATGTTCCTTGGAGAAAGAAAACACAACAGTCAAATGTGCTGTCTATGTATTGAAGTGAGATGTCCATGGTTAAAGCAGATAGAGTTAAGAACCTCTTTGCCATTGGAACAGCACTCTATGATGCTGTAAACACACATCCTGCTGGCGCGCTGGACGGACCCACACAACTCCTGTTGGGCCTGAACAAAAAAAGAATGACTTTAGGAACACTGGAATACTTTTACTGAATAAAAAGGCTTGAGAGAGTGAAGATCCAGGTATTTTATCTAAGGAACGGAGAAACGGTGACATTCCTGTTCTTAGAGCACCCTGTCTTTATCTTGAATGGGGCCAGGGGTCCATACCACAGCTGGCTCGAGGTTGACTCACTGTCCAGCAGAACGACCTCCTGAATAAGAAAATGTGACTGTTGTATGAAACAAAGGACAAATCTGAAGACATTGCTGAAAGATGGGCAAAGCCATTTTCAGTACCTCACAGATGTTGTCAGGCTTCTGACGTTCTGTGGTCAGAGTAGAACACTGAATAATCACATTAATAATTCAGACTGAGGATCTTAACTTGAACAGCCCTTGGAATGGCAAAATTATAACATTTTCGATAAAAGTGTTCAATTTGGTGCAACATACAAAACACCCCTGTCCAATCAGTTCATTTACAGAGACTGAGCTTAAAAAAAAACAAAACTCAGCTTTGAATTCACTAAGTTTTTGGGATGTCACAAAATTCAGCCAAATTACATACATCTTCCTGTTGAGGACTGCTATTTGAAATGGGCACGATATGTGAGAGCCAATCACAACAGAAGTCATTTACATATCAAATAAATCTTAAAGACACAGTAATTAAAATTGCATCTTGAAATATAAACAATATAGAGAGGAAAGTGGTCATGTAAAAATTATTCTTTTGTGGAATAAGGGACTTTTTGGAAATCCCATCTTTACCATGTCCACGTGTGTGACGACTCCTCAGCTTTAACAAACTATTGAACACTCCCGCTGATCTAGGAACAGTTTTTGTGACCATGGCAATCATAAACACGGAGGAATCTGACCTGCGGTCAGTCGTCTGATCCACTCCTGCGTTGTCAGTAGCAGCCATAATGGCTTTGAGAAACATGCACAATGTCTGCAGCAGGGAACAAACTTCTGAGAGGGACAGTTCTGACTAAAGTGGGGTGAAAACCCGGATCGTGGCAGAACACGAGGTAAAGACTGTCGTTAAAACTTTTCAAATATTTTCGTTTTTAACATTACAAAACCTCAGAGCTCGACGCTTCAGTGGCTCACGATCTGAAAGACGCTGATCGGCTAAATGATGGGCAGCTGAGCTCAACGATTCAGTCGAATAAATACAACAAAAAAAGAGTAATTCAAACAACGTGTGTCAGCAACTACTGAAATGACAAAGTCTGGCTGCTTACACTGTAAGTTTGTCTGAGTTTGGAGTGAGGGATTTGAGTGGGCACTTGTTTCCATGGAAACGGGCCCTGCTCGGACGGTGCAGGCGAAATAACTTGTGCGGTTTTTAGTTTTAACAGTCGCGCCTCAACTTACCTGGAAAGTACAGGAGTGAAAACTATGTAGGAAAAATATATGTACAAACAGGCTTTAGGTTGTAGTTATTTTTAGCTTGCTTTTTGCTTATGAGTGATTGTAGACTGTTCCCCAGCAAAGCAACTGACCTCCTTAAGTAAAACGGCTACGGTTACAGACACAACCAGCCGTGTCTTTATGGACCTTGCTTTGTGGAATAGAAAAGCTTGGAGTTCTCCAAAATGTCTTGGTATACTGAAGCATTAAGGTTGCCCTTCACTGAAAGTAAGGTGCCTCCTGAATTCAGTAATTAAGTGGTGTGTCCCAATACATTTGTCCATATAGTGTATAACGATGACCTTAACTAAAGAACACCCCCCCCCCACTTTTTTTTTAAAGGATGTAGTCCTACTGTTATGCTTGTGAGAAGAATACAATAGGATCAGGGTGTATTTTATACTTTAACAGCTGAGAAGGAAAATGTATATGGTTTTTAAAATGAAAGAAGTGCTCTTTCCAAAAAATTGGGAACTTCTGAAAGCAGTGTACCTGTGTATGTTGCACTGGTGGTCTAAACATGCGTTTTCGGATACTCAGAGATAAATAAAAGTTTTTTTTATAACTATTACACATTAATTTTGTTTAACCTTCAGTGCTACAGAATGATACTTTTTTTCTTTTCATTCATTTCCACAGCGCCAGGAAGTGTGAGGAAGATCTTCCAGAAACATGAGTCGCAGGCTGCGAGCCGAGCACAAGCTCTCTATGACCCAGACTGTGACCCATGAACAAGAGACTCAGAAGTATTTTCAGAATATTCTAGCTACCCTTTCACTTTTCTCTCCTGCAGAAACGAATAATGTGCAGAATAGAGGTTTGTATTTTTTTGCTTAATTTTTCCCCATGTGCTTTCAGTCCTTCAGTGGAACTTTTTTTTTAGTTACTTGGTTCCCTTAATTTTAGTTTTTTTTAACAGATTGTAAAATATATTATGAAATAGATTTAAAGAAATAGAATATAAAATAGATTATCATTCCATTAACTATTCAACGTTCAATGAATTCAACATTCTAAGGGAACCATGTTAGTTTTTAGTTTAAAATATCAAATAATTTTTACCCCATGTGCTTGACATCTATGTTTTAGCCTACAAATGACGGATACTTCAACTATGAGTATTTTTTTTTTTTAGAGTGATCATTGTTTTGTATTAAAATTGCTGCATGATTTAAGATACGTTTTCCTCTTGATTTTCATCCCTATTTTCAATTTACACACCGTATTGCTGTTGGTGTGTTGTTATTGTTATTTAAACACCAGACATTATACAGGAGGATAAAGTTTATTCGATCATTATCCAAGCTGCTGTTGCTGGAGCCCATCCCAGCTGTCATAGGACGAAATTTAGAGAAATACTCTGGACAGGTTGCCACAGGACGGACCCAGAAACCGGAGCACCCACCCAGAGAACATGCAAACTCTGCACAGTAGGGACCATGGCTGCCCCAACCGACAACTGAAGAGACAACTGTGCCAGCATGTTACCTAGAGATTACTGGTCCAAAAATGAAGAGCCAATCAGCATGCTGATGAAATCTCAAACGGCTACCCTCTAGCTAAAACAGCCTGAAAAAAAAACAAACATTTTTTTAAAGTTATTGCTGCAGCTTGAGATTTTTTTTCTCCAGATTTTACCAGTGATTTCAGTTGTTTTCGAAACATTTATTTCCATCTGAAAGTGAAAAGAGCCTAGTCTTGTTTTGACATGATTGAAAATAACTGCCCACTTATTTTGGACTGACATTGCTTCCTTGAATCAAACTGTTTTGTTCAGTACATCCTACAAATGCTCGATTGAATTGAGCTCTGGGCAATTTGGAGGCCAAGTCCACACCTTGAACTTTTTGTCATGTACCTCAAACCATTCCTGAACAATTTTTGTAGTGTGGCAGGGCACATTATCTTATTTATATTTTTCCCAGGTAAGAGATGGCCCTTGACTCTTGTCAGAGTTACTCAGATCTTTTGTCCTGTATCCAACGCAAACTTAAAATACTGACTGTTGGTGTAAATCTAGCATACAGCTGTGCAGTGTATTAGAGAAAAGCTGCATTGCAAAGCTGGGCTGCACTTGTAGATGGCCATGTTATCGAAGTCTCTTCCTGTCAGAAGGAATCCCTTGAATACCATGAAAGGCAGCCAAGATACATTTGTAGATGAAACCAGCTTCTACATTCAGTTCAAAAAGGCCAGTAAAATTTAACATTACAACATTTAGTTGTGTATCCATTTAGGATGAACCTGCTTTTTTTGAACAGTTTTTGGCTCCAAGATAACTTTCATCCACAAAATAATTGTTTTCCTGGCACATTACATTGTTTACATCAGTGTTCGACTTACTCTATAAAATTGAACTTCTTTCCAATGGCATGACAAAGTCCTCTTTGTAGATCATTCACTATCGCATTATGTCGGGCAGGCAAGGGCGCTTTCGTTTTTTGGGCTGCGGCATAGCTTTTGGAATCCAACAAAACATTGGCAATTAAAACTCTGGTCATACTGAAGAACTTTCACTTGTCGTAGGATGCCACCATTCCGGTATGTTTCCCAAATATCTCCTTCTCAGTATTTCTCCATTAACAAATAAGGGTATGCTGCTCATGTGTCCACATACTTTTGACCATGTAGTGAAAGTTGCAGTGTAGAATGTGGAGATTAAATGTGTGTTTAATATCTTGTAACATCAGTTTTCCGTCACACGATATGGGTTTATGTAAAGACTTGTAATGAATGTTTATACGTTAATAGGAGGCAGCCTTTTCTAATGAATACATTGCTCATGTTTTCTAGACAGGGTTTGGGAGGAGAGAGCTGAGTCATCGGTCCCCAAGAAAATCAGCATTCCAGCCTCTCTATCTGAATTCGGCCAGCAACTGAGACACAGAATCACACAGCAGACACTCCACACCTTCTCCAATGAAGACAAGGAAACTCTGGTCAGTCTTACACTGATGAGATGTTTTGGCAAAAACACAATTTTCCATTTACACCAAATGTAGTTGGTCGGCCCAGCTAAACTGGATTCTATATTAGAACCACCTCTTATTCATAATTCATAGAAAGAGGTGGGAAGCAATTTTGTCATGTGTCTTACTTCAGGCATTATTTGTTCATGATGTACTTCATTCTCTAATGCCTGGGGTTTTCTGGACCTGTATCATCTCAGAAACGAAAACCTAAACTGTTTTGCCCTGAACGGAAATGACAACATACAGTACCTTGTTATGAAATCGTACCTGAATAGACAAAATTAAAGAACAATGGCAACTCACATTTGTACAGTATAGCAACTTCATGGCTGTGAGTACTCCTTCCACTTTTTATGCCAGCCTGGGGCTGCTGAGTTAGGTTGCAGCTGCAGAGAAGATCCCTTGTTAATTGCTATTGTGACCCTAACAAGACTGATATAGCAGAAGGCCACAATATGTACATGAACCAGGGTTTCCCCAAAGTGTGATACACGCGGACTGCCTCTGGGGGGCGCACAAAACAAAAATGGTATGGTAGTAAAAACAGTAAATAATAAAATAAACTTTTAGATGGGAGTTTTTAGGTTGTATACACTTCAAAATATTCACTAAGGCAAAATATTATAAAAGATGCTGCTGAGAAAGAATTGTCTACAGTTGCGCTTGGCACCACTGAGCTTTGGGCGATGCAAGTGCATCCCATGCATTAAAACGCGTAAATGTTGAATTTTATCCATTTAAATTACTGTGGGAAATGTTCTAGTAGGCCCAGTTATTATTCAGCCTGCATAATAATGAGGCACGGGTCATTCCATACCAAAATTGGTGGTTGGAGGGTGGTATTGAGTTCACATGGTTAATTAACAAATATTTTAATGGGTCACGCAGGTGTTGGTATGAAAAAAAAAAAAACCCCTGACCGGCAAATCATTACTCCATAAACATCCTCACTGTGTGTTATGTAGCCGTCTTTTTCAGGTAAAACTTTGGTCTTTAAGCGTGTCTAATCAATGGCCCACTACATCCTTAATCATTGTATATCATCTAGATATTAGTAGTATTTCATGTAGCATTTCCTACTTTGAACCAACTAGGTGAACTGAATGTGTCTTGTAAACTATGGAAGTACTTGATTTAACTTGTACGTGATTGAACTGTATTAAGAAGCTCTTGATCTGATGTCTGTTTTTGCATGCAGGCAGCAGTAATGATGGCGGAATTAAGTCTGATCTGGCAGGACCTGCGTGGACTGCCGGCTGACCCCTCACTGACGTTGGAGGAAAACGAACAGTTGCGCAGTGGGACATATGGTGAAGTGTTGTGCATATGTGAGAATCTCTACCTGCACTACCTCCACCTGCTGGAAATGCTGGGGAAGCGTGCTGTCTTCAGCCACCAGGTGAACTGCAGCCGCCTGGCCTCTCACATGGCCATGGACCTCAGCAGTCTGTAAGAGACGTTCAAAATCAGTACAAACTCACATCACGGTACATTACACTGATAAAACAGTAGTATTAACCATCTTAATATTGTAAGAAACGCCGTAAGTATGCCTCCTTGAGTTTATTTAAAAAGTGCTTCCAGGAGTTCAAAATGTTACAAATAATGAAATGCTCGAAGTTTGATGTGAAATGGTCCGTTCTGTAGAAACTTGGAGAGGGTGAGAGGGACCAGATGCTGAAAGTGTTGAATGCCTTCAAATATACTTCACTAAAATATTGTTTTTGAATAGTTTTCAAAACTTTTTTCAATACACGGATGGCAGAGTGGCACACGCAGGATGTCGTAAGGTAAAATAGTTCATGAAGAAAACTTGTTTTACATTTGCCATTATTTTACCATTATTAACATTACATAAGAACTAAGGCGGCACATGGAGGTCCATTGTTTTTTTGGATAGTAGATTAAAGGCCATATTTGCACTGTAGACCTCACAGCTCCTGGTTTGTATCACCAGCACTGAGTTGGTAAGTTTACAATAACCCATTTCACATTAGAACACACAGAATGACTGGGTTTTTTTTGTCATAATTCAATGGTTGAAATATAAACAGTGTAATAATTGAAAAAACAGTGGAATTCCCCTTTTACCCCCTTCAATAAAGTGAGGCAAGTGTGTGATTTAGCCATGCAGTTTGCATGATGCTAGTTGATGGAGGTGTAACCTCTAATTACTTGTTAGATATATTAGTCTCTCATTAATTCTCAGTTTAGCCTGATAACATAAATCAGGAGTGAAGACAGTATCCCTTACTTTTTCTCTTGGACAGGCATGTCTAGTTAAATGAAGTCCTTATTTGTGAAATACGCCCTCTCACTCTTTGTCTGTTTGCAGTTTGAATGCTCACTCAATACAGCGCAGAGTTGCCATGGGTATCAAGGCCATGCGGGTTGCTGTGACCCTGAGAGACGAAGAGCGGGGGGCATTACAGACACATATGGACAGCTGCCCACAAATTCCATCTAAGAAACATGTTGCAAACAGGCAGCAGAAGACAACAATAGAGAAAGACCTCATAGAGGTTGTTGTGTATTCCTGTGAGCATCTGTGTGTCCGTGTGTGTTTATATGAGAGATGTTCTAAATATATGAATCAGTGAAACATTTTCCTTTCATTTTTCTCCCTTCAGATCCAAAATAAAATAGGAGAGTTGCATCTGGAGCATGTGTATGACCTCATACCATATCAACTGGAGCAGAAAACTACAGTGGACACATCATGTATGGCGTTCATGCATTCACACTCGTATAATTTTTTTTTCTGTCACTTGTCTGTGCTTGTCTGTATATCTCTCCATTTCTGTCCCAATCAGTTTTTGCTTTTATCCTTTGACTTCCAGTGTGTGTGTTTTTTTTTAGGCGGCACTGCAAGTGTACCCACTGAGGCAGAAGATCGGTGTCTTTTTCAAAGCCATGTTACAAGGCTGAAGGTAGCCAAATTAAATGCACTGATTGATTTAAGACTGGAAATGTTACTGACTCTGAATAGTAGGAGCAATACAAGTTTGTGTTTTTCTAATAACTCAGGGATGCAGTTCTGTGCCAGACCTGCAGAGGGAGGCACTGTTGGAGGCAGCGCTACCAGCAAGGCCTCTGTCTCCATTAGTCCTTCTGTCCACACGCCCCTGCCTGGAAAAGCATATGAACCCTGCTGAGGATCTGAGGAGGTCAACTATGCACACACCCATCCGACCAACCACCCAAACACTCCCTCCTCCTCCTCATCCTCCTACTCCTCTTCCTCCCCTTTACTTTCTATGACTAATATCATAATATATAATTCACTCCACCAGTCTATACAGTCGACATGTGCAGATTTAGCTCAGTTACATATACTCACCTACTCAGCTTACAGCAGGTTGGCTCTGCCTTTCCATGATGCTGTTAAGAGAAGTGTTTAGGCCTGGGCTGCTTTTTGAATGAGACACATGGCAAGCAGTAAGAACAGAGCTCCTTCACAGATATCAGTCTTAAAGGTACAGTAACAGAAACAACCTGTTTAATTCTAAGCAATAAAGAGAGGTAAAAAATGGTCGTTTAGAAATTAATCACATATGTTTGTAAGAAAGCCTCACAAATGTAAGTAAAACTAATGGAATAAATATAAAATGGGTGCTTTAATATATGGTGTAAAATGTGCTGTTGCATTCATTTGATCCTACGACAGTTATTTTACATTAATTTTGGAATCGATCTGTAATTATATTCAATACAAAAATTCTCGGGGTAATTTCAAGCACCACATTTGTGTATTAAGTGCATTTAAAAATATTTGGAAATGTATCAGAATTGTCAGGTTAAATCTGATTTTGGTAAAATGACCCTAGTCCAATGTGAAGATAAGAGTTAGAGGAAAGTAGACATGAATAACACTTGATTTTATGTGTGTTTTGCCATAATGAATAAATCTTGAGTCTTCATCATATAACTCTAAAACTGATTATTGTCTGTTTGTAGATTGTTACAGGAAACAGGTGAATCCATGTTGACTGATTCTGAGGCAGATATTCCCCCTTTAATTCGAGCTTCGGCTAGTTATGGCCCCAGCAAGCTGAAAGAGCTGACCGTCATGCTTCGGGTATCTCTCTCTCTCTCTCTGTCTCTCTGTTTCTCTGTCTCTGTCTCTCTCTCTGTCTCTGTCTCTCTCTGTCTCTCTCTCTGTCTCTGTCTCTCTCTCTCTCTCTCTCTCTCTCTCTGTCTCTCTCTGTCTCTCTCTCTGTCTCTCTCTCTCTCTCTCTGTCTCAGTCTTTGT
>JBBJLS010000128.1:29537587-29551326 GCA_037577275.1 Bryconaethiops microstoma | reverse complement strand
TTTTTATTTTCTTTTCCTTGTTCCTCCCTTTTTCTTTACTTTTCTTCTTCTTTTTCCTTTTCCCTTTCTCCTCCCCCCCCTTGCTTCTCTTTCTTTTACAGTGATAAAGGTATGGTAAAGGGATTGTCACAGCTGGAAAGAAATGAAAAATAGCGTGATTTTTGCTTACCTGCTTCCACTACGTGATCAATGGTAGGAAAACGCTTACAGACTGCGGTGCTAACTGAGCGGAAGATAAGCAGAGAGGTAAGGTTGACATAGCGCATTAGCGTGCGACGCAGTAGCCTCCCCTGCTCGTCTCGGCCTTGGACACAGCTGGAGATGAGGAACATGAGCCGGTCTGGCCACGGCAAGTTCTGAAATTGATTCCACCAGCGATTCACCACTAGTGTTACATAGAACCCTGTAGTGTCAATACAAGTTTGGGCAAATCATACATAGTGTCAGAGAGCCAGAACAGAACCTACAATTACTTGCTAGTTTATTGGCAAATTTATCTGAAACATCCATCATATTCCTGCAGGTTTACTGACTGAAGCTCATCTGTTACTACACAATTCATCAGTCTCCCTCTGCCCCATCCATCCAAACATGCAAAGTACATCAATACGGTTGGTATTCCCGATGCAGTGGCCAAGGAATAAACTCAGCAAGTTCAACTTAAAGCAATGCTCCAATCATTGCCCTTCACAAAATAATTTCTACAGTTTCTCTCAGAGATTTTTAAAATGAGATTTTCATGACAAGAATAAAAAATAGGTCAATGGCACAATATACTCAGATTAGAAAGGGTATTTTATCACATTCTTTAAATCATTTTTACCACAGTCATCATTTACCTATTTGCTTCATTAGCATACAAGGAATGGGAAAAAATGTCATTAATCAGCAAAGACATGTTTGTTTCGTCAGCTTTGCCACTATACTAATGAAAGTAATGCAAAAACAGAGGAACCTCAGACTATAATTCTCTAAACTAAATAAATATATGTCTGTAATTTTTAGCTAATTGTTATTCAACAGAATCATGTTCGTATTTAAATTACAGTACTGAAGTTCTGTTATTTTGTTATTAATAAACTAAATTCATAAAAAGAAAATTTACAATCAAAATTGTAATTCTCTGTGGTCTCTAAGCAGCTCTACCATTATTTAGGCCTTCAGTCTGGGTTACAGTCAGACAGTGAACAGCAGCAGCTCTGTGCTGGAAGAGTTATTCTAGAATAGATACATACAAGTTAAAATATGTTATGTCTGTTACAAGCTGTAGATAAAACTACGAATGGGTTTTACAAGCTTCATAGCCGAAAAAATCCATATCATTTGCTTTAACTTGGAAGTGTGTTTTTTCCCCATTTTTTGACCACATTTTGAATATTATGATTAGAACTAAAGCTGTAACAGTCGTGGACTAAATCTTTAGTACATTAGCCTGTAAAACAAATAATGCCAACTTCAGGGACCAGATATGTCTGACTGACTGACTACATTTTTGGTTAGGGAGAAAGGATGTGAGCATGATGCGTCAAAATAATTTTTCTGTAGACATGGGATTTAACAACTGTTCACACGTTTGCCAGTACTACATATATACTGAACAAGCTGTCCTCTGGTTACCCTATATTAACTGCATCAATTAGTCTACTTGTTATTTCACTGACAAAATTCCTGTGTTAACAGCTGATAATGAGTTTCTGACTACAGGCATCATTTAAGAGTTAGATAATCAAATATCTGTCACAATCAGCATAACACCATCTTTTTACACAAAGGAGATATCATTCCAACTGCACTGACATTCTTGGTGTCTACGAATACTGCTTTCGCTGACATCGCACGTCTACCCATATGATGTTAACACAAGAACGGAAGATAACGGAACATAATTCACTAATAATTTATACATCATAATACAAAAAGGATTGGAAATAAGTGGGAATGGACAAAATGCACCAACAAAATAGGACTGCCACCATTAGTATTGAAATGATTTCACACAGAAAAGTATCAACTGTTACACAGAGTTTTCCAACACTCACAAAACAAGGTTTATCAATGAAAAATCAGGCAACTGGTAAAAATAAATGAATAAAATAACAATGTAATGAGCTTTTTACTATGCAGTTTCTGCACTCACTATACAGTGGTGGTTGTTATTTACAGGCATTCTGTACTGGATCTCTGTCTGAAACATGTAGATGTTCAGTGTTAGAAGTACTACACTACACTACAATACCAAAAAAGTGCAGTTTGTTATTAAATACTGTAACACAATAACACATCATCATACAGTCAACGTCATACTGTTACTGGTTTTATAAAACTGTGTAAATTCACAGAATCACCTGTGTGCCATAAAACTCCTTACAGCTCACTCTACAGCAGAGATCAGAGATGTCCCGTAGGGACAGTTGACCAAAAGCCTCTTACCAAGTACAAAAGTGACCGGGATCTGTTCCGCATATCTGTCACAGTAAATCGACAATTTCTCAAAGAGCCGTCTCTGAGGGTCTGTAAGCACCCACCTAAACAAACCAAATAAATTGTATTTTAAGTCACATTGCAAATTAACTTAAGTGTGACTGCATATTTATTTCTCTTTTGATGTATTTACATTTTAAATCACATTATGAGCCATAAAGTCAGGGCCAAATGATAAAATTTAGATTAAATAGTGGAATGACAACAAAGAACAATAAAAAAAAATTAAATAATAAAATTGACATCCTGAATAGACTACCTAATATGTAAAACGTGGTGACCAAACCTCAGGCAGATAACCTTTAGGACGACTATAAATAAATAATTACATTTGTTTTTTCATTACATTACCTGTACACGACACTGAGGATGGAATATAGAAGAGCAAAGACGAGAAACTCGCGATAGAGCAGTTTATAAATGCTCCCCTTCCAGCGCACCAGCAGCCTGTGGAAACCGAAGAAAGTGGCGTTGGCCACTTTGCTCGAATAAGTGACGGTCATCTTTCTCCTGGGTGGTCCCGAGTAGTGACCTGATGTGACCGAAGGACTCCTCTTTCTCTCCGCTGTTTACTGCCTGTCTACACACACGGGCCTGTTCTTCAGGCTGCCTGTTAGTTGGCAAAAATACAGCAGATCTGATACGCCGTGCCACTCTCTGGAAAGTGGAATGGAGAGTGAGGCTATTCGTGACAGGGACCGCCAAATTTAGACCCGTTACAGAGCTGCAGTTGCTGGAAAACATGAGGTTACCGAGGCATGCCTGTGTTGACACGACTAAATTTATCTCAGGAGTCAGTAATATTCATTGGCCAATTAGATATTCTTCCACCCATTTATTGACTTGCAGTGTGAGGAATGGCTGACCTGTCTGCGTTTTAAACGTTCATAATTAATTAACTTTGGCTGTTAATTTTATTTAATTTCGTAAAAAAAGTATTAATTTATTTTCTTCAGTGAGTGCATTTTTGTGTCGAAATATGCTGTGCAATGGAAAGTTAAGCCAAAATTGCTTTCACAGCGATGCTGCAGTTTCCAGCTTCCACTGATATGCAACCTCACATATAACATATACAACCAGCCCAGTTACCACTAGATGACGCTGTTGTCAGAATAATTCTTACATGTGGCTCTTCATAGATTCATTCATCTCAGTTATTTGAATATATCTTGAATATTTTTATTATTAGTTTATTAATTTATTTTGTATGATTTCTTGTTTGATGTTACTGTATTTTTCTTGGCTTACTGGTTTAGTTTTTTTATTTGTAATTTTATGTAGGCCTAATGTCATTTTAGTTTATTTTGCCCTATTGTCCTGTTTTGTATATTCGTTTTGGGTTTTTTTTGTTTGTTTGTTTTACTTTTGTTTACTTTAATTTAATTTTTGTTAAACTGTATTTTTGATATTGTCTTGTTTTTTTATTTTATATGATACTACTCGGGCCGTAGGCCGGTGTGAGGGAGCCGGTGGTCCGGGCTGTGCGTGACGCAAGCGCTCGGTCGCTCGGGTGCTTCGCGCTCAGCTCGAGCGGCTGCCGAGGAGGGGATGAGCCGAGAAGGACGCGGCGGAAAGGGCCGACTACAACCGACTGGAGGTTTGGAATATTTTTCTCCCTCGGGTTGATGGAGGAAAAGTCTATGACGCTGTCGGAGGTATGTTGACACATAAACAGTCGTTTGTTTGTCGTTCCCTCAGTCAGCTAGCTACCGCCGTGTTAGCCAGCCAGCTATCTCGCTGACTGACTCTCCCGAGGGTCCCTCAAACCCTCCTGAAAACCCCCTGCTCTGGTTTCAGAGACCCTGTGTGTTAGGAGCTAGCTCATTACCGGGTTTGCTGTCGCAACGTACACTGTTTAGTGTCGTTTCAGTGGCTTCATTTCATTCAGTGGTGCTTCGGATGAAGCTGTTACGGGGGTATATTGGTAGGTTTAGTCCAGTGGGCGATTTGTTAGATAAATAAAACTCCGAGTGAGATGAAACCTCATCTGTTAGGGCAGGCACCTACATGACATCAGACTAGCATACCAGCAAATACACTGAAAGCTTAGCTGGTCGACTTTGCTTTTAAAGCTTCATTCCAGTCACTGCTGGCACTGTCTAGTCAGGGTGGAGGAGAGTAGTGGTGGATCTGAGAGAGCCAGAAAACCCCCCAGCATTATTTGTAATAATTTTCTGGTGAGTATCGGGGTTCCTCCTATGTCTGTTCTTCATTCCAGCTAATGCCCCGATGAATAAATTACTTTTGGAAATCTAATCCTAAATAAGTACTCCTCATTTGGAAGGCTTTTTACCTTCTGAAATTTTCTTTTGTCATGAATTGTTGAGGTGAATTGACTGGTAACCACCCTGCCGGATGTTTGCCTGATATTTCCCCATCCCCCCCTACCCCAGAAGCAGAGTTGATAACTGATGCCTTGTTGAAGAAATACTGCATCATTTCTGATAGACTTTATTATTAAAGCTTGATGTTTTAATTACATTTGAGACGTACTTCAAAACTTACATGGGTGTAGGTTGGATTACCTGTAGTTTGAGTATCTTTTAAACAGGATAGTCACATGGAAGCTTTGATCTCTCTTTTAGAAGTTTTAAATGAATATTGATTGTGAAACATGTATTTAGTTTACGGGTTACTTATTGTTTATTAATTAATAAATAAACATAAATATGTGCCCAAGATGATGTGCAACATCGGTTTGATTGACACATTTACATAACAGTTGTCTAATCAGATCAGTTTATCAAATGATGAATTATTGAATATAGTAGGAAGGCAAATAAGGTAGGAAGTGTTATCTACAACTGCTTATGTACAATCACTGATGTTTAGCTTTGTTCACAGGCAGTCCCTGAGTCTGGTGACAACCAGCCAGACTGACACCTGATCACTGAGCCTACAGCTTTACTAGGGTAGTCTTTCTTCTGTTGCGTCACCACACATGCTGTTTCAGTGCAGCTGCAAGGAGAGAATTGCTCGCTGCTGCCGAAGCAAATATGGATTATCTTAATAATTATTCTAGGCTAGAAGAACATCTGATAGATGTTTTCTTTGTGTTTTGCTTAATTCCCCTGAATTAAAAGAATTCATATGTTATATATGCTATATAAATGTTTTACATTTCTCAGAGATAAAACCCTTTAAGACTTCTGTTTTAAGCATTTTACCTTCACCTCAATTTCTGGTGTGCTCATTTTAGACAGTGAAATGAACTCTGTTTTTTCTTAGAAATAACTGAGTGCAGCTGTTGTTAGTGAGCTAGTCCAGCAGTCCAACAAACAGGCTGACAACAAGTACCAATATTTATATGTTGATGTATCATGCTTTGAATCGTTATTGTCCATCAAACTGCTAAGTTGTGACATCATAAGCTGCTGGTAAAGTTTCCTGTTGCACATGAAGTTTCGTGGAGGCACACGAGATTGTAATTTGGAATTTGTGTGCTTTAATGCTGACTTTGATTGTTGTGTCTAGGGTGTTCTTCAACACATGTCTGCCATTGTGCGACAGAAAGCTGCTGGGTGAAATCATCATATTTAGGATGGTGAGAATGAGTGAGAAAGGTGAAAGCTTACAACCTCAGTGCTGCAGCATTCTTTTGTAGAGGGAGTTTTTGACAGTATGTTGCTGCAGTAGGAAAGTTGTTCCAGAGTATCACGTTTTAAATGTAAACATTTTCCAAATTTTTAAACTCATCGAAAATTTTGCTCAATATAGCTTCCTGCTACATATTGGTCCCATTGTGATTTAATCTTAGTGCTGTAACTAGCATGTTACGCCCGTTCTGTGTGACTTCTGTCAACTAGTGAATGGTGATAGTAATTTGGTATTCTATGGGCCACTACCGCCGCCTCTGTTTATCTCATTCTGTGCTGCTTTTGCAGAGCTCTGACATTTTCACATGACAGGTGGCAACAACTTGCCTTGCATTGCAAGCAGAATCCTGGCCTCCTCTGACAGCGTTCCCTTACACATGCTGGTTCTCTTTAACCAATCCAGCACTGTTACAGTATTATTTCTAGACATTCAGTTTATATCACTCAAACTGAGTTTATTGTAGAGTTCAGGTAATTGTCATACATTCTGTGCACTTTAACCTTCACGAGACAGGAGACGTAATCATAGCAGTTCCCAATGCTTCAACACCCTGTAAATTACAGACATATAAATGTGCCCAAAGGGGCTATTGTATGACCATCATAAGGTTTTTTGTTTCCTGGACACTACAATACCAGTTTTTTATATTGAGTTATGTTTTTTGTAATGTACTTTCAAATTACAGGGACATTAAGAGTTGATAGGATGATAAGGTGTTTTGTGACCATAAATCTGTATTGTCAGAGGGTGGGACTGGCACATATTCAGTGCCCAGCCTGTATAGCAGCCATTTTGACATACAGTTGAGCCGTACAGGTAGATTTCTGGCATCATTGGCCATTAGCTGGTTTAACCTTTGGAGTGAAAATTGGGTGTGACTGTTGAATGTGTACCTGTGAAGTTCTGTTGCATCACTCTTTCGTGTTTCTTCAGTGCCGAATACTGACTAGAAGGGTTTCTTTCATAGCTTTTCATTGACCCATGGTTCAGTTTGGTGATTTCATTTTCTGTTAATTGGGAGATGTTATTGAGAATTTTCTTCTGTTTTATATTCCAGTTAATTGAGTAACTGTAAGAACTGAGTTACAAAACATAAACCTGTGATGGAGGTTTAATTTCAGTTTTTGAATGGAGGCACATTATACCACCTGATCCATCACAGTAGGATTAAGAATGTGTTACATTATTGTGCACAAAACGTATGCAAAACATTCCAACAATTCATTTCAGCATCAGTTACAATATTGTAATTGATGTTTTTGTTCATTTTATTAAGTGTTTTTTTGTTTTATGTTTTTTAATGAACATCAGCAATAGGAACTTGATGTCATTACTTATATTTAATAAAACAATATGCTGATCAAAAAGCCTTTTTTCCTTTATGGGTGTTCATAAATAAGAGTATCAGGATAAAAATGACTGATCTACCTAGAACCTATACAATGAGAATCTTTTAAACAATTAAAAACACTGTGCATGTTCTGTAAAGCCTAATCTATTGTTTAAACAAAGTGCTTAACTGTTTGTATATTTAAGTCTATTTAGAGTTCGTTAACCAAAAACAGTGAAGTATGTGTCTGGAGCTACAAGAACCCAAACAAAGCAAGCAGCAATAAATTGTATGTTCTGCCACATTTTAACCCCTCTGTGGGATCAGTCAAGATGGGCTAGTCTTCACTCCACACACACATCAGTGAGCCTTGGGCACCCATGATCTGTTGCTGATTCAGTAGTTGTTTTTCCCATGGACCACTGTTGGTGGGTACTAATCACTGCATCTCAGGTACACCTTGCAAGACCAGCCATTTCGGAGATGCTCTGACCCTGTCATCTAGCCTTCGCAATTTGGCAGTTGTACGAGTTGCTCTGATCCTCACAGTTGTCCATTTTCCCTGCTCCATCCTCGGAAACCCTGCACATCCACTGTACTGAGCTGTGGCCGATGGGGATCTCCCCCCAAGTGCAAGTGACTCAGGTGCTCCTTTGTGCCGGCAGCAATCAGACTGCATAATAGCTCCTGAGCCTCCTCCCACACATAATGTCACACATAATGTCATAATACACATTCATAATGCACACTTTGCACTCTCTGATAATTCATCTGTTACTCTGTTTTCATTTACTTTTAAAATTTACTGTATTTTATTGCATTGCCTTTTCTGCTGCTGTAATGCAAACATTTCCCCACCTGGGGATTAATAAAGTATTATCTTATTATCTTATCTCCTAACACGATTAACCGCGATTTAAAACAGTACATTTAATTAATCGTAAAGGCTCTTCAACACTGTTTCTATTGGCGCTCTTAAAAATGTAGATTATGACAGTACTATCAACAAATTGGCGGGACTCGCCAGGAACAAAAAAGTTTCACCAGTGGTGCGCTTGTGCTAGGAACATCGGTGAATGACGGCTCACTTGACCTCACTAAGCAATGGCAGAGGAAAAATCTGAATACGCTTTATTTCCACCCGTAAAATAAAGCGTATTCAGTTTTTTTGGATACCCCAAAAATACTGAGGGACATATTCAAGACGATGGGTGTTTTTGTGTCTTTTAAAAACAAAAAAAGACAGCAGTAAATAAAAGGAAAAAACTTCGAGAATGTGGTTGTCTACAATGTGAAATGAATACATGCGAAATAATCATGATAATCGTGAAATCGTGATTATTTCCCAGACGATAATCATTCCATCAAAATCTATAATCGTGACATCCCTACTCCTAACACATCAGTTTAAAGAGCTGACTGTTCACTTCCTGCCTAATAACTTGCTGTCCCACCCCTTGGTAGGTGTCATTATAACAAGATAATGTTATTCACTAATTGTTGATACGTTGTGTGTGTCTGTCAAACACAATTAAAAGTAATCGCAACACACTGTTAAAAGTAAAGTATAGATGTGTTTAAAGCGAATTATTGGAGGGGCTCTAAATATTTTTTAGGGGACACGTCCCTCTCAACCCCTGCTAAATGTGTACTTGTGGGAAACATAATGGAATAATGTTTCACAGTTATTCGGTTAGCAATTTGAACTTAGAATCTAGTAAAAATGTTGAGTGGCTTTAATTTTTCTCAATGTTCTTTTGTGTTTAGAGTGTATCAAGGCCAGTTTCAAATCTTGCTGAGGAATCTCCACATAATTTTCAGTTCCTTCCCCTGCACTGCTGAACCATGTCTCCTGGATTATACACACATTCATCAGAATGGTAAGCTAACGTTTTTCTGCACTGCTAACAGTTCCTGGCTTGAAATGGGGGCTTCAGACTAATCTTAATGTGTTTTAGTTTAATAAAGTGTAATGCCATGGACTAGTGTAAGATATTGACCTACTTTAACATTTTAGATAGTATTTCAGAACTTTGGAAGTGTAAAAATAAAACGACTGATAGGTTTCCTAATGAGAACTGCTGTTTGTTTCTTGTCAGATAAGCATATTATGACTTTGAGGCTATGGCCAGCGAACCCCTTGAAGGTTTCCATGAGGTGAACCTGTCGTCGCCCACCACCCCTGACCTGCACACCGTTGCTGACCCCCATTCCCAAAAACCCAGCATACCAAGCACATTGTATCGTACCCACTCCCTTACCTCTTCCACCTGCCCTCCCAACACACTCTATGCTGATCAGTTGCCCACTCAGCCAGTTTACCCTGCCCCCCGACTCCTGGGTAACGATGAACCTCACAATGGCAGGTAAAAAAAAAAAAAAAGCTCTTGCTTAGACCCAGAGGAATACTACTTTGTTTGCTTAGCCTGTAATCTGCTAAAAGCTTACAAAATTATACTTATATGGCAAAAAATGTATACTCAATCTGTGCTTTAAAAAATTATTTAGCCCATAAATCTGTAGAGTGAGAATATTTTTGATTGTTTTCACTAGTAACTGTCAAAAGCTGATGATGATTATCAATTTGTGGGAACTCTGTTTTTGTACTTTCCCCCCCCAAAGTTTGTCTGGACTGGAGACTGCAACCTCAGGCTCCTCCTCACAGGAAGTGGGGTCAGTTGAGGTGGGCTCCTCATTGGGCGACGATGGAGAGGATCCATTGAGCCTGAGCACAGACAGCCTGTCACGGCTCAGAAGCCCTTCTGTGATGGAAGTTAGAGAAAAAGGTTATGAGAGGCTGAAGGAGGAGCTTGCCAAAGCACAGCGGGTATGGGCTCAGGATATCCTTTTCTATTGTGCTAGTATTATCTTTGTCTTTAACACTTATACTGTGCAAGATGAGTCTCATAGTCGTTATACATGAAAGCTTAAATGTTCTTTCTTAAGTGAGCTGTTCATCTCAAGCCAGGGTTCATTGGTATCTCATTGGTGTCTCAAGTAATCTGATCATAAGCAGAAATTGTTAGAGTTGTCCACATGTTTTGAGTATGTCTACAGTGACAGCATTTGATTAAATTTTGACTGGAGGCGGGATATTGACATTAAATTTACTGCAGCAGTTGTCAGACAAAATTGTCCTGCGAGTCCTTGATTGTGTACAAGTACAGCCTGTTGCACACATTTTGAACTTTAAACTTTAGACTTTTTGCAAGATCTAAATGCAAGATATTGGTTATTTGTATTATTAATATTAATACATGATGAAACAGACAAAAGATTAAATAAATTACTGAAATCTTCTCTTCTGAGAAGGTTTGTAGGGTTGTCAGTGGTTAAGTTGTCTTTCACCCTAGCGGTGGGTTCAATATATATGGAACGAAGCCTAAATACGCAGTTTACGCCATGATTGGTGTATTTTAATGCCAATTTCTTTTCTTTAACCAATATTGTGGGTTGTTACAGTTCGGACGAGCCCTCCCGCAAGTTTTTAGGCCCTCCCTAGGCTGAGATATATTTTTAAAAATATATACGTTTCTGACTGATATATAAAAAGGCCTGCTTCTGACTGGTCCAGCTTTGACGGACAATAACTCGGACCAGTAACCGGGTATAGCCGTAATTTACATATACAGCCTTGTAGCCAATCCGCAGAGCTTTCGGATGATGTGTGGGAGTTGACAGTCCCCCGTTGCAAATGGATATAAAACGGCCAGATCAGTGGAGGTGGTGCGCTCGTCCCATGCGCTTGTCTGGATCTATATGGATTTTTTTATGCTGAAACAAAGTGAAATGCACACAGAAGACCAAATTCAGGATATTTGAGGACATTTGATGGGGATATTTGGCCAGCAAATAAGAATTTCAAGGGGAAATTGGAGCCGCGCTCAGAGACGCACTTCGAGGCACGCAGTGACGGACTCACTTATTTGCTGAATTTATTTACTGTGAGTAAATGGAAATTAAAAGTGTCTATAAGCTGGTGGGGCTGTGATAAAACTGCTTTGAAGTTTCTGTGTAATTGTTTTATTGTGTGTTGATCAAGTTTTTGTGTGCTTTTGGCCAGCTGGGGAGCGTGTTTAAATTCGAAACTCCGGTGATCAACCAGCACAGGCAAACCGACATGGCGGACGCCTCGAGTCGGTTCATTAACTCCTTTTCTACAGAATGAATGTAAATGAAGTGATGTTGAAGAAGTGATGTTCATTCAGAATTCTATGGCAAACATAAGGATGTCTCCAAACAAAATGGCATCTCCGACTGGTACTGCTTGCACAAAAAGACTTATTCATTTTTTATTCTTTTGAGCTCAAATTTAGAATATAAGGTGAAAAGACCTGTGGCTATGGGTTTTCAGTGTTTTCAGCCCCTTATGCAAAACCAGGACGATAAGTATGACTGAGTTATGAGCTGAGTTATGAGCTTTTAAAATAAAGTATGACTGAGTTATGAGCTTTTAAAATTGGGAGCTGCAAAATCCCAATATGGCCACTGAAAATGGCGAAAGACAACAGGTTTTAAATAAACATATTTTTCACCCTCTTATGGCCATACCCACAGGTGGTATCCTAGTTGGGTCCATCACAAGCATACAGCTGCTAAAATAAAAATCTAACTTTCTTACTTTTCCTGCATGGAACTAACCACAGTTCAGTGTGTTCACTTCTGCTGTAAAACTGATGCCATGCAGGAATGAGCTTGAATCACAGCAAACCAGTAGAAAGTTTGAATGTGTGGCGGTGTTATAATCATCCTCTTCAGCATCCAAACATCATGGAAGCCTATCTTTAGTAACTCAAAATAATGACCATTCCTCAAAATATCGACTTGCAATGTTAAAATAATGACTAATTAATGCCTAATTAATAACCTGTCCTAAAATAATTTTTGTGTTTAAAAACCCACTATTTATCTGTAAGAAACCTTTGTGAAGTAAAGACTTGAAATAATATTAATACACTAACACATGTGAAACACATGTACAGAAGTTATGGTTCTGTTAACTATTACAATTTAAAAGTCAACCAGGATTATTATTTTACAGAACAAATTAACTTTAAAAAAAGCTCTATTGCTTTTGTTCCCACCTAGAACAGGTCATTCATGCAGTGCTGTCTGAGATACTTTACCAAAAGGCTCATTATTTCTGAGTCACTAAAGGTGTTGCTTACTACTACTTCTTGTAATCTTAGCTTGTGTTTTTTTCCCTGTCTCCATCCTGAATCCTCTTTCAGTTAAGCCTGAACAGCATGTCTAAGCTCATCTATCAATTTTATGTTGCATTTCACTTTTTAATTTTTTTTTTCAGGAGCAGAACAGAGCCAAGGTGAGCAGTAATTCCAAACTGTATATGATGTTACTGTCGGAAACAAAACCTTGCCTATGTTCGTCTTTTTTCTCTTTAAAATGCAAATGCCAGCATCCTAATTTCATGAGGAATGGACAAGGGAACTTGTGCAAAATGACTAAATATATATTTTACTTGACCTACGTTGACATATAAGTGTTTTTCTGATGGAATTAAACTGTATTTCAAGTGGTGGACATTTTACATAAATTTATATTACATTGAAAGCAGAGATAACCCCTTTTTTTTCACTTTTCCAGTCAAAAATTCTGTTTAGGAGGTCATTCAGGCTAAATTTTCAGATTTGAAACAAAAAAATTTTGAAATGAGGAAATATTTAAAATCAATGATCTTTCACTTGATATTAGTAAAATTATCTGAGTCACTTTCCATTCTGCTGGCAAAATGATCACAAGGATGTCTACAGAAAGGGGTTGGGTATCAAGGAATTAGCTTTCACTGTTTTTTTGTTTGTTTTTTTTTTAGATCCAGCTTTTCGACTTTTGCATCTTCAGTTTAAGAAAATTGGTGATTTTTTTCTTCCTCATTCAAAATTCTGGGATTTCAGGTTACAAAATATCACGTGCAACATTATTTTCTAGAATCCTGAAGGCTTGTCAGAGTTACCTGGGTCTAGTCAAAATTGCTAAGCTACAAATGGATGTTTGGTATTCAGGGTCAGGATTTAGGGAAAGTTTACTTGAATTCTCTGTGCCCACTGCCTCCCAGCTCTACACCTTCCATCAAACAAGAAAAATTAAATACAAAAAACCTGACTAAACAAGTATGTTTTCAGCCTGGACTAAAAAACTGAGACCCAAATGTTGTTTGGCACAGCATTCCAGAGCTTGGGGGCTATATATAAGAATGCTCTTCCCCCTGATGAAGCTTTCATAATTCTGGGGACAAATAAGTAGTCAGCACCTTGAGATCTGAGTGACCGCGGAGGTTCATAGTAAGAGATAAGTTCACTGAGGTAATCGGGTG
>JBBJLS010000128.1:29504707-29534817 GCA_037577275.1 Bryconaethiops microstoma | reverse complement strand
CATTGTAGATTAATATTGAAAACATCACCTATTGCTCTGGTGACAGCTTTGCACACTCTTGGCATTTTTTCAATCAGGTTCATGAGGAATCGACCTGGAATGATACTTAATTAACAAGTGCACTTCGTCAAGTGTTAATTAGTGGAATTTTTAACGTGTTTGGAATCATCAGTTGTGACGGTCGGGTTGGTACACAGTTAGTGATCCTATTCCACTACGGTTCAACTCCACATTATGGCAAGAACCACTTAACTAGGTAAAAAAAAAACAACAGTCCATCAATACCTTATTACAGAACATATTCTGGTTTGTTTAACTCTTTTTTTTTTTGTTTGTTTTTTTTGTTTACTGCTTAATTACAATTATTTTATTTTCAATATTAATTTACAATGTATAAAATAATCAAAACAAAGAAAAAACATTCAATGAGAAGGTGTGTCCAAACTTTTGACTGGTAGTGTATATATGTATAAACCAGCACTGATAGAGTACTGAGGTTAGTACATAACAGCTATTTAAAATCCACTGCTTGTCCACCCCCTGCACTACCAACCCAGTCATCTGTCACCACAAACAACATGATTTCATAGGAAACACTGAACAGGTGACACTATGGTATTCTTTTTTGAGGGGGGGCTCGAAGTTAGATGTATTTTTGCTTACTGGAGTACTGGAGTAAAGGGCTGAAACATGATGTTATTGGTTAGAATATAAATTATAACTGCTGGTGTTGGTGCACATGGGGACATTACCGAAGGAGTAGAACTCGGATTACTTGCTGCTCCAAACAGGTTTTTGCCAGCATTGAGTGTGCTTAGTTTTATTGGTGCTCAAATTACAAAATACGAGAACTTGCATAGGTATGATGTGTATGTGCCTGTATATCATGCCACCTAGCTGTGTAGTCTGTGTTCTGTGGTGGCGGCGGCCTAGTGGGTAGGATACTTACCTCTGGACCAAAAGATCAAGGGTTCAATACCTATCTTCAGCATACCACCAGTGAGTTCCTGTACAAGACCCTTAACCTCAAGTTGCCCCTGGGAGACTGTTCCCTGTCGTTAATGGAAGTTGCTTTAGATAAAGGCGTCTGCTAAATGCTGTAAATGTAAATTGTCTTTAGTCTGTGGACAAGTACAGAATTGTCTGTGTTTTTAGTTCTACAAACGTTCACAATAAAAGGCTATGAACATATCACTAATCTGGTCTTGCTTCAGGTCATGCATTTGGTGTTTGTTCATTTGTTCTGTCTCGAGATGATAAATCATTTTGTAACTTCATGCGGTTTTGTACCTTTAGAGATTTACATTCTTTAGCATGTTTGTTCTTTAGCATGATTACCCAAAATTCCATTGATGTGTCCAGTGTTTCTTAAAACGCTTGATCATATACTCCAACCTTTTTCATTTTTTTATTTTCTTTTTTGAGCCACGGAAAAGGAAATTTTTTTTTTTTCCCTGCCCCCTTTTCTGTTTGTTCATTCATTCATTTTCCCCATTTTCTTTCTGTTCATTTCATGGTATGTTACCTGAAGGAACTTAAATTAAAAGACGAGGAGTGTGAGAGGCTTTCTAAAGTGAGGGACCAGCTGGGGCAGGAGCTGGAGGAACTCACTGCTAGCCTGTTTGAGGTTTGTTTTTGTTTGTTTGGTTTTTCTCCTTCCATCTCCCAACCCACTTTTAAACAAAATATCTAAATAAAATGACCAACGTGTTCTTAGTGTGTTAGTGGTGATTTCACAACCTTGATTTCGTAACACTAGATAATAGAGCTTCTCATCAGTTGCTTAGCACATCTGTACCATATCAGACACCTAGACAAAGGTTGTTGACAAAGACTGTTTCATGCAATCAAACATATTTACTTCAGAGTGGATTTTATATGTTAATAAATTAAGTAATGACACTCCACAAAAATAGGTAAATATGGAATTTTAATATAAAGTGTTAATGTCACTTTGAGACTGCTTGCAGAAAAGACAGGCTTTATGTCATCTGACTGTGAAAATGCCCCATCTAGATTGTTAGCAGTTACAATTTAGCTAGATATTGTAAAGAACATCAGATTGTAGGTAGTTATAATTAAGTCATGACTTAAATACAAAAAGTTTCCATAACAAACAACGGGGGACAGAATAGGGTAACATTGTAAAAATTGCTGAATGTTGATGTGCTGAACAGCTGCTGAAGTAGCTCTCTGTTATTTTTTGTTTTTCTTTTTAATGGTTGTTGACCATGTATCTCCCTCATTTTTTTTTCTTACTGTACCTCTTGCTCCTTTTTTTCCTGCATCTATGCCGTTTACAGAAATGTTACAGAGCATGCTTTCTCTTGCAGTGTGCTGTGAGGCGGTCATGGCTTGCTTTAGGTGGCTTTCTTAGTGTGGGAAATTGTGAGAGGTGTTGAGAACATGCAGAAGAACACTGTGGTTCTGATCTGAGTCTAATGTGTCTGCTCTCTCAACAGGAGGCTCATAAGATGGTACGAGAGGCAAACATGAAGCAGGCCACCGCTGAGAAGCAACTGAAGGAAGCCCTAGGGAAGGTGAGAAAAATTATGGCAAATTGTTGAGTTGTATGATGTTCAAATAACATTCTGTGTTGACTTATGGATGTTGTGTGTAAAAACTGCACATACTTCAGGTTGGCATTAAGTATGCAATGTTTCAACATCAGAAAGTATGGAGAAAATACACTGTGTTCCAAATGATTCGGCATATACTGTTTTTTGTTCATTTACCTTAATAGTCAATAATTTTGGCAGTGAATATGATTTTTTTTTTTTTAGTCATTAACAGTTGTATTAGGTTATCTAATAGTCTGGGTTTTATTGAACAAAACTACCAATGATGACTACAGTATGTTTTTTTTTGTTTTGTATTGTGTTTTTTTGTTTGTTTGTTTGTTTTTACGACTCAAAATACAGTGGCTTTATTATGCATACCAGTTTGAAAACATTAAGTAGATTGTAAGGAACTGAAAATGGACATCTGTCATGTATTTGCTTTACATGCTATAGATCATTTTTCCAAAAACAAGTGATATTTCAATCAAAAAATATATTTTCTGATCAAGTTACATGTTAAGAGCCCCTCTTTGGTATCACCTTAACAACTCTCATCCGTTGAACTTGTAAGTACATGCATAGATTCTGCCTGTATGTCATTTGAGGATGCCAGAATTGCCTCCCAGAGCTGCTGTTTGGAGGTATACTGCTGCCCACCATCTTAGATCTTCCTTTTAAGGATGTTTCTCAGATTCTCAATAAGATTGAAGTCAGGGGATGATGGTGGCCACACCATGAGTTTTTCTCCCTTTCTACCCATAGCAGCCAAAGATTCAATGGCATTTTTGCAGCATGGGATGGTGCGTTGTCGTGCATGAAAATGATTTTACAGTGGAAGGCACGGTTCTTCTTTTTATACCATGGTAGGAAATGTCAGTTAAAAACTCATATTTTGCAGAGGTCATTTAGACACCCTCAGACACCCTAAAGGGGCCGATCATCTCACTCTCCATTATCGCAGCCCAAAACATCACTCCGCCACCTCCTTGCTGATGTCGCAGCCTTGTTGGGACATGGTGGCCATCCACCAGGCATCCAGAACTCCATCCATTTGGACCATCCAATGTAGCACGACATTCATCGTTGAATAAAACTGTTTGAAAATTAGTCTTCATGTATTTCTTAGCCGACTGCAAATATTTCTCCTTGTGAGCATTGGTTAGGGGTGGCTGAAATACAACTTTATGCACAACTGCAGGCCTCCTGCATCGAGAGGTTCTTGGCACTCCAGGGGCACCAGCAGCTTCAAATTCCTGCTTGCTGCTCGTCAGTGGCTTTTTAACAGCTGCTCTCTTAATATGGTGAATTCCCTGACAGAAACCTTGCCTTTAGCTAAACAAACTCGTTTCCTCTCTGAATCTCACACACATTGTTTAACAGTACGATGATCTCGCTTAAGTTTTCGTGAAATGTCCAGTGTTTTCATTCCTTTCGCAAGGTAGAAAGATCTTTCTGAAAGATCCTTCCTTTTCCCCCATACTGCACGAAAACTGTGACTTGTATGATAATGTGGAACAACCTCCTTAAGTAGTTTCCCTTTTATTAGACTCACCTGGGAAACTGATTATCACACCTGTCTGAGACTGATCTGAACAGTGATCGAAACAGACAGAAGAAACAGCACAAGCAAAAAACAATTCACATAAACTAAAACCCAAATGTTTATTTAACTAAAATCCTACATGCATAGTTATTTGGAACGCAGTGTATACAAGTCCAAGAGTGAGAGCACATAGAAAATCCAGAATTTTTACCTGTTTTTGCACAGTTAACTGTCTGTGTTAGCATTAGGTCCACCTTAAGTAGATTATTTCATTTAATAATTAGAATGTCTTTATTGATAATTGCCTTAACCTCATCCAGAAAATATGAAAGAAACTAACATTATAAATAACATTAACTTATCTCATTACAGCTGTCTATGTCATAGCCTAGGATTTATTCAGTGGTCAATGAACAGTGTGTTCTTGTGGTTGGGAGAAGGGGGCAGGCATAAATACCTGAACAACTTTGACAAAGGCCAAATTGTTATAGCCTCTCTGAATGGCAAGGCATGTGGTGTGCTCCTGGTTAGCTCAGCAGTAGTCAGTACCTTGTGACAAGGTCTCGTGTAGGTATGGTCATGAAAATAGCTTTGCCTGAAAATACCTATACCCACTGTTGAAAATAAGGCATGTTTATTTTGCTCCTACATTCAATATGAAGGATGGTTAGAAAAACAACGTTTTCTGTAAGGTTCACAATCATAGATTTACTGAAGACGGTAGAAGATTATAGACTTCGCATACATGTCAATGAATTATTTGGAAGACATACAAGAATGAAGTCTTTTCTTAAATCTAACCACAAATATAGACACCTGGAATTTGCAAGATGATATTGGAACTTTCAAAAAGAGACAAAAATAGAGACTTTTGGCAACAAACACTAAAAATAACAATTGTTTTGGGGCTATTTTTTTCTAAAGGCGTTGAAAATCTTGTTGCCATACATGTCATCATGGAATCAAGTGCTGAGAGTTTTTAAATACAAATTAGCTGCCTCTACTAAAAGGTTAAACCTGGCTTGTGGTTGGGTCTTCCAGCAGGACCATGATTCAAAACATACATTTAATACACAAAAAAGGTTAATTGATTACAAAACTCAAGGTTTTGACGTGGCTGCCCCAGTCCCCTGAACATCTTGAAGAATGGAGGATTTGGAGGAATTATGTTTTGAGGAGTGGTCTCAGATTCCCCTCTTTGTATTCTTTAATTAAACATTAGGAGAAAATCTTTTGCTGCTAGGTTGGTAAATGGAGGATGTGCAAATTAATATGTAAGTAAAATATAGGAGTGTCAGTAATTGTGACTCATGTGGTTTTGTTAAATATATATATTTTCCTAATGAATTTATTTAAATTAACGCTCGATGTCATATTTTATCATATTAGGCAATTGACTCAGTGTCAAGTGGAGCTTAGGTAGTGAGGTGCAAACACAGGGTTCCATTTTCTTAGACTTTATTTACACGAACCAGAACTCAAAGAGGCTCGATGGCCAAACTCAAAGGAACATAAACTGTCAAGCTAAGTCACAGAAGACGGTAGACTCTTTCACAAAGAAGGTGCAGAAGACGGGTACAGGAGTCTATGGACCGACACAAGGCCTTTAACGAAGGCACTCTTTAAATACACAAAGGTCTAGGATAAGAACCAATGAGACCAGATAAACACTGGACAGCTGACTGAAGACAACATGGATCTTGACACAGTGAACATACAGACATCCCATTTCAAAATAAAAGTCCCGCATGTAACTTAAATGATGGCGGCCTCTTTTTATTCTTTTTCTTCTCCAATGATGCCAGTAATTATGTAACTGATTTTATACATTAAGTAATGTAGGACCAAATGTAAAAATGCAAAAAGAAATTACAGAAAGTTTTTTTGCGCATAAATACTACTTGAGTGTTATGCTGCCAGGTGTATGGACACAGTCAACAGGCTTGAGACAAAACGCTATGAAAAGCTGGTCAGCAATAAAGACTGTCTTAACAGGAACAAATTTATCTTCCTGTAGGATAGTTCTGTTCAGTCTTGACCTTTATACTGTTATTAAAAATTAAAAAAAAAGTTACTGTCAGCGAATGCCCATCATGTATTACACTATTTATTTGAACTTTAACTTCCAGCACAACAATAGACTGTTCATTTACATATTTTTTTCTTTGATTTCTTTCCTTCCTGCAGATAGATGTTCTTCAGGCAGAAGTGGCTGCTCTGAAGACCCTTGTTCTGTCCACCTCTCCCACCTCACCGTGCAAGGAACTGCCGTCAGGCTCCAAGGCACCATTCAAGAAAGGCCATGCTCGCAACAAGAGCACCAGCAGCGCTATGCTGGGCAGCCAGTCGGAACTCGGCCTGCCTCAGGCCATAGTACGCGACTGCAAAGAGGCAGGAAATCAGTTTATCTCTCAAGCATACGTTTGTTCTGTAATTTAGCACTTTGGATTTGAACAGAATTAAGGTCTTTGAAGTATAAGTGCAGAACATCAGCCTTAATTCTTACACCATTCTGGGGACAGGACAGGTGGCAGCTCGGATTCTCTGTGAGATTTGTCAGTGTGTTTGTTTAATTCCCAAAGAATACACAGAAGGTATACAGTTGGTTCTGGTGAATAGATTAAAATTTGAACTATAGCATATTTAGCATTCAAAGAGAAAAATTCTATTAATTTCTTTTTTTTTTTCAGTTTAACATATCATTTGAAGACCCAATAATTATTTTGTATAGTTTATACAGCTACTAGCCTGGCAAATCCAGTGGTTCTTCTGCTTCAGTAATGATGATATCAGTGTTTTTAGGGTAATAATCACAGTTTGATCAATTTCAGGACGGGAAAAAATGTGTTTTATTTTTTCTCTTGTCTCTGTTGCATGACAACTATTGTCTCTTTAGTCTGCTGAGTGCTTTCCTTTTATTGGCTCCTCTATGCAACGTTTTTTATTAGGGCATACTACATGTAGATTGTAAAAAGATTAAGGCAAATTTGCATGTGCCATTCAAACTCAAAATTCCATAGATCGCCATAGGTCTCATGTCATTAGTGCTATAATTTCTGTGCAACTTTGAGTAAGGAGCAATGGAAGGCACTTTATCTTGCTGCAAGACAGCAACCTAAACATGCTGCTAAAGAGAGTATGTATGTTTTTTCAGGCCTAAAAGTGGAGTGTTATTCACTGATTTAAGTTGGTCACATAAACAAGTAAGCAAACAAACTAAGCATGAACTGAACTTTGTTACAGGCCTTGCAGTACATCACCAGGGACTTTGCAATAACAGTACATTTCCACAACAGGCAAAGCATTTTACTATACTTCAATTTTCTGATGTTTGTTGAGTTAGAACAGAAAAAATACAATCATAAACTGAGCTGCAGTAAACCCAGTAAATAAGCCTAATTGTAGGTAATTGTCTTTGTAAGAAAACATGCGGTTTATCAGTGTTTTTAAGTGATTTTATCTCATGAGCTCAGAAAAGCATAAGTATTGCCATAGTGCACCCCTGTAACTTCTGTAACTATAACTTCCAGATTTTACACAAAGCTGCTTGATAACCTCCAGATTTTACACAACGTTCTAACTCCTTGATTTTAGCAGAAGTCACATTTGAATGCTCTTAGATTTGTTTTGTTTTTACAAGTTTGTTATATAACTTGTCTTTTATATTCTGTCTTTTACTGAACTGCTTGCGAATGCACAATGGTGCTGTACACTCTCTACATGGTACACATATAAAAAATGAATTTCTCTTGAATGACCTGCTGTCATTTTAAAAATTTGTTCCGTTAGCTGCCTTTGTTGCATTATAAAATATTGCCTGTAGCTGAGGTTCTTCGAGGTTCTATTGTACGTCATACACTGAAGTGACATTTTATGTAGAATTAAAACATTTCATCAAAGTGTAGGGAAAAAAGTAAAACTATTCTAATTGTGTGTGTGTGTGTGTGTGTGTGTGTGTGTGTGTAGGTGGATTCCCTACTGTTCAGTGAGTTTAAGGCATGGAAGGAGGAGCCCACTTTGGAGAGAAGCTGTTCTTTCCTGGACCGGATTTACAGAGAGGATATTTATCCATGCCTCACTTTCTGCAAGAGCGAAGTGGGTAGCGCTTTATTTTACAGTGACTCAAGTCCTCAAGTGACTTAATATTTAGTAGGTGAATACGTGTCACGTACAAAACTTTTTGGTGTATATTTCTTAAAATTCAGGAATGTTTATTAATCTCAGACATCTATGCAAATTGTTTAAAACAATTTATCTGAACACTTTTCTGTCAGCAAAAATTTACATGCAATCAAGCAAGTATCAAGACTTTTTTTTTTCCAATTAATAGGAATTTTGTAGTTAGAACAGGTTCGGTTCCAGATTTCTCCTCTATGACATAATTTTCATGGATTTGTGAAATGCCTTTATAATCATGCCTGATTTAATTTACTGAAGAATTGATTAAACCAAACCAGTTTTTGTTGGGATTTTAGTACGGGCAACTAATGAGCAAAATGCTGGGCACATTTTTCACATGTTACAGAATAGTGGTTGAGTAATAGACTGCATTAGTTGGATTCATTAACTGGTATTAAGCCCTCTGAAATACTGTGGTAATAAGACTCTTAAAATTAAGAAAGTCTGCTTTGTACGTAGTAATTATACATCAGCTACCTGTTCTCTTATCATCATCATATGCAGAAATAACCAAATTACTGTTACATAATGGTAAGTAAACTGTAATATGACTGTAAAATAACATGTAACTTTGCACGTAGTGACACCATAACTACCTGATTCTTGTGTCTGTGCTACGCAGGGTGTAGCCATACGTATTCTTATGAATCTTACGTAGGTTAAACCACAGCAAAATCTTACATGTAAATAGTATCTGTCATGATGTGAAAAATGGATGAATGACTTAGAAAAGCGATTAACTATATTTTTTGCCTTGGTCTGCTTAATCCTTGCATTTCACTTCAAAACTTATTTGGGCATTCCGTTAAGTAAAAATACAAAATACACTATTAGACACTGCCCCCATGTGGATGATGCAGTGCTACATGTGTAGTGCTTATAAATATTGACTACCTAACTTTCGGTTACAAATGTCATGTTTGGGGAATGTGGTTACTAGTGTTTTAATAAAACTGTTTGAAAAACTGTTTACCAGCATGTTAGATATCTAAGGTGTATTTAAAAAAATAAAAATACATCCGACTGTATGCTCAGTATATTACTACTGAAACAACACGTTGGGACTATTCTGTTCAATAAAAAACATTAACAAAACTTTGTTAACAAGGTTGATGTTTTTAAAAAAATGGCAAGGTCGTTTACTCTTAAACCTGATTCCTATCCATTTTAACCCCCTTACCCTAATTATTCCCTGTGCCAAACTGATCATTTCCGGTGTCCACATTTTGCAAACAAATGCATTTATACTTGGATCATTTATTTTCATGAATTTCATAAAAAAATCAAATATGTGTGTTGAAAATCTGCAGACGTTTTGGATCAGATATATGTGGTAATTCAGAGAATCTCAACAGTTCACAACATGTCCATTAAGTAGGCAGTTGTTCAGTCTTTAGTTTGTCTCACATGCTGGTAACTGGTTCTCAGTAACTTTTGTCCAAATTAAATTCCTGATTTAATTTTATACATCCCAACCTGTTATCTCCACTGTCACTAGTTAGGGTCAGCAATCCTGGAGGCAGTGGAGCAGAACACATTGAGTGTGGAACCAGTGGGATTTCAGCCACTGCCTGTAGTTAAAGCATCAGCTGTAGAGTGTGGAGGGCCCAAGTGAGTATTATCAATTACCAGTAAAGGCTCTTAAAAATTAAACATTGTAAATAAAAGTATTTGTTGATTGCTTGCATTTTTAGTGTAATGTAATTTCAAGAAACTTTTATCTAATTTTTAATGTAATTTCAATAAAAAAACTTGTTGCTCACATTAATATGTACAATATGATTGGAAAAACTTTTAAAATAAGCACAGGGTACACATACTTTTTCACACTATTGGTGCAATTGTTTTAATTTGTTGCTTCTTAATTATATTATATGGTCTCTGGTGTGAAAATATTTGTACCAGTTGTACATTTTGATCCATGTTGCAAGTGTTACTGTATTTTGTATGTACAGTAAACCCCCGCTTATGGGGGTTACATTCCAAGAGTACCCCCGTATAGTGAAAAACTGCGATGTTGTGCTGTGGTTAAAAAAAAAAGCATAAAAATGCCTGTTTTTATAGTGTAAACCCTAAATATGCCCCAAATATCCACCCAAAAACTCAGCTTAATACATTGCCCTTAAAGAAAATGTGAAGGTAAACCCATATCCGTACTGTACAGTTTACACTGAACTGCTGTCTCGCAATGCTAGAATGTAAATACCGATATTACCCCTGTATAGACTGGACTGTAATTCATGCAGCGCATTTTCTTTGGTATGCGCTGTTGTCTTTGGTATAAGCAGGTAAATACAGTAATAAATTCATTTAATTTATAGTAATGAAAATACAAAAATACAAAACGAAAAACACAAGAACACTCGAGGGGAAATTCTAGACTGCAGCTGTGAGGGATGCGTCAAAGGGCACCAGCCAGTCAGCAGCAAGAAGAAATAAATAGCATTCTCGGATTTGCTACTTTCAAACTTCCTGCCTCTGAGTTACACCGGCATTTCACCATCCTAAGACATGCTTTCTTTGTGTTCTCAACTGTACCAAAAAAAATGTGTAGTTATTTTTTAGATGGAAATGTAGCTGAATTTACATAAATATTTGTTACAAAATTTGTAAATTATATTTTTCTTAATAATTTTACACTCAAATGCATGAAAAGTTATATATTACCATGAAAAAAGCTGTGGCGTCCAGGCTTCTTCCCCCACGCCACCTCATCCTCGTGCTGGGTTGCTAAGCGCAGTGCCCAAACATAAACAACCCAGCACGAGGACGAGGGGGCGTGGCGGTCGAGGCCCGGCTGTCACAAAAGCAAAAAAAATATGCGGAGGATATGTTCTGTTTCTGCCATAGCACTGAGGTTTCCACGAAAAATTATTAGTTCGGTTCTTAGAAAAAATCTGCGATGGACCAAAGCTGCGACTGCTGAACCATGTTAAAGCGGGGGCTTACTGTATACTCTAATGTGTGCCTTCTTAATTTGAAAAATTATTGAAAAATAAGAAATGTTAAATATTTGCATGAATTACTGTTGATGTACTAAATTCTTCTTGGTACATCTAGCATTAGGAAGGTAAATCTGCAAAAACTGGATAAATGAATTCTTAGAATTCACATGACTAGTAAGTATGTAATAAAACAGATGTATGTAATAAAACAGATTTATCAAATTAAATCTGTGCAGTACTGAATTCTGAATGTGTGTATTAATGGGTTTGTGTAATTGGGTTTTCTTAAGTGCAGCCGCAATTTTCTAGCTGTAAATCATAATAAAGTTAGCACAATCTGTTAAAACCAGAAGAGAATGAATAAGTATATTCTTACTTACTGGATTTGTATCAGAACAAAGTGAGTACCAAACCTGTGTATAAGTTCAAATGATTTTATTCAATGTCCCACTGTACTGCGTTAATTCCGATCAAACAGGACTTATTATGCTCATTTTGTAATGTAACAAGCAGTTGCTCAGTGGTGTTTAGATGCTGGCTGTGAGAGCTGTGCAATTTATTGTTAATGTGATACATCAAAATATGTCACAGTATGCTTTTACCACAGATCAACTCTCATTACAAAAAGAGGGTTATTAGTGCTGTCAGTACCACTTGTTACAAGACCTCTCACAATTTTCATTTGCTCTTTCTCTCACTTTCACTGCATCACTTCAAGGCTCGCCTTCCCAAGTAGACAAGTCAAAGCTTCTCTTTGAATTGTCTACTTGGCTTCCTCTGTTAGCATTTTCCCATCTTTTCTGTTTATTTATGCCTTTCTTTCTAATATGTTCTTCACATTCAAATGGGTGCCCAGTAGTGGCAGGAGGTCTGAAATTGTCACGTAAGTGTTCGGTATTCTGTCTCTTTCTCTTTTGCTTGCTGTCGTCTCCTCTCCTTTCTTCATTCCCCATGCTGTCTTCTCCTTTGTAGCTCAGTTTCTGTGTCTCATTCTTTTTCTTCGGTATTCTGAGCGTACATTTAAGGGGCAGTTCTGCTTAGCTGACTGGTGTGTGTTAGTAGTATGTAGGTGTATGTATGTCATGTAGGACATGATAAAAGTAGTATGCATTAACCTACTTCATTTTTACATTGTCTATTAGTTTTAACTGATATTCAGATATAAGAAATAAACAAGCCCCCTGTTTTTCCGTCTGCAGAAAATGTGCTCTTAGTGGCCAGACTAAAACCTGCAAGCACAGAATCAAGTTTGGGGACTCCAGCAACTACTACTATGTTTCTCCATTCTGTCGGTATCGGGTAAGTACTTCCATCAAAGCTATTTTTTATTAAGCCTATTATTCCAATTATTCATATTGGGCTTCATTCAGCACCTTGGTTGCACACAGCCGCTGTGAAGTACTCATCACTTGGCTTATCTAAAGAAGAATCACTCTTCATATATGTCTGTTTTTATCTGTTTTGACACTGTAGGCACATTGCACAGTTTTGTTATTGACAAAAAATAATTTTCTTGAATTTTCTAATGTTATCCAGAGCAATCCTGAAATGAGAATGTTCTTGATTATTGTTAGATGCTGTGGTTGGAAACCTCAAGCTCTATTGATAGTATGCTGGCAGTCAATGAGCTTTTAAGGGTTCACTTTAATTAACTTAATGGGCTCAGCAAAGTATCAAGCAAAAGTTTCAGGCATGATCTTTTCTTCATCTTTTTAACCTGTAAAGAGAAGAGAATATGCAAAAACAGCATTATTAGGAGATTAACAGTGAGCTGTGTTAGGGCCACAATTTCTCACTTTATTGATGCAGTCATGGATTGATCTTTAAGACTGATCCATTGCTCTCTGTGTCCTAGATCACCTCTGTCTGCAACTTCTTCACATACATTCGCTATATCCACCAAGGACTAGTGAAGCAGCAGGATGGTGAGATATTTTGAGGTCACACACACATAATCATACACTCAAGCCCTGAATCTGTAGCAGCCACACCAAATCTATTTTAGAAAGTTATTTACTCTCATAAAGAAGTACTGCTGTGAACATACTATGCACTTAAATCGCACGCTGACAGTGTGCAAGTGTGCAATTTCCGTCACACTCTGTTTTAGTGCGTAGTGCGTTAACACTGACAACCAAGCTAAAACTCAGTGCTCTGAAAGTGCCCGGCTGGTGCACTGATAACGGCCAAAAAACGCAGTGCGGAACGATGGACACTACTCGCACTAAACGGACTCCATTTTGACTGCAAAGCGGAAGAGGAGGGACTTTCGACAAGTTTTCAGATTTGAATGATGGCAGCAAACAATGAAATGTGGGGCAAACACAAGTGGAGACAACTAAACAAAAACAAAATCAAATAAAATCATGAGGAAATTCACTGTGTAAACAAAAGCTGGCAGATATTTTGGCGGGCTGGCGAATTGCGATGTTAGTCCGTCACGTCTACTAAGTGCAAAACGTCAGTGTTCCATTTGGGACAATACTGACCCACGGCAGCGTGCTCTACAAAAGGAGGTGCTCAGTGGGCACTACATTCCAGTGCACGATTTCAGACACACCTTGTGCTTGGGAGCTTGTAGTTATGTTCCAACTTACCCTGTTCACTTTAGATCCTCTGACAGTGTTGTATCAGCTCTTTACTGTATGTGTTTGCTGTAAGTACCTAGTTCATATGGCACTGTTGTGTTTCCGTTTATTTTCAGAAAGACACTAGAGTAGCCTGTGCACTGTTAGTAACGGTAGTAAGCTAAAGAGAAAGTAAAGGGGAGAACTGTTCATGGCTCTGCTGGATATTCAGTGTTCGTGGCTTTGCTGGATATTCAGTGATCGCGGCTCTGCTGGATATTCAGTGATGCGGCTCTGCTGGATATTCAGTGTTCGCGGCTCTGCTGGATATTCAGTGATCGCGGCTCTGCTGGATATTCAGTGTTCGCGGCTCTGCTGGATATTCAGTGTTCGCGGCTCTGCTGGATATTCAGTGATCGCGACTCTGCTGGATATTCAGTGATCGCGACTCTGCTGGATATTCAGTGATCGCGGCTCTGCTGGATATTCAGTGATCGCAGCTCTGCTGGATATTCAGTGATCGCGGCTCGTATTTGAGGGTTGTGTTCAGATGAACAAAACTTACCTGAGTCCTGAACCTATTAAATAATTAGTTTATTGTTCTAGATTTACACTAAGCATTTAGCCCTTCTAGCATCTGTAGTAATTTCTTCCTTTATTTGATTCGCCAATGGTAGGTAAAAAAGGTCATAAAACATTGGAGAAAACCCATTGCTTAAATAGATAAAAGAACCCAAAACTCCGAAGCTCCAGATTCAGGACAGCTCCGGTGTTGCAAGTGCTGTGAGAGCTCATGCTCCGTTAAAAATAACAGCAGTTTTGGAGTCTGTTTTCTTGCTGGTAACAGAGGAATGGCAGTGGTAAGCTGCTCTAAATTTCCCGTATTTTGAGTCTGCCTAAGTGCATGCCTAAAGTAGACTGGAGCATCACTCTTTATAAGCAACAGTCTGCAGTATTCAGCCTGCTTTAAAACGATTTTAGGCTATTTGTAAACGTGGTTATATAAATAGTCCGTAAAGCCATATTTTACAGGACATAGGCCCTTCGATTGACATGACTCACGCGTCAGTTTGCTTTTGCTTTTGCCAGCATGGACGCACTTCTGTTAAAGGAAGGCAAAGGTGTGTTGGACATCGACAAAATGCTAAAGAGTGAGTGGAAATGGGCTTGACTAAATGAAATGAGCGATAATGGGAAGCCATTTAGTTCATGGTGCAAAACGCGAAAATGACAGGTGTGCTTCTGTGTGGTGTCTCAGCTAGGGGCTTAGGGGATATGGACAACACACCGGTGAAAATTTGATGGCATGGCTAAGGTGGTATAGACCCGCGACATGGATCATTTGGTTTTAAAAAAAAGTTTAAACATTTCAGTCAGATGATTTATTTTTGCTTTAATCCATGGACTGAGAGTATGGTAATCCCTGTTAAGTGACAAGCAAGCAATAACATAAAAAGTCTATTGATTTGTTTTCTAGTCAGCTAGATAAATTATGAATCAACAAAGAAATCTGTTGATGTTCGCTTTTGCATTTAGCTTAGTTATCACCATTTTAAATAGAACATTGTATCATAAAACTTGGCATTTACTCTTAAGGATGTGATGTCACACACAGGTAATTTTAGAAAGAGCCCAACTCCCCCACCCCACCCTCTATGAATTCACAACTCCCTGCTTTTCTCCGAAAGACTGAAGCAAGATAATGTAAGAGCTTAGAGACGCAGATAAACTGAAATAGCAGCAGAGCTAATTGCTGCATCTATATAATTTAGTATAAAACTTATGAATAACTTGCAGCATCGCTCGTCTGCCGACGTTATTGATTGCAGTCATCATTTTTAAAGCTACAGTTGGCTTCTTATTATTGATTCTGCTATAAATAGTGCAACATTATGTTCTGACTGCTGCACCATTTCAGGTGGAATGAAGGAATTTGATGAAATATGATGGCAACAAACCTGGAGCTCTGAGTTTGCCAAGAAAGAGAGACTTCATTTCTTCACTGACAGTGAAAGTATATTGGTGAACAAAGATTTGAAAATATTCATGTTTTAAAATCTAAGGAAGTAATAATTGAGTCAGACATGGTCTCCTTATCTGAATTAACATTAGCTCTCAGTGTGGTGATATGTTTCTCTTTGCCAGTTGTAGAGACTGTTTTTTGTGACTTCAGCGTAGAGTATTGTGATGTGTATTGCAACTTCAGCGATATCTTCTGTGTAATCTTTAAAACACAGCTCCAGTGAACTTCCAGCATCCGGTGAACTTCCTCTGTCTGTGGCACAGTAGCCTTCAGTGTTGCTGTTATTCGTGATGTGTGACCAGTCAGACAGTCCTGTGGGTGAGACATGGTCCTATACTGCAGACAGAGAGAGATCACTGCATCAAAGCCATAGCAGCACATTTTAAAAAAGCTATCGGATTAAAAAAAAATAGTAATAATAATAAATAATACTGAATACCAGCCCTCTGCCAAGCCAATTATAGGTTGACCCTGAAACTGTATGTGGTATTAGTGCCCTGAAAATTGAAGCCCTGCATTTCTGATCTTTCGCCTCTTCTGTCTCTCAGTGGTGGGAGTACCAAGTGCCTCTAGAGTGGATGTTTCATCATGCATGGAATAGATTTCTCTCCTGTACCAGAACTGTGAGAATAAATTAAAGCCTAGGTAGCTCTGCTCTAAGTACAAAGACATTTACTACTGGATTTCCCACAGTTTCCTGTAGCTGGGTTGTCATCATAATTAATTAATTGTGTGTGTGCTTCCCTTTTTCTTGTTTTTGTGAAGATGCATTTCACAAATCTCCCAGTTCCATTATAATTTACTCTTGTGTTTTGTAGAAATATATTAACTAAAAAATGTACCTCCTCCTTTACAATTCCTGTGTTAAAGTGAGGACCACAACATCTATAATAAAAAGATCAATTTTCTTTCTCTCCTGATTTTTTTATATGTAATGCTGTGTAATGCTGATAATGCTAAAATGTTGATATATGATAAGAGGGTAAAATTCACCTTTGTTGTACTTCTTCTAAGTGAATGAATTACGCTGAAATTACACAGATTTTTTACAAATCCATGTTCAGTAACATCATTTAATCCAAGTGAGATTGCTCTGTAAGTGGCTGGGCAGCTGGTATAGGAGGTCACTGCACTCAGCCTATAGGGTGCAGGAATACAATAAGTTAACTAAATGCAATAAAAGGAAAAAGTCTATACTGGATAAGAAGAGTGTGTGTCCGATATTCTCAGAGGTCTCGGAGGGATTTGCAGCTGACAACTCATGTGAAGCCTAGCTGGTAAAACTTTGCGTAGCTTGTGGAGGTGTACTGGTGATATTGGAGTTGTGATGAGAGGCACAGTCTCACTTGGGGCCCCTCTGGTGCCTGCGTGGGAATTTGCGTTAGCATTCCTTCACAGTGCCCCACTGTGTGACACAGACTGAGTGAGAGCTGCTTTTGCGCCGGGACACTGAAGAACAGAATGCAGGAAAGGCTTCCATTAGCTCTGGGAGCTCTGTAGGGGAGGGGGTGGGGGGGTGGGGAGTGGTTAGTGAGAGGAACCCCCAGGGACTTACTGGCATGCTGAATTTCAACGCTAACTCTGTGGGCTGAGGTACACCAGATTTCCCACTGTCCCTGTTTTATATCTTGAGGAATAACAGCAGTGACCGTGACAGATAAGAGAAATCCCAGGCTGGAGTCCTTTTTTTCCCCATTTTATTGGTTATTTAATGCCACAGACTGCTGGTGGTAAAGGGGCAGATCTTGATCCTGAACATTTGAATAAACACATGCAAAAGTGGAAACAGGAAATCCTCTCCATCTTTCTGGCACGCTGTAGGGAGATAAGTGGAATAAATCTGGCCTCCGAATTCAAAACAAGACGGAGCACATGCAGCACTTCTCTGTAAAATGTTCATGCATTCTTGGCAGGATGGTTTTAAAAACAGGTGTCTTTCAGGAAAAGAGAACATGCATACTCCCACTTTCACTCAGTGGAGTATTCTCTTCAAGCTCGGTTCATCGAGGGAGAATGCTGTGCAGTGTTTTGTGGAGTTCAGTAAGGATGTATCCTGATGGTGGCCTAGTGGTTAAGGTGTTGTCTCTGCAATCAGAAGGTTGTTGGTTCAAATTCCAACATTCCTAGTGGTACCACTGAGTTACCCTTGAGCAAGGTACCGTTCCCACACACTGCTTCGCCGACGCCCCTTGTTGGTGACGGCCCACTGCTTCACTTGGTGAATGGGTTGAAAGAGTTTCACATTGTTCACACTGTGTGCTGTGCTCACGTGTGACTATAAGGGGCCACTTTACTTTACTTTACTGGAAGGAAAGAAGAATGTGGTGGAAAGTGTTGGAAGTGTCCATGTGTCACATGTGAACACACTACACCATACCACAGCACACAGTGTGAACAGCACAAAGTTGTTCTCTGCATTTAACCCATTCACCAAGCAGTGAGCATCAGCCCAGGGAGCAGTATGTGAGGATGGTACTTTGCTCAATGGTACCTCAGTGGAGCCCCTAGCAGTCCTGGTATTCAAACCCATAATCCTCTGATCGCAGGGACAACTCCCTAACCACTAGACCACCGGCTGCCCCATGTGCTTGACTGGGTTATTGACTGGTGCTGGTTGTTTGAACAATACATCTGCATCATTTATCACATTTAATAGATTGCATACTCTGTATTAGTCAACAAGTCGACAATATTGAATTTTATCGTCATTATTCCACCATTTTGAGACTTGAGATTACAGTGCACTGTTCGTAGGTGATATGGCTTGTACTGTTTCATTGTACCATTTAAGAAATCATGGGTCACAAAAACAGCTTTTTTTGGTGCTGTCAAATGAACCAAATCAGAAAGTTATTTAAATTATATTGGTTAATTTATTATAAAGAAATCGCTAGTTACAGCCCGTGTTTGCTGAAAGCCCATTAGCAAGCAAGCCAGACACATTTTAATAGTCAGCTCATTCTGCATGAATATAGATCTGTCTAGACACGGTAGGATAAACTGGGAAATCTCTCCAACAGGGGGCTGTGATTCACTTGTTTATGCTGCTATGCTCAGTTTAAATTGGTGTCTCCAGCCACAGAGAGTTCTCTCACCATCCCACCGTTCTACCACCATGCTGTTCTAGAACTCTCGAAAAACATGTGCAGCAGCTCCATCTTTTTTCTGATTGCTAAAGCATGAAGCTGTAAAAACGTGTTTGTTTCCACTTGTCATGTCCTTGCTCTTTCTTCTACTCATTCTCATCCTTAGTCTGTGTCCACTGGTTTCTTTAGAGCAAACGGGCAAAGAGCCCCTAAAAATGAACCGAGGAAGAGTTTGGATAAGATGTTCCTCTCTCTGACTGCCCTCCTGCACCATGCTAATCTGAAGTGTATTGCCGGAGCACACTGGCGTCTCTTTGAGGCTCTTCCATCACAAGCTGTTGTAACATCTGTTGAATAACTGCAGTAAATCTGTCTCCATCCGCCATGAAAGAACCTTGAGCTGAAGAAGGGAAATTGGGAGGGCGGGATAGAGCTGAAGGCAACGCTGGGCTGAAGGCAACGCTGGGCTGAAGGCATGCGTATCTCTGTCTGTAGGTTTGTTCTTCAGATAATTAATAAAGGAAAAATAGCGTCATGCATGATTTGGGGTCTCTATCTGTCCTCAGGGTTGACGTGCCTCTGTGCTTCATGCAGATACAGCTCCGGAAAATAATAAGAGACCAATGCAAATATGTTCCGTTTATCTTTTATAGGTGCAAGTATTGAACTGAACAGCTTTGCCTTAGTTTTTAAGAACTGCTGACAATATTCCTCCTAATTTCCAAATAAAAATATTGTTCTTTAAAGCAGAGGTCCCCAACCACTAGGCCGCAGACCGGTATCGGTCCGTTGGTCAATTGGTACCAGATCGCACAAAAACACAGAATAAATAATATTTTATTGATTACCTTAATAAAAAATATTTTATTGAGTCAAAGATCTTTTATTAAAATTTTTTTTAAAAAACGCTTGTCTCGGTCACGTGATACCCTACATCAAAAACACCACAAGCTAGCAAGAATGAGTAAAAAACAAATGTCTTTGTGCACTTAAAATATGAAGACAATACATAAAAATAAGAGAAATGATGCAATGTTTACAGAACTTTAATAATTCAAAGAAAACAAATCTCTTGTTCACTCTTTGACAATCAGAGCTATAATTACCTTTGATGTACTTCTAGCAGTGTTTTACCATCCAACAGGTCTCATTGTGAGAGGAGAGTGTCGATTACAGCAGTGTTTTCATACTTTTCCTCATTAAATAAGTTGTGATTCAGGTGATCACTAATCAGTACCTCATAAAGCAGAATGAGACACTGGCATGGAATGGTTGCCACTCATAGAGATGCTGATTTAAAAATAAATTGCAGTGGTCTCTTATTTTTCCGTAGCTGTACTATATAGGTGTTATATATTTAGTTTGTTTAATAACGCATGTCTTTTAAGATGTGAGGCAGAGCTACGTGTGGGGTGTGTGTGTCTGAGTGTGTGTGTGAGAGTGTGTTTGACATTTCTTTGTTTATGTTTGATTGTGTGTGTATATGTTACAGAGTGCAGCAGCTGCAGTGTCTGTCCACACACACACACACACACACATACACACACACACACACACTCTCAAAGTGAGGGACCACAGAGAGTAAACCAATTCAATACCACGCACTCTTCTTGAACCATCCTGTAACAGTCAGTGACATCAACACACACACACACAAACACACACATACACAAACCTGCGTGTCAGTGTGATGTTTCTTTGTTTTGTTGCTGTGAGATGTGTGTGTGTGTGTGAGTGAGTGTAACTAATACAGCTCAGTGAATGTACCAGATAAACAGTGTAGATTATTCACACACACACACACACACACAGACACGGGTGCGCACACGCACGCACATGCACGCGCACACACACACACACACACACACAGTGTGAAGTTTCTTTGTTTCGGTGCTGTGAGGTGTGTGTGCATGTGTGTGTGTGTGTGTGTGTGTTTGTGTGTGAGTGTAACTGATACAGCTCAGTGGATATGCCAGATAAACAGCGGGTATTTTCACACACACACACACACACACACACACATTATTACAATTATAATTATTATACAAATATAATTGTTTCACTGCTAAATGATCTCCACAGAAGGGAAATCCTCATTAATCCAGTCGATTTACTGAATAGTTCTCCTGAATAGATGAATACAAGCATATTACAGAACAGTTTTCTGGATTTTCTAAATACATTTATGTTTTAACAGTGAAAAATAGTCTGATGCAGCCATGGTCAAATATTTATGAAAGTAATCAACAGTTACTCCACTGGGACGGTCAGTCCTGAGTTTGAACCCAGACAGGGTGGTCAGGGTTCATTCTGTGACTCTGTGTGTGTGTGTGTGTGTGTGTGTGTGTGTGTGTGTGTGTGGACTGGTAACCTCTCCAGGGTGTTTCTCAACATTTTGCCCAGTGAGTGCTGGGCTAGACTCCAGCAGAAGCCCCCACCCCCCACCCTGGTGAGGATAAGAGAATGGATGGATGGATACATGGAGTGAATTATGGATAATGAAGGAGGGAGTTAGAATAAACCAGTAAGACACTTTTCTTGCTCACACTGCCTCCTGGTGGACATTTCAAACCCTCTTTCTAAGCAGTTTGTGGAGAAGGCACACTTCCGAACCGGAGAAGAATCCATCGTTTTCCATCCGTTTAAAGTGTAAATCAAATTTGTTAGAGAGTTATTTTCTCACCAATTTGATGTTAAAATAATGTTTTTGCTAACAGTAATGTGTTATGTTGCCTGGAGGGAACACAGCACGGCAGTGGAAAGGATACAGCAAAAAACGTAATTATTCATTTTATTTTAATTATTTTATTTTAATTATTTAGGAAATCTAACATTCATTTAAACACAAAATTCTACACAATAAGAGTTCATGGGCTAGACCCCTAACCCCAATATTAGTGGCTGGAATGCAGCAGTTTTGTATAAAATATTTGTTACACATTAGACATTAGGAGAAATGTGTTCACTGTGTTACTTCATTTTCACTTCAACAATATGTGTCATTTTACCGATATGTGTCACCTCAACAATATGTGTCATTTTTAGCGTTTGAACCTTTGTTTGGACTGCTTTAGGTGTAGTGAGGAGACGTGAGGTTTTCATTCGAAAAGCAAAATATACTTCTAACACCACTGACAGGTTTAACATTGGTTTATATTTCAATGCGATATGTCAGAATATACACGTATTTTTCCATCATAATCCAGCTTCAAGAGTGGAGACAACATAAATGAGTATAACCCGAACCCTGAAGTGGAAATAAAGGCACGTGCGTACATGCACTAGTCTATAAGCACCAGTGAGACAAGCTGCATATGGTCAAGTATAGTAGACCCTCATTAGTGCAGGTGAATTGACCTGAATGTTATGAGGGATGAATGGTTACATGTGTGGTTAATCTGATACCCACTTACAAATGTCCCACACATCTTTACAGACAAGGTTAACACAGAGAGGCAGCAATAACCTTTGTTTAAGAAACAGAACTGCTAAGGCTGTACTCACACTAGACGACCCGTACCTGAGCACATTTGGCCCACATCGCTCCCTATTATGCCTGGGCCCCCTTGTGGAAGTTGATTTGAATACGGTCCAGCTGGTCTCGGATACAGTTCACTTTGACTTACATATGGTTCAGTTGGACTCGCAAATGGTTCAGTTAGACTCGGGCATGGTTCAGTTGGACTCGAACACGGTCCAGGTGGACTCGGACATGATTCACTTGGACTCGCATATGGTTCAGTTGGACTCGCAAATGGTTCAGTTGGACTCGGTTCAGCTGGATTTGGACACGGTTCAGTTGGTTCAGTCAGACTCAGGCTCGGTTCAGTTGGACTCTGATACAGTTCAGTCGGACTCAGTACACATCTAGTGTAATCTTGAATCGTGCCTGGACATGGAACTCAAACCTGACTGTCCTGTTCAACAAACGTAGAGGCAAAGGGTCGATGGAAATTTGGCCGAACGAGAGAGTACAGGAATAACTGGACACAACTCTGAGATAACAACATAACTCTGAGATATTTGGTGAAATTGGTGAAGGTATCTTCAGTACCTGAAGGTTCGGGATGCACTCCATAAATCTGGCAGCTCACCGGTGGAAAAGGATGAAGTAGTCAGGGATTTGAATATGGAAGCGCTCGGGTCCGTGATATTGAGTGCAATTTGAGCAGCGGTAGTGGGGAGGAGGCACGATTGTGCTCAGGCACGCAACCAGGCAGCCAGACCTGATGTGAGTACGGCCTTAGTTGATCATAATATGTGTCAACAACCTGAATACTGAAACACATTTAAAAGTACTCAAAGCTTCTTTGGTATAGTTGATTGCTAAAAAGTGACAAAAACGACACAGTACAACAAACTGAAAAACAGATATATATATACAGCCCCAGGTGTCTGCAGTGTTCAAAGTGATACAGGAATCTCCACAAACAGGCCGAGGCCTCCCAGCACTGACTGTTCCAGGCTGGGGCTTGCTGGAAAAAACAGTAACTTCTACAGGCCCAGTGTCCAGCTCAGACCCTGTTCTCACCATAACACTACAGACGCCTCGCAGACCAGCCAGACTTCTCCGCCCTTCAAATTTTTTCAATTTGGGGTTCTGCAGATCCCAGACCCTCTTTAACAGTGTAGATATCCACATAAACATTCAGATAACAGCTTGACATTGATTATAGTTTCTTTTTATGCTCACAAACACAATCCTCATCTGATTACATGTTTCAGCCTATAATAAAAATGTCGCAAAGGAAATACACTTACATAACACATGTATCGTCGCTGTCGGAACAAAACCTGGCCTCTTTGTTTTTTTGTTTCTTTCAAGTTTTTCCACTTTTTTGGCGTAATTTTAAGAATATCAGCTGCAGTAAAATTTCATGATGAATGGACCTATGGAAATGGTCCAAAACGACTTGGGCTAAAACTTCCACTGAATGTTTGTTCCAGATGTTTTTTTCTGATAGCGACAATATACTGGGGTCTCTAGGAGCCCAAACAATGAGGAGCTAAAGGCAATCTCGACTAAAAATTTAAACACTGACGAACACCAGCCTAGCTGAGTAGATGAGGTCAGCCAGGTACAGGATGAAGTTCAGGGCCGTCAGCACAGCGATGGCCAGCAGCTTGTCCCACGGACACAGGCCTATCATGGAGCCGCAGTTGTTGGGCCTGTGACTGTTGCCCCCGTGCTTGTCGTCGAACTTGTAGATGGGCCAGACGATGGTGGCTGACAGGTACATGGCCACAGCCAGCAGGGCGTAGGTGGACAGGAAGCGGGCGAAAGGGAACGGAAGGCATCCCGTCCACTCGGCCACGCAGAGCACGATGATCCCCGCCGACAGGATGAAGCAGATGCAGTAGACGGCCAGGCACCACTTGGTGGCGGCGTTCTGGTTGTATGAAATGGGATCGCTGATGAAGACGAAGATGATGCAGGCCACGAAGGTCTCACACACCTTCAGCAAACCGGGCGCCGTCGCCATGTAGCCGGACACCTCTCCCGGCCGAGCCTTGCTCAGGCTGACCTCGCTCAGGTAGACCAAGGTGGCCAGGCAGGAGAAGACGGTGGAAACGATGCGGCAGTCGATCATCTCGCTGCGGCCGGTGTATCCCTTCAGGAAGTAGAGGGGGAAGATGATGGAGGCCGACAGGCACAGGAGTGAGGCGTAGCAGGCAAATGTGATTGGGAAATTCTTCCAGGAGACTGGAACCCGGGCCTGCAGGCCACAAAGCTCCACGAGTAGCACCAAGAGTGTCCCGGCAAAGCTGAAGCTCCAGCAAAAGATGCACCAGTCGCCCGTGCCATGGGGGAGGTCGGCACCATACAGGGCCACGCTGAACGCCACGCAGGAGAACACCAGGGCCGCCACGCGGGTCCACAGCAGCGGAGAGGAACGGAAAACCAGAGGCATGATGGGATACACACACTAACCGGAGACAGGAAAGGGAGTCTTCAAATTCTTCTGGAGCTTCAGGACTTCTAAAAACACAAGAGAAAGCAGAGATAGCAGGGTTAGCAAGACTAGCATGTAACAATTCAGTAGTGATTTTCTGTACAGTATATCAATCTGTTCCTTGTGGAAGCCCAGGATTAGTTCTCATCTGAAACCCGGTTTGACTGAAACAGTACTTCATTAAACTAAATCAGGAGTTGCTGATGGAATTTCACAAATTGGATGCAGGAACCGAGAAGAAATCTGGAACCGAGCCTGTATTCTCCTTACCAGCTCACAAAATGACTACTTATGGCAAACAAAATAAATCTTCATACCTTTCACTGCTTTCTTGTTTGTTGCATTTATTCTCATGTTAACTTCGCTAGCAGAAAGTCACTTTATCAGACGCTGGTGAACTGTGTTTGGCATCAAAACAAAAGTTAGATTACAGCTACACAATTAAAGAACGCCCAGTTGTCTGTTCAACTGGTCTGCTTACGCAAAAAGATCTAAAATGCTAACAAATTCTCTTCCTCCTGTTTAATGTCATCACCACTCAAACAAAAAGGGCTCAGAGCAGCGGTGGACAGTCCTGCCTGAGCCAAGCAGTGATGTATGCCGGCTATTTAGACCAGAACGGTACGACCAAGACCTTTACTCAACCCCGCAGTCCATCTGTCATCAGCGCATGTGGGAGGGGAGCAGATAGCAGAACAATCGCAGCATTCAGGCCCCCCATTAACAGTCCTACACTCCAGCCCTGCGCGACAGAATCTCTCTCTTTCTTTCTCACACACACACACACTGGAGGCTGGTATAAACAGAACGGCCATGACTTTCAGTTTCAGATCAATCTTTCACACCAGGCTGATGGAACTAACTAGAGTGAGGGATGAAAAAAGGAGGAATGCCCATAGAAGGAAGGAGAGAGATAATGAACACAGCTGTCATACACTTCGAAAAGAATGTGTGTGTGTGTGTGTGTGTGTGTGTGTGTATGTGTGAATTTGTCCAAGACTGTGTAAGCAGATGTGTAAAAATGTATATAAAAATTTAAGTGTAAATAAATACACATATCAACATTAATTACATGTATAATGTCTTTTTTGCTGTTTTTACACCAATTTGACTTTAAGATTACCTTTTTATTACAGTTATTAGTGAATAATAGGTAAAGCATTATTCATAGTAGATGCTGAATAAGTCTTAGTAGATACTGAAAAGTTAACAGTTCAATTCTGAATAACGAATGTTTTGAATTAATGGTAGAGACTGGGGCTAAACTTTCTTTTTGCTGCCTTGGTTACGGTTGTTCATTTAAACTCACGGAAAAGTATTTGAAGCTGAATCAGAGAGACATGAGGCGAAGGAAGAGCGAGCCAGATATGGAGAGAGAGAGTGAGAGAGAGAGAGAGTGAGAGAGACATTTGCAGAAGTAGAGTCAAAGAGTCAAATTTTAAACACTGGGATAGCACAGCCATGACTCACTCGTCCCTCACTTTTCCTTCTTCGCCTTCCTCCCTCTACCTCCCTTTATCCCTCTTTCTCTGGGCTGTGTCAGAGTTTCCAGCTTTATGCTGATGTGTCCCACATGTTTAGGATCCCTCCAAACAGCAGAGAGAGAGAGAGAGAGAGAGAGAGAGACATGCCTAATGTTTTCCATCATGCTATACTCCCCTCTCTGCAGCCACTCCTACTCCTCCACAGTCCTGTTCGCTCTCTTACACCCACCTCCCCCTCCCTCACTCCCTCAGACTCTTACAGGGAAACTTCAGTGAACACTAAGTTCAGTCATCAATCAGCTTTAACCTCGCCAGTTAGTACAGAGTTAACTGCATTTCACCAACGTAATTACTACGGCACAAGCTTCCATTACTTGTTAGCCACAATGGCCTTGTAGCTCCAGCACTGTAACTAACTAAACTAACTACAGACACCAAACATGGCCATAGATACCCAGGTTATAGACCTAGATGCCCTCCAGAGGGCGCTCTACTGAATCTACCATTGCAACTGCCTGAAAAAAACTATAGAATATATAAAAGGGCTTCTTTACACATTCTGAATGCTAGCCAAAGCTAGCAATGTTATTTATAGCAGCGCCAAGTTTATGGCCACATAGTTCAACACTGTTTTTGGTGGCTTTAGCTTGAAACCTTGTAAAACATATTTTACTTTGTATTTTGCGGTTTTGCAGTGAACGTGTTAGTAAATAACTAAAAAAACTCGATGTTAGCTATCTGCCAAGCTAATTTAATGGTATCATATCTAAAACAACTTCCATTCTCTAACTACAGGGGGCGATCTCCCTGGAGCAACTGGGCGTTAAAAGTCTTGCTTAGGAACCAAGTGATGGTCTGCTGAAGCCAGGATTTGAACCCATGACCTCTTGGTCCAGAGGCGAGTATCCTACTAGGCCCCCACCACCCGTGTGTTTCTATGGCCTGCTTTCTATGGACAGGTTTAGAGTAAAGGGTTAAATTGGGTGCATTTGATTTTCCACTGAACCGACGCTTTACTGGCGCTTTACTTAGCGACTGACGGATGACAGGAAACCCTGCAAATCGAATCCCCTCCGCCCAGAACAGATTTATCCGTACTCAAGCCATCGGTCGGTAAAATGGCCTCAGTAAAGTGGCCTTTAAAGTTGACCTTTAAGCGGATCTTGTCCCATTACTGACCACAGGATGGCCTCGTACCGTCTTTTTTGCGGAAAGCAGAGAGCTGGGTGAGGTCTCATGACCACGGCTGTCCAGCACTAACTGAGTTTCACCTTTAATCCTGCAAAACGTCCCAAAGCACAGAGCGGCCACAGAGCGCAGACACACACTTACATAAGCATCATTACAGACTCCTACAGTGAATCACCCCCCTCACCACACAAACACACACACACCCCTTCATAATCAGTTCAGTTTTGCAGCCACTGGTCAGTGCAGAACAGATTTAACCCCTTAAACAGCAGCTTAATACAACAATCTTAATGCACACTAATCAGTATAGACTACGAATAAATTCAGCATCCTCAATGAATTATTCAGTCTCTACTTTCAATGATTCAGTACCTGTGATAAATTATTCGGTATCTACAATGAGTTATTCAGCATCCACTCTGAATTATTTATGATCTTCTATGAATTATTCAGAGTCTATTGTACGTGATTCAGTACCTATGATCATGTATTAGGTATCTACTATTAAATATTCAGGATCCACTATGAATTGTTCATTGTCTACTATGAACTGTTCAGCATCTATTCTGAATTATTCAGTGTCTACTGTGAATTATTAGGTATGCACTATGAACCACTCAGCATATGAGAATTCATGATTCAGTCAGAGTTGGCGGGTAACATTTTGTGCTGTGTGGTTCTGGGGTGGGTGTGTCCTGTGTGACTGAATAAAAATCTCCTGAAACAAAACATGAATTCGTCTTCAGTCTTTAGCTGCTTCCACAAAACTGAAGTGAAAATGATGAAATCTGAAGTTAGAATATTTTGAAATCCAGAAACGTCAGCATGACTCTGTAACACACACTCTGAGCCTTACACACACACACACACACACACACACACAAACACGTCTGAGCTGATCGGTATCAGACACTAAGGTGTGTCAGAGTTACGCTGGGCTGCAAACGTCGCTCATGGGGGTGAGGGTCTTCTCTGAACCGGGACCCCTGAAGACTCCCTGAAAAGCAAAGCAGATTCAGCAGCAGAGGAGTTTATTCTTACCTGCTGGTCACTGTTGCTCCTCTCTCTCTTTCTCTCTCAGCGTCTTGTCCAGACGGAGTAGACACTGAAGAAAACCCCCACACACACTCTCTCTCTCTCTCTCTCTCTCTCTCTCTCTCTCTCTCTCTCTCTCTTACTCCACCCAGGGCTTTCCACATTAGGAGAAAAAACAAAACACTGCTGATTTATTCTCTCTCTCCGTTAGTCACTCCCTCTCTTATGTTCTCCCTCTCTCCATTGGTCACTCCCACTCCCCACAATCTCCCCCTCTCTCTTTCTCTCTCTCTCTCTGTCTATCTATCTATCTATCTGTCTGTCTGTGGTTCTATCATTGTCTTCGCTTTTCTATCTTTATTCTCTATTTTCTCTCTCGCTTTTCCATCTCTCTCTCTCTCTCTCTCTCTCCTCTTTTTTATTTTTTCTCTTTCTCTCTGTCTGTTTCTCTCTCACACACTCACTCACTCTCTCTCTCCTCCCCTTCTCTCTCTCTCTCTCTCTCTCTCTCTCTCTCTTTCTCTGTCAGGTTTTAAGTGGAAATTCTTACACCCAGAAAAAGTAAATGGAAGGAAAAAGGGTTTATTTTTAACTTCCGATTCACATGAAAGTGTTCAGACTGTGGAATTTAGGATTCGGCTGGAAAGTGTGAGGGTTTGTTCTTCTCTGAGTCTTTTTAAAGGCATCTACAGTTCTGTCTCATTTGAATAAAATAACATTTAGCTCTTGTTTGAGTTTAATGCGGTTCTGTGGTTCTGTGGTTCTGGTTCAGTTTTACTGCTGCTCACCCCTATTCATTTTACACCAAGGAATAGAGAAAAGATCAGCACCAAACACGCCGCAGCTCCTCTGCTGATCTTTCTGTGCTTCGAATTCAGATTTTACACAGCAGCTCTGGACAGTCCACCTTAAACAGTTCACTTCAAATTTTACATTCTTGTTTAAATTTTCTGCTCCACCTTAAACGGTCAAGTTGTTACATTCTGGTGCCTTTTGGCCAAGATAATCCATCTTCAATGTAACAGCTGCACCAGAAAATCTGAACAAGAAGCTGTTTTGGTCCCATAGCTCCATGTGCTGAAACGAGCTGGCGGTTCCACTGTGGTTCTCTAAGTTCCTCACAACTTAAGATCCTTTTTAGTCGCTAGTTGTGTATTTCTTCTGATATCATTTTTTTATAGGAGGGGAGGGGGTGTTACTTATTAATTACACTAATTTACTAATTGTATTAATTATATTCATTATTTTAATACATTTAGTGTTTCTTCTTTTGCTTTTAGTGGATATTCTCCACACCTCTGATAAGCTTTAAATATTTGGATTGAGTTAAAATTGAGAAAAGCGACAATAAAAATAAACTATGTTTATATTTAGTAATTGACTAATAATTTAGCCTTACTTAAATCATGTAAACAGCTCTCATTTATGAACTGTAGACTCATTGTTATGTATCAAGTGTGTTATTTAATAATAATAATAATAACAGCAATAAAAATAATTCTAACAACAATGATAACCATAATATGATGTTGTTGCTATAAT
>JBBJLS010000128.1:29413106-29461444 GCA_037577275.1 Bryconaethiops microstoma | reverse complement strand
CTTGGTTCCTCCCGAGGTTTCTTCCTCCAGCTGAGGGAGTTTTTCCTCGCCTCTGTCGCCTTTGGCTCACTCACTAGAGACTCGGACCTGGACTCTGTAAAACTGCTTTGTGACAACCTGGTTGTAAAAAGCGCTATATAAATAAAATTGAATTGAATTGAATGTGATGGAATGCTGGTGGAAAATGCATTTTTCCAATTTACAGAATAGTCGGTGGGCCAGCAACCTCTTTAATACTGCCCAGACATGTTGAATGTGTTCTTTTCGGTCTTCAAATATATCAAGATGTCATCAAGGTAGGCGAAGACCCAGCGACCCAACATGTCCCGAAGGACATCATTAAAGAAGTGTTGAAAGGCTGCCGGACTGTTGCACAAGCCAAATGGCATAACCAGCATTTCATAATGTCCAGTGGGAGTGATGAAGGCTGTCTTCCACTCGTTGCCCTCCCTGATGCGAACAAGATTTTAGGCGCTCCTTAAGTCCAGTTTTGTAAATATGTAAGCACTAGAGAGGGCTTCCAGGGCGGTGCAGGGTGGTGTTGGTAAGCAGAAGTGGGTGACAATTCTTCACCGCGATCTTGTTGAGTCGCCGATAGTCGATGCAGGGCCGAAGGCCTCCATCTTTCTTTTTAACATAGAAAAATCTTGCGGCCGCTCGTGAAGATGAAGGACGGAGGGTTCCCTGGCAGAGTCCTCCAGCACATATTCCTCCATGGCCTTCTGTTCGTCTTTGGACAAGGAATATAAGTGACCGTGGGGGGGGGGCACAGTTCCAGGCTGGAGGTTGATCTCCAGATCATAGGGCCAGTGAGGAGGAAGTTGGATGGCCCTATTCTTACTGAAGACCTCCCTCAGGTCTCGATAAGTTGAGCGTATAGAACTAGCGTCGACATCCCAGCCGCCAGCAGAAGACAAAGCTCCTGACAGGTCGGGCCCCATTGTAAGATCTTCTGCTGGGACCAGGAAATAAGTGGGTCATGAGTCAATAACCATGGATAACCAAAAATAATGGGAGGTGAAGTGAGCTGAGTGCCAAAAAAGGTGATCTTCTCTTGGTGTTGATCTATTGTGAATTGAAGAGGGGGTGTCTGGTGGGTGATTGGGCTATGGAGAAGGGGCTGACCATCAATGGCTGTGATTTTTATCAACTGGGATAACGCCTCACAACTCACACCCAGCTGGACATCAAAAGATTGGTCAATGAAATTGCCAGCCGTCCCTGAATCAACAAAAGCAGTGACTCTGACCTGTTTGTGGCTGAGGTCGCGTGAGCTTGAATGATGAATCGGGGAAATGGTCAGCCTCAAGGAGGTGAACATGGTGGTACCAGGTGAGGTCCTCCCCCTATTCACTTGGTCTGACCGTTTCCTGGATGGAGCGGGCAGATAGCACGATAGTGGTCAGGGGAGGCGCAATAGGCACACAGGCCTTCGCGATAACGTCTTGCCGGCTCCGACATGTTCAAGGGAGCGCCCTACTTGCATAGGTTCCCCGGCTCCGGAGTGGGCCTCTGACAGAGGTGGAGGATCCCGGGAGCTGGTAGTAGGTCGCGGAGTCATCGTAGTCGCTGGCGGTAGGGTACGAGGAACTGGCTTGGCACGAGACCTCATGCGCTGGTCCACACGCATGCATAGCTGGATAATGCCCTCCAAGGTCTCAGGGAGCTCTCGTCCAACGAGTTGATCTTTCAGACGAGGAGCTAGCCCCTTGTAAAAGGCTGTCCGGAGCTGTTTGCACGGCAAAGGTATGAAATTCCGCGGTATATTTACTCACCAGACTCCCTGCCACCGATGGTATAAACATGAGGCGACCTCCACCTCGCTGTCAGGGTGTTGGAAAGCAGCCTTGAGTTGGGTGGTGAAATCCAGGTAGGAATAACATGCATCCGTGTCTGACCTCAGGACTGCTGTAGCCCACTCAGCTGCCTGCCCAGTGAGGAGGAAGACGAGAAGTGCAATGCGACTCCTGTCTGAGGGATAACGCTCCGGCTGGAACCCAAACAGCCGGCTGGAACTCACACCTCACACTTTTCATCAATCCCATTCCATTTTTCAGGTAGTCACATCTTGGGTAACACACGTGCAGATGAAGATGAAGTAGATGGAGTTGGGATGGGCGGCTGAGACATGGGCACCTCGACAGGAAGATTGGACCAAGTCTGTTGCAGCAGTGCGACCTGTTGTTGGAGGCCCATCACTTCCTGCTTTAGGTTCTCAATGTCTTCCCCCTGACAATTAACCATTGTCACCAGTGCGCACCATTCCGCTGGGTTCGCTACAACTGACTCGTTCGTTCTGTCACAATGAGGGAGTGAACAAGAACATACCTGGTAAGGAGTTCACCCGTGTAGTGTGATGGATGAACCCAAGCGCGGATAGAAGCGAGGGGGTTGGTATAATCATGCACCTTAACAGAGAGCAGAGCTGACAAACACTTCATGCCTCCTCATCAGCAAATGACATTAAGTGTGGTTTACAAAGCTGCAATGAATAATTCAAAAGCACAGTTCATTGTGAGTAAACCAGGGAGGATCATGTTGAACAAATGATTTTCATAATGGATGCTCATAATGTCTAGACATCCTAACACAATGATATTTCCAAGCCCACTTGAATATGCTACATATGTAAAGGGCACCCTGCACCTCAACAGTGTAGTCAAATCAGAGTTTTTGTGCATGGAAATTAGGCTGGCACCACAACAGGACTTTGGAGGGGGAGGGGTGGATTGGCAATGCATGCTCAGCCTTAAACATGTCATTTAAACATATTTTTCACTGCTTGATAGTTTGTCTCAAAATGCTCTAATTGAGTTAGCGTCTTTCCATTCATGACAGAGAAACCAGCACCTTTATCTCCATAATTAGTAAATGTTGATATGCTGCAGTATTTTTAATATTCTGCCTTAAGTAGTAGGCCTATATATTTTTTCTTGAGTAGTAGGTTATGATATAATATAACTATGGTATTTAAAATACATTCTGGCATAAGAAATTGCATTTAATATCCCCAAGTATTTATTCAAAACAGCCTGTAAACACTGTAAATACCTTCAAAAGTTCCTCCTAACTTCAACAGATGGAGGTTTTCTTAGCATTATAACCAGGAAATGCTGCTTTGAGGACTCCTGTGTCACCTCTGTTGAACAGATAAAATAGAGTTCTAAAAGTATGCTGTTTTAAGTACTGCACTGTGGGAGGCCAAATGGTATAATGGAGGCAGTTGTCATGTAATGATCAGTTTATAAATCATATAACATGGTTTATGTGGTTCCTTTCATAATCCTAAATTTCCCCAGAACATATTCACCAGCAGTCACACTTGTTGCTCTTACAATGTGTTTCTGGCATGAAAAAAAGGAGTCAGCATAAGGAAGGAGCCCCAAAATAAGGTCATGGTCTAATAATGTACTCAGAGGCTAGCCATTTCTTCTGGAATAGAAACCAACAGATGGTGAAGAACTGCTGCACTGAATAAAACATGAGCCATACTGCCGGAAGTGTGTTCGTGAATGAGTTTTGGTGCCATCGCGCCTGTGCATCCAAGCCAAGGTACTTTCTGGCAACAGCTGAACCAGCCAGACAACAGCACCATTTTAGGCCTTCAAACACTACTGCTTTTCTGAACAGAGGAACATGCAGGCAAAAGAAATGGGCCGTTCTGATTCTTGGGCTGAAACTCATCCTGTTCCAAGTGCAATTCTCCAGAGCAGCCCTGGAGAAATTAAAAATATATATATATTCCATGCCAAATGAGATACAGGCCAGAACTATCAGGATATCAGGTTGTGTGTGTCTGTATTGAAACTGGATACTGATAAATTTGCCTGGATAATAACCGCCACCAGTTCTAGAACTGGCCCGAAGTCAGCGTTATCTACTGGCCCGGACGTCACAGTCACCTGTACTCCAAGGCAGGAGATTTGAAAGTAGCCAATCCAAGAACGTTACTTATTCCTCCTTGCTGCTGATTGGCTGCTGCCCTGTGACGCATCTCTGGAAGACGCAGTCCAGAATTTCCCCGGGGGAACGTCTCGATTGTTCTCGCGTTTTTCGTTTTGTTCTTCTTAAAGCCCTGTGTTTTTATTACTGTAAATTAAATGCATTTATTACTGTATTTACCCTGCTTATACCCAAGAAAATGCACGTGCATTAATTACAGTCCTGTCTATAAGTGTAACATTGGTATTTTAGATTCAAGCTCTGCGACAGCAGTTTAGTGTAAACCGTACAGTACGGATACGGGTTTACATTTACATTTTTGTGGTGTTTTTATACAAGGGTAAATTATTAAGCTGAGTTTAAAATGGAATTAAAGTGTTTTGGGAGCATATTTGGGGGATATTACAGGTTTACACTATAAAAATAGACATTTTTAGGCCACATCACATATTTGTGGTTTCTCACTATACGCAGGTTCTCTCTGAATGTAACCCCCGCGATAAGTAGGGTTTTCTAATTCAATTTTCCTGGCCCAACATGCTTTCTAGTGGTCGATTTAAGGACATTATCAGGCCCAATATTTAGCTAAGATCAGCCATGGATATAAAGAAAGGTTATCGAGGTCTGTATGATGTACAGACTTTATTCAGTGTCTTTAGAAGACATCTTATATAATAGGCACTTAGGATAAAAAATCTATTTCCATACTGATTCCAAGTTGGGTTCATTTGTTTGGCAGAAAGTTTCATTTACACAGTTTTGCAATTGACCATTTGGTGTGCTTTATTAATTTTACCAAATGTGTACCCACCGGTCCTGATAGGAAGATATACAAATGAGCTGTAGGTCACAGGTCCAGGTAGCCCTCCACTGATGGTGCGCAGGCTTATGTTGTAGAGTCGGCCAGGATAAAGGCCGACAAGGATGCACCGTGTAGGGTTCAGATTTGATGCCTTCAATGTGTTCCGTGGCAACCACTTTACTTCAAAGTCGTCATGGTGACCAATGGCTGGAGCATGCCACATCACTTCTACACTGCCACCAGCACCTTCTTTGATGGACAATGATGATGGGGGCTCAGGAACTAGACAGAATCAGAAAGAGTTCATCAAAATGTATGGAACTGCTACTGTAAAACAAGGAGTTTTGGGCTGGTTTTAAATTATGTGGCAAGGAAGTTTCCCCGTGATTATTTAATGTTTCCCTGAGCTTTCTTACTAGAGGCATGCACTGGAATTTCTGGAATGGTGATTTGACATAATGAACACTGTGCAAAGCACAACAAAAACAAAACGTAACTGAATTTAACCGAATTTCTGTAAAATATTGAGTAGTGGCGTTTAAGGAGGACAGGGTCAATGACATATCTGAATTGTCCACAGCTAGTTGGCTTCATTTAGCACAAGCTATTATCTAGAGTACCTCATCTTACTCAAGACGTGCAAGAATTCAGCAAGGAGGCAAGGATTATGCAGCATTATATATCAAAGACATCAGATTCCTCAACGACCAATTAAACTTGATGAGCCCCTGTGTACATAAAAAATGGATTGTTCTGTACATTCTCATTCATTTTGTTAGATATTGTATTTTCCTGTTATACAGAAATCACTAATATTACATGGTGTTTTAATGTAATGCTCTCTCTATATGTAACAAAATATTCATATGTGACCATTGTTTTTCTTACGTTATTGGAACTCCACACTAAAATTATGGTTCTATTCCCAATCTATGTGTGGGCTGGTACTGACCTGTGCGACCCACTTGAGTGACAGTATTTGTCAAGTTTCCACTGTGGGTAAGCACCACAGCTGTGTATAGTTGGCCTGGTAGAAGGCTCTGGAAAACTGCCTTGGTGTGCTCTGGCCCGAGCTTCTGCTCTGGCTGACCTGAGCCTTCTAAAGAAACCACATATTCACTCAGACCCCCAGGAGCACGTCTCCAAGTCAGTAGCAGGCTGTCTGTGTGACCCTGATTATCAACCAGCAAATCTCTGGCTGGGGCAGGGACTGAGAGACAGAGACAGAGACAGAGACAGAGACAGAGAGAGAGATTTATTTCTATACACTATAGGAAAATTCAACCACACATCCACACACACACCCACATAATGTACATATGTAAATCAAATCAGGCTTACAAATGATGTTTTTCTCCGCATCATTTGTAAGCCATTGACGCTATTCTTCAAATGGCCCTGACCCCTACCAGTGAGGCAATATTATTTGGGTGGTGGACCACAGCAGTGACATTGACACGGTAGGCACTTTCCACTCTGTTAGACATATATTGTTAGACCTTATAAATGTTTTTATAGTCAATGCTGATTTTTCAACAGATTTGGGGAACTTGACCATTGATGAACTGGATAAACAGATTACACTACATTACATTAATTTGGTAAATTATTTACAATTTGAGGAAACACTCATGCTTCAGGACAGCGGGAGAGCCAGATGAGAGCTAGATCTTTAAGTAGGGAGTAGTGCAAGATGCAAGTGTGATTTACTGCAGTGCATAGACACAGTATGTGTTATAATGTATTATTTAAGATATCATGTCATGTGACAAGGTTTGATTCAACACAATGCATCAGCCTAGAGAAGTAACTATTCATATAAACATACCAACTTTTACATTAGGCTATATTCTAAAGCACATACTACTAATCTTTGTTCTTATATCATTGTGTTAAACAGTTTGCTATGGCAAATGCTGACAACTTCTCAGTGATCTGACTATTTTCTATCCTAATAACAAAGTGGCAAATTAGTGTTCAATGTACAACATCTTGTTTTCTGCAGGTGATAAATCATAAAAGTTGAATAGCAAGTGTGCTCTTAATTTATCAACAGTACTATATGAAGTCTAACATAAGATGGTGAACAAAACTAAATGTTTAAAAGAAAGTAAACACACCCGGGGTAATGACTAATGGGGTTCATTTGCATTTAGATAGCATGTGCTGAGCTATAAAATTGAAAATGTGTAATATGCATCTATTGGTCAATATTGGAAAGGGGAGCTGCAACATGAAGTAGTTTGGATGGACAAAAGCTAATTTGGCTGTCAAATAAAAAATTGCATTTTGCTAAATTAATCTTTAGGATAGTTGTTCATTGAACAATATACATTCACTATTTTATTAGAGGCATATATCTTGCATTCACATAGATCTCCTACATGTGTACAGTTAATCAGTTAATCTGCTGTCCATTTCTCATTAGTCTGTTTTTGACCCCACATTGATTGAGAGGTTAAAGATTGAGAGCGATTTCATACAAAAAAAAGTATTTAGGCACAAGCAGCTCTGTGATCAGAAACTGTATACCAACAATGCATACCTACAAGTTTAAGGTTTCTAACAAAGCAATTCCAAAAAATTTGTTACTGTGGCAAAATACACTTAATCCTGCACTCAAACCTAACTCTAGCAGCAAACATAGTTCTAGCAGCAAACAAGCTGGTTACCTTTTCACAAAAGCAACAAGTGGAGTAAAGATCTTTTTTTATTTTTTCTTGTCCTAAAAAAATGACCATTTTGCTTTTTTACAACAGAAATTCTTTACTAATTCTGATAATACCTGTGTGTGCCCACAGAGTAGAGTCACTGCTCTTGCTTCCTCTGCTCTTGCTAAATGCCACGAGCTTGTAGGACGTCCCAGGCAGCAGGTGAGAGAAACTGTAAGTCCACTCGCCTGCCCCTACTTTCCTATGGTCCTGGAGCAGGTTGTCCTGGTTGTACAGGTAGAGGTCATAGTGGTCCACCCAGCCTTCAGACACATTCCAGCCAAAGATTAGCTCTCCTGTGCTATTGGAAAGCAACCGGAGGCCTGTCACAGCAGCTGGACCTGTGGGAGCAAAGGCAAGTCCCATTCCTCATAAACATCTAGAGATCATTATGGACAAAGGCTTATGGCAGCAGAAATCCTTCAATTGTATGGGATGATACAGCAATATATGTAATGAAGGAGTGTGCCTTACGTGTCTGCCCTGTCGCTGTGACCTCCTTGCTGTGGGTGGAGTTGCTAAGGGTTTTGAGGTGGATGATGTAGAATCTCCCTGGGGTCAGGCCCTCAAAGAGGTGCTGTGTGACTCCCACAGGAACAGAGATGTTTGCCACCACAACTTTGTCCTCATCCTTCAGTTGCAAGAAGTATGCGTCATACACACCCACTGCTGTCTCCCAAATAGCCGTTAGACTGTGTGTGGTGGGCTCAATGTCCACCTGAAGGACCTTCACTGCAGAAGGAACTGCAGGGCACACAACAATCCTGGTAACATTTGTCTGCATGTCTTTCATGATAGTCAACTACTGGAGCAGCCAAAAAATAATAAAAGTGGGTCCCAGAAATCAATACAAATTAATTTGTTGGTAGGTTCCTACTAATGAGTAAGTGGTAAATAGTATTAGTTTGGATACTCAGGCTGATGTTTATCTGATGTTTAGGTTTTGGTTTGACACACTCATTCAGAGCTATACCTCACCTGTTCGCCCACTGGCTGTGCTGTTGTTGGTCAGTGCTCCACTCACTGCCTTCACAATGACGGTGTACAGCTGACCAGGCACAAGATCTTTAAATTCTGTTTTGTTATCTTGCTTAGGGACACGACAGGCAGCTTCAATGTGTGTGTTCTGGAACAATGACACTTCATAGAAATCCACATCTCCGGTTCCTGGCGTCCAGGTGGCCCTCAGACTGCCGCTGAGACTTCCAGGGATGAGCTGGAGCTTCTCAACGTGGCTGGGTACTGTATGGAATGACAGAAAGGACTACTCATCTGGTCTCATCTTGCAGATCTGAATCAACTCACAGAAGATGAGTTACAGTATGAAGTCACAACAGGAATGTAAAAATATTGCATAATTCAATATAAGGCTTTCAGTTTACTATGTACAGATATCTAACAATTCTTTCTATGTAATGCTACAATAAATAAAGTTCTCAGTTTAATACTAATTGTAATTGTAAACCAGACAAGCCCACAATGAAGGAAGACCCTCCCGCCTCTAAAAATATTACTTCCTCTTTACCTGAAAATCAAGAGAAGGGATAAAAAGCATATTCATCGTAAGTGCTTATTAGCTTGGGGATAACATATTAGCTTCAACAAAGGTCACTAACAAATGCCTATAGTATGAAGATTGGATCTGATATTTTTGTAAAGAACACTTCTATAGTAATATTTACTTCTATTTGTGTGTGTGTGAGCGCGTGGAAGAGAGTAAGAGATTAATTAAAATTGTACACGCGTCATAAAGTGCTGACAAGCAGTTGGCCTTTTTATTTGCATGTGGAAGATGACTAGAGTTTTACATAAGCATCTAGTGTTCTCTGCATATCTGTCTCGCTGGGGTAAGAGTTACACGCTGTGTAAAACATCTCCAATATGAATGGATAAAATCAACCCAAGGATTTTTCCACAAAAAAAAAAAGGATTTGAATCACACATTGCACTACAAACGACAATCAACCTTAAGCCACGCAGTGAGGCAGTGTTAGGATATGAAAGTGGTCCTGCTGTTCACTGAATCATCTGACTGTGTAGGTGATTTTAATCTCTGCAGTCCCTATTTGGTAATTCATTTTGACTCCTGGCATTATTTATATTTTATGGTAAGCATTTCTAATAAGACTGGTGAGTATATAACTACAGATCCTTATACACTTTGAGGTATCTTTCTTACCAGTCCGACCTTCTATGAACTGGGGCCGTACATATGACCCACTGATGGTGGATACCACTATCTTGTAGAGGTGGCCTGGGCTGAGTGGGGAGAAGTGATGCTCTCGTGCTGTGTTGGAAAGCCTTTCTGCGGAGAAAACCGACGTGTCATTGCAGAGGATCTGGACCTCGTAGTGATTCACGTCTCCCGCCGCTGCCGCCCATCTCACTCGCAAATCTGTGGTGCCACTCTGGGCCAGGGTCAGTGCACGTACTGCAGCAGGGACTGAATGACAGAACATTAGAACAAGCTGCAGCCTCATGAGGAAAAACAGTGTAAAGTCAAAAGACAATCCATTCAGTATTTTAATGGAAAATTCTGTTAAATAACAGCATAAACATATACTTTAATGCAGTGTTTCTTAATCCTGGGGACCAACTGTACTACACTACAAAAGTCTCTCCCCTTGCTACAGCACGGCAGTATCAAATCCCAATTTGCCAGACTGTGTGAGAGCTTTTTCCCACAAGTCATCCAGCTCCTCAACACACTGCCTGCAACCACCTTTCATCATGCCGCCTTGTCTCACTGTATATGTGTATACAGCTGAGATAACAATAAAGTTCATTTTGACCTACATCTACTGAATAGCCTCAACCCACCTGCTTTAAATCATGAAGCACCTGAGAATCTGCTGATAAGCTGGATCAGATGGGGTGAGTAGAAAAAATTGAAACCATGCAGGACTGACTCATCTTGTTTTCATGCATGTTTTGTTCATAATGGTAGAGAAGGAAACAAAGTGCATGCACTGTGAACATCATGAGAAATGTCCCACGCTGGCCAGCATGATTACAATCTAAAGAGCTCTGCGTTTCCAGGTATTCCATGCATGCATTATCACTATGTCCATTACTATTTGAACGCTCGTTGCAATAAATATCATGTCCAAAAGTTTGTAGATATTTTCTTATTGAAGATTTCTTCTGAAACCAGTTTGTCCCCCTTTACTCTCCAATAGATGTTGGAACATGCCACCAGGATATGGTTAATAGTATTTAGCTAAAATAGCATTAGTGAGGTCAGTTGGATGGTTAGATCTGGATCACAAATATCATTTAAAATACTCTCAAAGGTACTAATTCCACCACTCAAACACATTTCCATAGGATACAAAGCCCTCCAGCTGACACTTGGCATTTATTATCATGGTGGCTTCTCCAGAGCATCTCATTCTAATGGCAACGACTTTACATAGAAATTATAAAAATTGTGTGTGACAAACTAAAAAACTGAGTATCTAAATTCATTAATTTGTAGGGGTGTTACGAAGGTAACATTTGTACATGTAGTCTAAACTGAAGCTGTTCCTGACCTTATTATAGTCATCACCTTATCAACAACATATTACAAATTACAAAGTAGCTGCGTATCTTGTATCACGATGACCATAAAGTAATTTGACTAGTGATCCCTTAGCAACAACTTCAACCTGTGAGGTGACAGTTTATTGGAGCTGCTAAAGATTTCCGGCATATAATATGTGATTATGCAAAATAATATTGTAATAATAATAATATGTTTCTTCAAGCTAAATCCATTAATGTCATTGTTTACAGGGAACATGGCACGTTTATTTTAAATACCACAGGGTGGCAGTAGTTCATTTCAATTTACAGGATTGACCAATACAGTGCACTCATGGTTCTCTATATTAGAAACCACTACTTTGTAACTCCATTGTGTTGGTGTACTGTATCCCATCTACTGATCCACTCCTAGCTGGTATTTTTGGACGGTGAGCTACTATCAACTGAGCAGTGACACTGACATACATTAAAACTCCAGCAACATTGCATTGCATGGTCCACTTCAACCAGCACCTCCACCATATCACTGTCACTGCTGTGTTCAGAATGGTCCACCACACAAATAATATCTGGTCAACAGTGGTCTTGTGGTCAGAAACTGACCAATAATGAGCAGAGTAGAGGGCAACTGGTAAATTGTGCTGCAACACATGGATCTACGGACTATATAGTGTGCCTATGAGAAAAAGTGGGCAATGAGAGGAAGCAAAATATTCTAATAAGGTAAATGGAAAATGTATATAACATAGTAGAGTAAAAAATAGCAGCATTGGACTGCAATTAACAAAATAGTGCTGGAGAAAATTAACAAAATAAAAAATTTAAAACAGAGAAAAATATCATGTTGAAAGATGCCAACACTTACACGTTCGACCATCTTTGGAAACACTTGTCTCATATTCTCCACTCCAGGTACTGACAGTCACAGTATAGAGACGACCAGGCACCAGGTCACTAAACACGCACTCGTTCAGACTCCTGTCCACTGTCTGGTTCTGGAGGAGACTGCTATTGTGTAGGATTGCCACATTGTAATGGTCATAATCCCCGACTGCATGGTTCCAGTACACCTTCAAAACATTTTCTTGGGCTAAGTGGATGGCGGTGGGGTTCTGAACTGCAGATGGTTCTGAAAGGGAGAGGATGATAGAAATTACAATCCATCTATACATTATATGAATCTCACTCTTCCTTTATGAAAACATTTGTCAGTTTAAATAAGTTGTTCATTTGGATAACTTTCTGATCAAGCAAGGCTCGGCCTATAATGAATCTAACTTTAACAATGAACATAAATGCTTATGTTTACTTTATTAGTCCATCAATTCTGTGTTACCCATGTGTATGTTCTTCACTCTCAACACTTGCTGATGAGTATGTTCAGTATGCTTTAATCTGGTAAAAAAAATAGCATTGTACAACTTCACAGATCTAAAATATTTGGTGGCTTGCTGTTAAAATTAAGACATTTTAGATGCATCCAGAACAAGGATCAATGCTGCAGATGATTATAAAGTTTTATTTTATATTTTTTGTAAAACTTGTTGTTTCCCAAAAAACAACACATGGAACTAAAAGTATATAAAACTTTATCATAATTTGTAATATTGCATTTGGCTTATAATGTTTCAATGTGCATAACGTAAATTCTTTTTGAATAAATGACCAGTCAATGACAGTTAATGGCACATTATGTCAAAGCTTTGAAACTGAGGGTTGCTGAAGTTGGTGTAACTTACGAGTTCTTGCCTGCACTACAGTGACGTTTTTGTAATTGCCACTGCAAGCACTAATGGTGATAGTGTAGAGTCGGCCAGCCACCAGGCTGCTGAATTCAGAGCTGACATTGGTAATGGTCAGCCTGTGCAAGATGAGCTCTTGGTACTTTAGGGTGATCTGGTAACTGTCGATATCTCCTGCTGCACCTTTCCAGGAGACATTGAGGAAGTCTGAGCGTCCGTTGTTACAGACTGTTACCGCAGTAACAGCTGCAGGTGCTGAAAAACAAAGAGGGAGATTTTTTGTGTTTAATTACCTTCTGCCAAAATTGAAAATATTATTATTAGTAGTAGTAGTAGTAGTAGTAGTAAAGCTGTAGTAGTAGTAGTAGTAGTACTACTACTATTGTTGTTGTTGCCATTATTTTGTTTACAAATTATGTTTACAAACAAAACCCTTGCCCGAATTTAAGTATGAGTTGTATTTCCTATGACCATCTACAGAAACACTTACCTCATACTTCACCTTGTTGGTGCACTGGCAATTTGTACTAATTTTCTTTCATTAAACGGACCACAGAACCGGTTAGAAATGCTCCCCTACCCAAATGATACCTGGTTAGTAGTTCTATAATTAGAACTAGTGATGCATGATGCACAGGGTTGTAAAACAATGCACTTTCATCGGTGTAAGGATGAAAGGTACCCTGTTTCCTCAGCTGCTGCCTTCAATGGAAAGTTGCTGAAAGTGTTTGGTGTTCTCCATTGAGCTGGAGGTGTATTGCTGAAAATAGCTTTTTTGTGCCATGGGAAAACAGTTGGGTCTGCTCAGGAAGACTTTGATAAAGTCCCTGCTTCTTTTTTCTCTGCACTGAGCTTCCTGAAATTTCACAGATTCCCTTTATATTGGAGGGCCGCATTGTTTTTCAGAGATTTTATCTCATGATTAATTTCTTGGGACAACAGCTGAACATTATTTTGCTCAACATCTTTTAAGGGCAGACACGTAGCCTGGATAAAGTGTACACTGGATAAAGTGAGCATTCTGTGTACAGAAATCTTTAGAAAACTATGTCTGTACAGCCTTTTCCATGCTTTTAAAGTGAATACATTTAATTAACAAAGCTTTAAATGTTTTATATAATTGACTGAAACTTCCCAGTGTTATTAGGTAAAAATCTGTGGATTGTTGTGGTGACTTTCAATTAGGAGTCTTTCCTCTTCAGTTTAATCACGTCCAGTTTCACACATTAGTAAAATCTTCACCAACATTTTCCTCTAAGACATGTAAGACTTCCCAGCCACTGATGGCTGTGGCATCACCAGTTACTAAACTCTCATCTCCTAATGAATAATTTGTTTGCCTTTTTGTTAATTGAATGCAACTAACCAAATTAACTGATTACCTGTGTTTCCTCCTGTCAATCCTTACTGATCCTGACAGCAGACACAGTTTGAGTACACTCGCCACTGTCTTCCGTAGGTGTTATTGCACCAGTCTGAACTTAGAGCTTTGTTTGCTCTCTTCTTAAATATTTGTAATCAGACAATTATGTAGTAACTATGACAGTCATACTTTAAACACTGCAGCATAACCAATAAGAAAAGAGCTCATTTACATAGTCTTAAAGACACTGAAACAAAGATAACTTAATTGTAAGGGATAAAGAGAAGTTGGAAAAAGGGAATATACATAAAACCACAAAAACAACATAAAAGAGATTTAGGAAAAAATATATTATATGGGCCCTTTACAGCCTAATATTTTTCTTTTTTTTGTCTAGTCTTTGAGCTTGTTCCAGCACATAAGACAAAAAAACACACTACTCTCTAGACTGATTATGCAAGACTGTGTATTGAGAATATATCCTTGTTTAAGAATATGAAAAAATAAGGTAACACATCATTAAAAGTGACACAAAATGGGTTATTTACGTACTGTGTCTTAACTGGACACATATGTTAAAAATAACATTCTATATACTCATTCTGAGAGGGAAAAATTGATTTGAGTTTGCCTGAAGGTGGCTCAGTAAATTGGTCTCAGGCCTTTTCTTGGCAGAAATTATGCTTTTTTTTCGTAACACATTCCAGACTTGTCTTTGATGTTGCTCAGTTGGATGAAATGCTAACATGCAAACAGTGCGATAGATACCTGTGTGGCACTCTGCCTCGGCCTGTTTGGAGACTTGTTCATTGCTGACCGTGGTTACTATCAGCCTGTAGGCGGCTCCAGCTCTGAGAGATGGCAGGTGGATAGAGGTGGTGTTGGCTGAAATGCTAATGTTGTGGACGACCTCTTTGTGGTGCCAGAGTAATACATGAAAGAAATCCAAATCTCCGTTAGGCCTGTCCCAGTTGGCATTGAGAGAGTCTACAGTTCCCATGTTGCTTAGCTTCAGGTGTTTCACTGCAAGAGGCACTGAGGAGAAAGGAGAGCAAGTACTGATATTTTTTTAATCTGTGTCCTTACACTGTAACTTAAACAACAGAAAGTTCTGTGCCTTTCATACAACAGTTATGCAAAGTAAAACCAAAAAAATTATAAGTCTACATCATGTTTGCTACTGACAATAAAGTTAAATAATACTACTTCCAGTAGCTTAGTATGTCATTGCTGTTTCTTATCACTGTTGTTGTGTAGCATCTGTTGATCAGCATAATGATACAGATAAAACAGGGTGATATCAACTACAACAACACTGACAGGTCATATGGACAGGCCACATTTTATTTCTCATATATATATATATATATATATATTGAGAAGAATTTTGAATTGAACAATATTATGCAGCCATGAAAAATCACTACATTCTGTAGTAATTCAGTGTTACCTATTCCTTTTTAAAAAGGAAAATATATGGCTACAAAAGTAAGCTGTGGTTCTGTTTAAAAAATGCTTCTCTTTTTAAAATCAGTATGTAAAAGAGAGAAAGACAGAGAGAGAGAGAGAGAGAAAAAGAGAGAAAGAGAAAGAAAGACAAGAGACAGAAAGAGAGAGAGAGAGAGAGAGAGAGAGAGAGAGAGAGATATTAGTTTAGTTATCCTTACATGTTCTTCCTGTCACTGTAGCAGTGTTCCTGAGGTTTCCGCTTGTGGTCGTCACTACAATGCTGTATAGGTGACCAGGTGTGAGCACGTTGAAGGTACATTCTCTCATACTTCGGTCTAAGTCTCGCGTCTGAATGGCTGTGGGGCTGTTGCCGTGGTAAAGTTCCACGATGTATCCACTCCGGGAACCAGGGCTGTGACTCCACAGAGCGCTGAGAGAAGTTTCATCTGCGTGACGGATACAGAGCTGGGACACAGGAGGTGGGTCTGGTGAGGTTGTGGAGCACAGAGAGAGATAAAGAGAGAGTAACAAAGAGTAAGAGAGATAAAAGAGAGGAAAAGACACATAGAAAGACAAAAACAGAGAAGTGAAAAAGAGAACAGAAAGCGACATAGAATGGCTCATATGAAGAATTTTTGGAATTTCAAGTCTGAACCTGTAGTACTGAACTGCAATATAATTAAAAGTCTGTTAAGTTTGAAAAACCTAAGTAACTTTCATGCCAAGACTAGTCACTGCTTTTTCATTACAGCTATTACTCAAGGTATGCTTTTATTATGCAGCCATGAAAAATCACTACCTTCTGTAGTAATTCAGTAATTTACCTATTCCTCCTTGGCAATGAGGGTATTGTTTTTAAATCACATTGAAATATGTCTGTGCATTGTACAATATTAAGATGACCAGAATTATCTGTTGGTGTAGTTTCCCCAGCTCTAATAAAGCCAAGCACTAGTCTTAGTCAAACAAATCGCTTGTATTTCATTATAGTTCTTCTTCATCACTAATTATACGGCATAGAAAGTGCAGTGTCACTAGATAGTAATTCAGTGTTACCTATTCCTCCTTGGCAGTAGACAGTACTGGCCTGTCCTCCGCTCTCCACACTCACTGCAGCTTTGTACTCTCTGCCTGGCTGTAGATTTAGCCCAGAGAATTCAAACTCCTTTGCTGATTTGTCAACGGTTTCATTAACCAGCGTCTCGTTGTCACTGAGGAGTAAAACCCGGTACTGTTCCCACTGTCCCACAGGCGGTTCCCAGGTAATCTTCAGTGATCCATGTTCCGCAATACTTTCCATCTTTAGCTGGGAAACCTCACCTGGAGCTGAGAAATTGAGAAATTGCTTTATTGTGCAACTGATGAACCAATTAAGCACAAACACATTATAGATTTTTCAAAAATTATTATTTCATTATTAATGAAGTAATTAGTACTTCATTAATAGTACTAATTATTAGTACTATTAGTTAGTAAAGCTTCACCTTTATTAGTAAAGGTGAAGCTTTGAAAATCAGTTTGTAGCTGATCAAATCTTACTCTGAGAAGCTTTCAAGTAAGAATGTGATAATTTTTCAAGCAAACTGCACAAGGATAAGCATTACATTAGTTATTTGAGGTATAAGAAAAACATCACTCACTGGTGCTGCCCGTCACACTGATGTGGTTGACTAGATCAGCGCTCCTGGTGTAAACTGAGACCTGGTAAGTGTGGCCAGGGCTCAGATAGTCAAATAGAGCTTCTGTGCTGTCTGGAAGCAGAGTGTGCTTCTGCAGTACTGACCCAGAAGACAGAAGTTTGACCACATAACTGTCTGCATCACCAGCAGCTAAATCCCAAGTGACTTTGAGGCTGAATCGACTCCCATTGCTGTCCAGTTGTAGATTTGACACTGGCTTAGGTACTGCAGAACAAATGAATAGATTTATTCAGTGGGATTTAATTTCAGGGATTTCCTTTACACCAGTTGTTTCCAGCCCTGGTTGTAATGTACCCCTGCCTGTGGGGAGACATGGGTTTAAAACTCTCATCTACCTATTTAGGACCCCTCAAAAAAGCGAAGACAAATGTTTGAGGGTTAGAGCAATGGCTCATTGACAGTACAATTTACTACTACTCATTACTAACTACTTACTTGTTGTAATAGTATATACTGAAATATATTTTCTCATCCATTTCAGAAATAAAAGGTATACAATTTTAAACTGTCCTAGAGTGGGCTATAGCATTTCTGTTGACACTGTCTTATGCATTATTCTCTAATTAAATGTTTTACTTTTGCTTTTTTTTTTACTTTTGTAATTGCATAGCTAACTAATGTAGCTTAGACTACTTTTGTAGTGTTACTTGAATATGTGACACTGGCCACGCACTAACATTAGCTAAACATATCTTGGTTTCTAGTTAGATAAGATCTCTTTAATCTCATTATTTATGATCTAATATGCACTGATTTCCCTTTGTGAATTCAGCTAATTTGTAAATTCTCCCTTCCCTTTCCTAATTTGTGAATTCAGCTACGTTAAGAGGCACCCATTGCTAACACAGGTAGTGCTTGCATTACTGTACACACAACTTGTTAAAATCTCCACAGTACTTCCAATAAAAAGGGACGATCAGGAGCAGCTGCACCTGAAGCTTAGGTCATGACACCCAATGCAAAGTGTCTGCTAGAGCTGTACAACCCTCACTAGCTGTAGAACCATGTTCTCTGTGATGTACCTCCATCCATTGCCTTGATTAGTTTGTGATCCACAGCTATTCAACCAAACATAAGTACCTGACCAAATCCTCGCAATAATGCAACAACATCTTGTGTAAAGCCTTTCCAGAAAAGCAGATGTTTTTACTGCAACAAAGTTGTAAACTAAATGGTACTGACAGGCTAGCTCTGCTTCAATAGGTTGCTTGAGCAATAAAACACTTTTCCAGCCTTTCGTTTCCTTTCTTGTTGTCTGTGTATTAAAGCACATAGGATTTTCACATTTCGGAGTTCAGAATTTCTCAAGTTGAAGGTCTTGAACACTACAAAAAGAGGAAAATGGTTGTTGACAGATGGCTGAATGTGCATTTAGAGTGATGTACAGTAACTATGGCATTGCTTGGACGTTTCAATTGTTTCAAGCTCTCACAGTGTGTTTATACTCTGCTCTCAACAACAGAACATTCTGAAAGAAAGGAACTAAAGCATGGGAAAGGCACAAAGGCTGAGACACTGATACCAATCTAGGGGGTGTGTTGAGTGCAGATTTTAAAACCCTACGACTGACTCACATAACCCTATGACTGAAAGAGTGATGGGGTGTTCACATGGCTGCCTAAAATAATGTGAAAAAAGGCTATACACACACACACACACACACACACACACACACACACACACACACACACACAACAAAAAAGTAAAAGAAAGAAAAAATAATCAGAATTGACCTATCAATGGTCTGCATTGTTTCACATCTTGATTGGACACTGCTGGTAAAAAAAAACCCCTATTCAACCTAAAGGTAGCATGTAGCGCACGCCTTAGAACAACTAAATGTACAGTATGTTATCCGTTTCATATGATCTTTAATTTTTGGTATGTAAGACGTTGTTAGTGAAGATGAAGTGTTTTTGTGACATATGATAAAGTATTTGGGGATAAACATTGGGTCATAGGCTAAACAGAAAACAAATGGCAAAGACAGAAAGCACAAGTTGACCTACATCAATACAGTAAGCTGCAATTTCTCGTGAAATTGGATGGGGTTTTTCCTTAAAATGTTTTCTAAGGCGACACCAGCTAATGCGCCTTTGGACAGAACCATGAAGTGGACTTTCCAGACTGACTCTAACACTGCAGGTAGTGTTCCAGAGTGTGTCTGAAATCTGCCCTTGAAATCGTAAGCCTTATTAATTTAAACTTATCTGTTAATTATTTAGTTACAGGAGTGAGAAATATACAGCTTAAGGGAGTCAACGGGAGCCTGTATTACGAATTTCCTTGACTAAGGAAAAAAATACCTGTTCGGGCTTGTATAGTGAAAGAGTTCTGTAGTCCTGCTGCCTCTGTGATGATGCTAATATTGTAAAGACGCCCAGGAATCAGACCGTTCTTTGTGTAGGAGGTGGTGTTGGGTGATGTGGTGTTCCAGGTGAAGATTTCTCCCTTGCTGTCTCTGAGCACAATTCGAATTTGTTCTGTTTTCCCTGGGCCAGGCTGCCAGGAAACCTTCAGGGTGTCCACATCTGTAGACATCAAAACTCCTTGCACAGCAGAAGGTCCTAGGCAATACACATACAAATACAAGTGGAGCAAACTCAAAATGAGCAAACTTTTCCTTATTATTCCCTGATTTGTTTATATTATTTTATGTATTGGAATAGTAATAAACATGTCAAATGAAATCAGATGCACTTCCATGAGAAAATCTAAGCACAAAGATATATAGAAGCACACAACTATGGATATTTACAAATGTTTTGATGTTGGAATGGTTCCAAAATTCTGCACGAGCTCAGATAAAAAAACCGGTGGCTTTTCTGGCTGCAAAAATAATAATGATATAAATAAAACTTAATAAAACACACTAATGACACAAACTATGAGCCATGCGAATGTTAAACAATCCAAATTCAATTCTGTAATTTAACTACATAGTAGTAGCCCCTTTGCTTCATTGCAGCTTTCCACACTTATGCCATTCTTTCGAGCAGCTTCATGCTAAAACACATTGGATGATTTCATAACAGACCTGAAGAAGATACACATTCAGTCAAATGCAGAAGTTTGTGTACCCCTGGTCAAATGTTTTCTTGATTTTTAAGTGAAAATAAGTAAACATCCTCTTCAGGAACACACTTTTGCAGAACTACGGTTTATTTGCTGGATTTAACATAGTGTAATAGTAATAAAATATAAAATATGGCAAAACTAGTCTTTAGAAAAAAAATAGGGTGACTAACAGCTCTTTTACACAGTGAGTTAGGAAAGGTTTGGAAGTGACTCTAACTGAGACATTTTTGTGTGAGAGTGTGCCAGGACAGGCAGCGGGTGTGATGTTTAAGCCAGATAAGATTGTTCTCCAGTGTTTAAAAATGCCAGCACTGACTCGCTGCTGAGCCGCCCATGGTGAGCTTATTGTGGGAAAGAAAGATCGGGAAAGAGGACTTTTAGAGATTAAGGGCAAAGCCACATGACAGTTAGCCATTGAACCAATGCCTTTTAAATAGTTCTTCCTCCCTCGCCGCTCATTAATATACAAACTGCTATTGTAACAATTCTAAAGTGTGATGACTTTTAAAAGAGCTGTAGGCAGCGCCTGAAATTCTTACTGGAAATCAGGTTTTTGAATATGCCAAAAAAGTCTTAGGTGAAGTTTTATATTTAAAAATTCAAATTATATTTCAACATTCATTAATGTTTACGAGGCTTGTTAAGGCTTAATATGATTAGCATGGTCCCTTTATTACTTTGCCATAGCCTGACATGTAAATATTTGTGACAGCATTTAAAACTGTACTACTGTAGGAAAAAACACAAAACTTCATAACTGGAGTTAAGAAGTGACACTCAAACCTTTTAGCTGTTTAAACCCCATTTAGGGCAAAATAGTTGTTGTATTTTAAAAATAATTTAAAGCTGTCAAAATTTTTGTAAGCAAAATCTAGTCTGCATACACAACTAAAAAAAATTAAACCAACACTTTGTCAACCCATGCAGAAAACTTTCATGCAAGTATTTATAGCAACTTACACAGAAGCACACTATAACTATAACGGAAAGTGTTTTACACAAAGTGTTTGGTTTTATCCCTTTCTTGATTTACTCGACACCAAAAAAATACATGCTTACTTCTTTAGCTGCCTGCTGTCAACATAGCTCTGTTCCAGTAAATTGAATAAATTCCAATATGAGACAATAAATCATCACATTCATGAAGTGAACAGTAGTAAGTAGCTTTATAAAACGGTTACAAAAAGAAACTGATATGAAACCTTTGTATGCTTAAAGAAAGTGCCAGTGTCTGGATATCAGACCAATTAGCTAGCTTGCTTGCTAGCAAACATGTTGTTTAGACATTTCTCTTCATACACAGATTACTCAAATTACGCAAATTAGGCAATTTTTCTGCAAATCTTGCTTTGTTTCCTACATTTAAAGTTTTCTGATCAAATGCTTACATACAAACACATCACACTTAGATGGTGAGCTACCTAACATTACCAGAAACTAGTGATGTTACCTTAAGCTCTTCACTTATCACTCTTCAAGTGATTAATTCTACAAATAGCAGTCAACACAATAAAATACTACTCCAGTTTACCTTCTGATGCTAGAGCATTAAATAGTCATGGACTAGTGCTTGGTGACTTTATTTTATGTCTGAAATCTGTCACTAAAATCTTATTCTCATAAAGATCATAAAATGAACATATATCTTTAACTAAACTAATGGGAAAAAAGTAAAAAAGTATAGCATTAAATTAGTTTAAAATTGCTTTCCTTCTGCTTCACTAACACACACATTCACTAGAAATGCAGTGATTGGTCTGTAATGGCAGATCATTTGCAGTTATGTGCTTGTTATTAATACAGATATTAACACAAGTTATGCGGCTATTATTTAAAAACAAATTTTAATGTCCACATTTTAACAGGTTTTCAATTTAGAAATGGCAAAGCATTGCCCATTTTTACCTGCAGTAAAAGTAGTTTTTTTGTATCAGAAAAATAGCCTTGCTATTTGGCAAAATGAAAATGAGTGGTATAGAATATTTATAGAATATTTACATCAAAGACCTTCCCCTGCAACTGACTAAATGTAAAATATTATGGAAGTATGTGATTATATAAAAACTGAGTGGTACATAACTGTATAAGGTTATTTTTAAAGAAGAATCACTGTAAAATATGTCTTTTCTCCGATATTAGCTCATTGATAAAGATTATTTTAATTACTTTGCTTGGCTGTCTATTAATGTCAATCCAACATAAATGATGGCAATTTCCAATGTTTTAAACAAAAAAAAAAATGAGCTGAAGCTGGACAATCTGTTTATCCTAACTGGCAAGCTACTAAACATCCAAGCATCTAAATTGCATAGTTTGAATTTCCAGTGTCAAGACACCCTGATTCAACTGACTGGTTAATTATCAATCATGGATCAGGTTTATTGAAGCAGGAAATTGTTGGAACTGTGCAGGGCAATAAGTTCCCAGGCAAAAGATTAAGAAATACTGCTTATTGCTCCAAATAACCCTTTTTGGTCTGTCTTTCCTCTACCAGCAAAGACAGTATGAAGAACATGAAGCTGAGTAATAGGAAATTAGCCCTGTTATGTTATCAAAACTTGAACTGAAGAATAACTGTGAAAATTTATCATAAAAAAAGCAAGGTATCCTCAGACTGTAACCTTAGTAAAAAAAAGACCCTTAAAATCTTTGTCCAGATCATTCCTGACTATGAAGGACGTGTATTTTTAGACTGGGTGGGGCACTGATATGTGAATATCGGAGCGGTTCAGGTGACAGGATCAGGCTGCCTGCCGTTAGGGTTCAAGAGTGGAGACTGGACCAGCCCCCAACTCCAGCCCCCACACCTCACAACCCCCACGCTGCTTCCTTTAGGACAAAAGAACAATGGGACAGGAAAGGGCGGAGAGGGGAGGTCAGAACAGTCTGGAAATACTTAGGGTCAAACTTCTGTTCTGGAGCCTGTCCAAATGCAGGACACAAAGACACTGATAAACACACACACACACACACTTTTTTTGCATTCACACACAGCCGGTTCCAGTTATGCCCTGAGTTGAGGCCCAGACGTGTTCACACAGGTTTTTGTTTGTTTTTTGTTTTTTTTTAAATTAAATTTGATATCTTTTCAACTGATAGAACAACAACATCTAAAATTCACAAAACACAAATATTAATAACCAGATAATCACCTTTACATTTTACATTCTGCACTACATTACATCTAATAAAAGTAATTAAATGACTCTTTGTAAAAATACATGCAGCTCTTTTTATGTATTGACAACATCTACCATGTGCTCAGAAAAGCATACTGTGATCCCATTTACCAGGAGAACAATAAAATATCCTTTGTTTGTCTCAACATCATTTCAGGCTCATGTTATAATTCTATTATAATTGAGATCTCTCGTGCTGACTGCCTCAAACATGTAAGCAAGGTGCACGTCTCCCTTATTCCCTTATTTCTTCCATTGATTACTGCTCTGAGTATCCTCAGGTCATTGAAAGCTCTTCAAAACTCCCGAATTCTAAGCATCAATCATTTCTAGTCATCCTTACTGAAATAACAGCACTGATTTAATGCACAAATAAAAGACATTTCATAGTAAGGACCAGTTTATTAGGTACACCTCCATTTAGTTCATTTAGAATGACTGTATGTTTAGAATCACTGACTATAATCTATTGCACTCCCATTACACTGATGGACAAAAAGGTTAAAAAAAGGATTTTTGAGAGCTGGGCCACAGAAGTATTACCTCTGATTTCTTGATGAATAGTTATGTATAGTAACGGCTTTGTGTAGACCAACACTAAACTAGCACTGACTGTATTTCTGTACCTTTTTTAGAGAAACAATTAAACAAACGTGTGCCTTTGAACAATGCTTACTCTGATATCAAGAATATAGTGCAGTCTGTCCACAGAAAAGTACATATACAGACATGCTATCATCAGTAATTCTAAAAGGGTCCCTACACCATACCTTTGACCAAAAGCGTAGAAGAACTGTGTTTAATGCAAATGATGCATGTGCAGGTTCTAAAGGTTCATAGAAATGTCACATAATATAAAAGTCAAATTCTTTCTAGAACCTATTGTTCTTAAAACTTCTTATACATAGTTCTCCAAAGAACAATTCTTTGACAGGTTCTATGGTGAATCACCAGTTGTTCTTCTGTGGCTAAAACAATTTTGGACCTATATTTTTAAGAGTGTATCAAGTTGGAGTACCTAATAAGATCGCCAGAAAGTGATGGATACATGGTAGGTATACCTAATAAACTGACTTCCCGGTATAGATCTTCATAGTAGTGTCACAGAATGCATATCACTTACTGGTTGAAAGAGATATGTTCTGCTGTTTCCCGTCCGTCTTTGATATTACGGTTAGGTGGTACCTAGTTCCAGGATCCAAATTTCCAATTTTGCATTGTGCTGCAAATGTATTTTCCTGATCATTTTCACAGTTGATTGGGTCCCCAGGTTTGTCTCTGATGTCCACTTTAAACTGGCAATCCACATCTGAGGTATCTAATGCAAATTCTATGGATTCTGTCTTTGGTATGACATTTGAAACATTGATTTTACAGTGCTGGGCATCCGTCAAAACCTGAAAGTGATTAAAAAAGAATTTAGAAGTTGTAGAAAATCAACTTACTTTCACTGGCAAAGTTCAGATGTTGGTGTGCAATTTCTGTAATATGAGGAATAGACATACTGATGCTATAAATAATTGATAGAAAACATTGCCAATAAATAAAATAAACAAAATACTTACCAAAATTTCCCATGCAACACAAACGACTACACAAACAGCTTTAAATTTCAGCATTTTGCTTATGAAAGTGTTAGATGATCTTAGTCAACAAATAGAAATTCAATTGAAAAAAGCATTTGAAAACATAATCCAAAGTTTTTGCAGAAGAGTGAAAGTGTAGGCTCCCCATGCGGTGGATATTTTCATCTATAAGCACGTTATCCCAATGTTCACCAGAAGTTGTAGCGGAGGATTCTGCAGAAGCCTTGGGTCTGCTCTCTCAAGCTAATTGATAAACAGCAACCAACAGTGCGTGCGAGTAAACCGTTCGGTTTCTAACGGATATCCTCAATCAGCACAGTCTAGTCGTGGAGATGTCTTAAGTTCAATCCCAGCAGACAAGTAAAACAGTATTGAGCAATGAACTCTGTCTGATGGAAAGATGCATTTTCTTTCAATCCCATAGCTTTCCACTGACTTGATTAAGATTTAACTGATTTTCATTAATATAATTGCAGAATTAGAGGAACTGCCCGAGTAATGTAACTTTCTCTGGATTCCATGAGCTGCTTTGTTGTCTGTGAAAGCTTTCAGGCAGACCACCTCCTTTTCCTTCCTGTATCCCAACACAGCATCTAGGCAGTTAAAGCTGCACTAATTACTCAAAGCAGTTCACTTAAACAGCTTTATGCCCTGTATAGCTTTCTACTTAAAGTAATAAGTTTCCATTATTAAACTAATTAATAATGGAACCCTAACCCTAAATGTCAAAATCATTAAATGTACCTATAAGAACATTAGAACCCCTTCATGCAACTGGACAAGCTAAGTTGAAAAAGGTAAGACTCATGAAACCTGTGAGATAAAATGTGAGTTGCTTTGCCCTATACTGATGTGGTGTAATGTTTCAATGCAGAGCATGATGGATTTATTATGGGGAGAGACAGAAAAAATCTGCAATAGAGATAATTATGTCACAACTGCATGTCTTACTCTATTGTAATTGTCTTTTTGCAACCAAGGTTGACTTGAATGTTACATTTTATTGTTTTGTTCTATTATTTGATAGTGACAAAAATATGTACATTTAGGGCTACAGGAAAAAAATACCCTGTTATAAGGTTGACGAATGCAATATTCAAATAACACTTGCTAGTGTAGTCAGTTAAATCTAGATCCTTTTTTAAGAGCCCATTCTTTTTGCATTCTAGTTACGATTTCATGATCCAGTTACTGTGCAGTTTTATAAACCAATAATAATTATAAATACCATAAGTAATTAAACATGACACTTTTCTATCCTTTCTTTTCAGCCCTTACAATTAACCAGTTGTTTTTGTTACCTTTTAGATTTACATATGTAAATGAGCTCCTCGTGCCTTATTTTAAAAGATAACTTCTCCTTACAACTTGTTTATGAAAAAGTGAGTCTAAACTGCTGTAGGTTGAATAGGTAGGTATATATAATGCAATATGTGTGACTTTACAGAATCAGTGAATACAGAACAGGATATTAATTTTTATAGAAATGTGTATGTAAAGCAACAATAAGCGCCTCTTTTTGACAGAAATGTTTTATTGGCAGTAGAGACCACAGAGTCACTATCGTAGATATATGTTCCGTATAGGACAGTATGAGTGGCCTAAAGTAGCCAGATTTCTCCACACAAACACATATCTCCACATTACAAGCTTTCATAAATATATAAGAGAACTCAGAATGAACACACAGTACATAGAACCTTAAATTTAGACATTATGGCTTGCATAACACCGTAGAGCTGTGTTTTCATATACAGTAGCATATTTCAGTTGCTGGAGTAAAGTCATTCCCAGTTCCAAGAGATCTTCTCACCAGGGAACTTGTGTTCTCGCCAGGGAAAAGTGTTTAGGCATGGCAGTTCAAATGACACCTCAGGTCAGCAAAATTATTACTGCAACAATAGAGGCATCCATATATACAGTCTATAGTGGCTAGAAATATTTACTATGCAGGACAGTTACTTTACATTTACATTTAGGTCAATTTAGCGATAAATAGGAAAACAAGTCATTGACTAAGCCAGGCACTAAGCCAAAACAGTGAAAATTAGCTACTAACAGTATACCAATGTACTGCTTTGAAGAACAAGAACTGCTTTGATGAACCAGATCAGAGACTTTTTCTATGCTACACCACATCTAATGAAAGTTCACAAATATATTTATGGAGATTTTCAAACGTTTATAATTACAATAATTGCAATAAAAAAATTGACTATACAAAAATGTATCCTAGAAATGTTCATTGTCATACAACAATCATCGTCCTGCCTCAAAAACCAAACACTTGCAATGTTAGCAGCAAAATCCTTATGTGGTCCAGAGATGCGCTACCACATAACGGTCATAGCACTTATGTATATTTTCTCATGATACACCTGTTTGTCTCTGAGGAAGAAAAGTGAAATAAAATGTAATATATTTCCCAATTCCCAAGTGATTCATCCTCCATACAAAGAGATCTAATGACTGCAAATACTTGGGAAAGGAAAGGATTTGGAGTGCAAGGAAAAGAATATTCCGCTTAAATCCAGTGTCAGTCTCATCCAAAATCCCACTCAAGTCAGAGCAAAGCTGCTGAGCATCAAGATGTTTTATTTTGGTAGAGGTCTTTCCTTTAACTTAATTTAGAACCGTGGCTCAGATTTGGAATTGCATTCTTTGCTGTGGTCTTACTCGAGAAGTTTTCATTTCATTTCTCATTTTCATGCTAATGAAAAGAACTCTGACGGAAATGCAGCTGTGTTAACTGGAGTGAATTAATATTTATTTGAGAAGATAAGCTCATTTTCTGATGCATGCTGTATATTCTTTTCATTATTCTAAAAATTATTCTCATTCTAAAGTAGGTTATCTCTTGTGAGCTAGATAGAAAAAGACAAATTCCCAAATTTCTCCTCACTGCTCCAAGACATCCCAAAAAAAAATGAATTGCTTCAGCAGCAACACTGATTTTAATGAAAGACTGAATGAAAATAGTTACATGAAAACACTGATGTATTATTATTATTATTATTATTATTCTGTGTTGCGGATGATGATCAAACTATGCAATCACACTCTTGTTCTTCCTAAGTTTTCTTATCATCATTTTTATTCCACCCATTTTTGGCACCACTCCTTGTCTGAGCACGCTAAAACGTTCTTTAATATCTGGTGTATTGCACATGTATTGAGATTTTTTATCAATTCATCAGGGGCAGAGTATTAATTGATTTAAAAAATGATGTTTGTGGTTGAGTTGCTGCTGTAATGTATGGGGAGAGAAAGCAGAGGGGCAAGTAACCTTAAAAGTTTGTAGCAGAGAGTCTTAAAGCTAGTATTGTGACGTCACAGCTATGGCCGGAAAGTGGCAAAACGTGTTGCAACACATCAGTCTAATCACACAGCAGACTTATAAACAGACTTAAACACAAAAGCTCATATCAGTCTTAAAATAGTTATAAAAAAAGATGTGTCACTTTATTGTGGTTTAAATAAAAACCATCAGCTGGTGAACGCAGCTATATGTGTTTTTCTCACCTACTTTCAGACATCCTTAACCATAAATGGCTTGGTAATCAGGCTAACACCCTCGTCTCTGGTTCAGCGATAAAACGCAGCACACTGAATGAAAAGAGTCAGTTTGCCTATTCTCATAGAAATGTAATCTAGTACTCCTTATTTTATTTTACTGCCAAAAAAGGAAACCACTTCACCATCCGAGTTTGTGAGGAACTTTGGAACGGTTACAATGCCAAAACATCTGTTAATATCCGGTACAGTGCACGTGTATTTAGCTTTTTGATTGGTTGATCAGGAGCCGAGTACTAATCATTTAAAATGGATAATTTTGTCCGTAGACTTCCATTCATTTAATGTTGTGATGTCACTTCACGCTGGCAGAGAGCCACAGAAAACAGAGGATCAGAGAAAATGCTACTTTTTAAAGCCCCGATTCGGTTATTTCTCCAAAAGCTGTTCGTGCTAAGCTCAATGTCTCTCTCTCTACGGCCCACCGCCCTACTCCCAAATGCACGCCGGACCCCAGCACTTTTCAGTGTGTACAGGTCAATTATGAAAAGAAAGATGTGCCTCTGTTTGTTGTATGTTGATGCTGTTAATTAGCCAAGAAGCCTATATTTAGCCCTCCGTTAGTTAGAGCAGTTTGAAATGGGCTGTCAGTTCCATCTGCTCCGATTTTATTGGGGGCTTTTTTCTCTCTGGGCAAATGTTTGAGTCCATGCCACTTCTTGGACAGTGTCCAAAAACTACTTATTGAATTGGTATTTGAAAAATACATAGAGTGAGAAGGAGTTGCTCAGTGATTTGTTCGTGGAGTTAATATGTTCAAATCTGGCTAAACAGCTAAAGTTTGGGTACTCTGCTCTTGGTCGAATCTATTGGCACCCCTCTCATTGTGAAGAAGTATTGCTACCCATGCCTTTTTGACCAATGTTTTCACATTAACCCTCACCTGTAAAACCATAGTAACCTTAGCACCCACTTAGGACATCGTAGCAACCACCTGGCAACACCATAGCACCACTACAGTTACCATAACACATGGCTAGCTACACCTTAGCAACCACCTGTATAGCCTTAGTAACCACAACACCATAGCAACCACCTACTTAAAACCACAGTTACCATAGCAACCGTACATTCACACATTACATTTTCTCACGGAAATGCAATCTGATTGTTGTTATTATTATTATTATTAATTTATTTATTTAAAAAAAAAATTTTTTTTTGTGTGTGTGTGTTATTGTTACTATTATGTACCCTGTTTTGGCCTATCTGTAAAGAGGTATATCTATAAAACCCAACATCATTAAAAAAAACTGAAAATGGTAAAAACAAAACAAAAAAAACTTTTCATTTATCTGTACTACATTGTCCTAATCTGAGCCATGGCCGTGAAAATACAGAAGGTTAAATGACTTTAACAAATTGTCAGAGATCTATAAATTTTAATTTAATTTAATTTAATTTAATCAATTTAATTTCAATGGTAGACATTTTCACAGAAACAGCCGAAGGAGCATCTTGTTGCTCTGGAAGTAAATAGATCCGAAGCTTGCGATGATGAGCCACAGAATTTCCCTGCTATTCTTTCAGCATTTAGGATGAATACTGATTATGTTAAATCAATATCTGAGCATTTTTTAGATTTGGCATCCCTGGTAACATGACATTGTCTGTTGGTTTTTTGAGTGAAAATAGGTGCACATCCTCCACAGAGAAACCCCTCTGCACATTTAATGCCCAATTACCATTAAATTAATGAATTGAACATATTAGGTGAAAACAAAAACATGAAATGTGGTCTGTGCAAGTGTTAAGTGTAAAGTGTCCATTTGTCAAGTTATGGCACATTTGATGTTTTACACCCACATATATGCTCAAATAATAATTGTACACTAACATTGCTCATATTTATGTGTGCTGTCGGTAGGGGATGTTTTAACTTATTTTTTTGACAGGAGAATGAACAAAGTACATAATTTGTGAATTCATGACTGAATTCTGTAAAACATACAGTAAAACAAAACCTTAAGATTGTTTAGGCTTAAGAAATGTAACCGTTCAGACTTGCTTTACTACTAGCTAAACTAAATATAAAAAAATATCAAACTGTTATCCAGATTGTACAAAAATAATATTTTCATTATTAGCATTACATTTACATAGATATGATTCAATTTATCAATATACAAAGTACAGCTCTCCATGACTCATACTGCACCACTGGCACTGTTGTATATCCCTCATTTACAAATAGGTAAGAAAATAACACAGGCGTTGAGACAGTTGATCTATGCCAGTCTGTTGGAGTCAGTAAGCATAATAGTCAAATATGAAATGTTACATAAGCTTGTTAATTATTTTTTGTGTATTTGGGCTGGATAAAACCTAAACTTACAACCTTTGGTGTTTATCTGAGAGAGAAAACTGCACTGCCACTGCCTTTGTGGAGAGGCCCCACTTTGATTTTGACATTCATGCTGAGTTTTAGGCAATTATTGTTATTTATTAACTAGTGTCTCCACTGACATACTTCCCTAAGTTATAATGACAACTGTACAAACACATCATTCATAAATGACTTCAGGTAATGAGTCAAACAGTCCTCAAATACCTTGTGCACAAAAACAGAGCTATTTCTGAAAAAAAGAGCCCATGATTACTATAGACCCATGAAATATTAGTATCATCTGCCAAGAAGTGGACAGGGTCAAATTTGGAAGGTGTGTATACAGGCAAAGTGAGTTCATTTGAGGTGGACAGAGCAGGACACAGTGGTCTTCAGAGGCAAAGGAACTTTCTCAAGAGTCAGAAAGAAGAATACAAGATCCTATCACATTTGCTGAGAAGTCCATTGAGCTTCTTTTTGCAAGGTATGACCACCACAAGCCTTGTTCATCAAGAATGTCCCTTTGAGTTGTATACCTTGTGGCAAAAAAGAGAGCTATTTGACCCATGAATTATTATTCTTTTGGGTAAAAAAAAAGAAGAAAAAATTCTGCACCATCATCTTCTTGCCTTCATTTGTATTCATTGGCCAGGATCTGCTGATAGGCGACTCTCATACAGACTCAAGGCATGGTGGACAAATTCATACTGCTCTCCAGTTTGAATCATTCCACCCCTAAGAAATATGATTGTAAGGTTATCTGCAACATGCAATTTCCAGGACTGTTTAGCACAATAATATGGTTAGATCTCTGCAAAATCATCAGGAGTCCTTAGTTCTCTTTTTTTTATTTAGATACTTGAACAGTAATATATTCATCATTACTATAAATAGGGCTCAAAATTAAGTACAAATTAGTATTAATAAAAAAATAACAATAACTGCTTAGTTGTGATACTCTTTTGAAACTCCTGACAATCATAATTGCTGATGAAACTTGATATTTTCTAAAGATGTACCTGTCTGCTCTCAGGTGGCAGACGATGCTCAGAACATCCACCACTCCTTCCAGCTGCAGCTGACGGCAGCCTATCGTTGTTGCAATGAAACACCCTGTCCGACCAATTCCAGCACTGCAAACCACAAACATTTAAATAGATTACTTACAGGTAAATAACAGTCACCAAAAAGAATCTGAGTAAAAATGTCTTAGTACATGTGGCATCTATCAGCAAAGAAACCTAACTTTGTTAGTCTCTGTTTTTCTTTTTTCAAGCTCTTTCTTGTGTAAAATAAAATGCTAAAGCTCAAACACAAAAGGAAGACTAAAGCAGTTTAGGTGCCAAACCAACAAAAGAGACCAAAATGAACAAAAATGGAATTAAGAAGTAACTAAGAAAAAAGCTACATTCCTTCACAAATGTACTTGAGCGTAAGGTGATAAAGTACAAAAAAAATACTTTATTTATTTTAGTACAAAACACTAATTTATCAGATATATATATAACATGGGCAACTGAGTAAATATAACTAGTCATTACATTTGATGGAAAACATATTTTCACTGTTGGAACAAACCATTTTTCCAAAAAAATAACTTCACAGGAAACGAAAAAATGTTTTATTCTAAGTCATAATGGACCATTTATACTTTTTACATTATAGTCTTTTCTTAATGAAATTCTGGAAACAGCAACTGATATTCTCATCTAATGTGAAACCATGAAAAAAGGAGATGCAGAGGTTTGTCCTGACAGCTGATATATTGCATAGATATTGTCAAATACATTGTGAAGTGTTATGTAATGCTAGACTGTAGTTTTGTATTCTTGTTACTGTTATTTGTGTTTTCCCAGGCAAAATACAGGTCACTGATAAGATATCTTGAAAAATAAATAAGATATATGACTAAAACAATCCTATTTTTTTGATGAACAAGTCTAGTTAAAGTCATACTGGGGTCCCTGAACCACAGTGCTTTATGACTCAGTTCCTCTATGCATTCAGCACGCTATGACAACACAGAAAACTGCAGCCATTTCAGTGTTTTCAGCTCAGCTATTAGGAACCTGGCTAGCCTAGTGTACATGCATGACAGTTTATGCATGTTCAATTAATAATGAATATATTCATTATAAACTGTATTTTAGCAAACTGTTATTGTTTAATAACACAGTTATTTAATTACATAGTTGTAATAATTGAACAATTGTATACTGTTTACAGAAACTGTGCAGAAAGCACAGATTCTAAACTTTAGGTCTATGCTACAAATGTGTTTTTAAGTGTAGGAGGAGATGTGAATTCCTCATATTTCAGATGTTTTATAATTCCATAATATCATGCATAGTACGGCAAAAGTCTAAATGCTATATACAATGATCAACCGTCATTTCAAAACCACCTGCCTTTATTGTGGCTGGTCCCCGTTTTGTTGCCAAAATACCTCTAAACTGTTAAGGCATGGACTCCACAAGACCTTTGAATGTCTGCTATGGTATCTGACACCAAGACATTAACAGCTGACACTTTAAGTTCAGTAAATTAAGAGGTGGGGCCTCCAAAGATTGAACTACTTTGTCCAGCACATCCCACAGCTCAATCACATTAAGATGTCTGTGGGATATGATGGACAAACTAGCCTGATTCACAGGGGCCCCACCTTGCGACTTACAGGATTTAAAGATCTGCTACTAATGTTTTGGTGCCAGCACACCTTCCCTCAACAGTTTTGTTCATGCTGCAACTGTGGATTCCACGCCACAATGATTCAGAGCTTTTTTGGGGACACGAGGGAGACCTACACAATATTAAGCAGGTGTTTTTTTTCTGGTTGATCAGTGTACACACATTGATGTGGTAAATTAAGTAAATATTCTAGTGCTTAAATTAATTTTATTAAGTACAATGTTGCATAAGTTTCTGCCATTCGAGCCCTTTTTTTCCCCCTAATTTTTAATATAAAAAATCACTATCGAACATTGCACCTGCAGTGAATGATGACTGGGCCACGAGACCCAGAAGCCTTTCTTGTTTCCTCTACATCAGTCATGAGCTGCAGCAGCGGCCCTGCACTGTCCGGGGTTTTATGGTCCGGCCATGACGTGTACCAATAGTGATGGACTTTACGACTCTGACCACCTTGCTGAAATTATAAAAAAAATACTTGAACTGAATATGTCATGAAAAGATTGAATTTCAGTCACAACACATTTGTAAGCACTGCCATGACCTATAAAAAACCTAGTCTAAATATGAAAAGAACTACATAAATGCTACACACAAAAGCACTGTGCACTGAACTGGCATCACTAAGTTAATGTAAAAACAGAAGGGAAAGCTATTACTATTAGAAAGGAAAGGAACAAAAAGTGGCATTTGGCAGACACCCTTATCCAGAGTGACTTACAATCATTAGTTACATGGACAGTCCCTCCGAAGCAACTGAGGGTTTATCAAGGACACAGTGGTAGAAAGTGGGGTTTGAACCTGCAACTTTGTGGTCATCAGGTTCACAGGCAAGTGTTTTACCCACTAGGCCACTCCCACCCCAACTATTACTATTACTACTACTACTATTACTATGGACTATTACTGCCAAAGCCACATAAATATCACGTTTGAACAAGCTTGCTGGTTTATGGAGTATTTTGGTGAGGTGGGCCTGGTCTTATAATGGCAATTAAAAGCAAAGTGTTGTTAGCATGCATTTGTCGTGTATGTGGCAATCTGATCGCCTAAAAAATGCTTAGGGCTCATTCAGATGCTCACAGTGTTACAATACAACACAGTCCTCAGAAGTCTATAGACGTTATACTTTGTGTAATCCTGACATTTACATCTGGACTATGACCTTTCAATTCCATTTGTGGGAATCTGGGGAAATTACAGTAAATATTGTATCCTATGCCAGTCAGTCAATCCCACACATCATATCACAACTGGTAAAAGTAATCCAGCTTGGATAGTGTTTAAAACATACTTTGAGTGTTAGAGTGCGGACAGTGTAGTGCTCACATTCCCGCACACTGTTGACGAGGACCTCCACCTTCCCATAAATCCCTCTTTTCTCAGGCCAGTACAAAACACACTTCTGTGACCAAAACACACACATTAAGCACAATTTTATATAATAATGTGCAAAAAAAAACAACACCCATTTTGACGTAAGAAGCACATCACCTCGTTCTTCTCTTTCAGTTTAGTGATCATGACGATGACGGGGGAGTCCTCTTGCCAGGTCATCTGCCAGAAATCATTCACTGTGTTGATCATGGGACCTTGCGTAGCAATGTAAGCCTTCTCCTCTCCCAGGTAACCCTACAAGAGGGAGGTAATATACACACCTTTATATTCAAAGTATTTGATGAGTTTCATTCCAATTTGCCATTAATTTCTAGAACAAAAATTATTGAAGGTTCTTTAAAGTTTAAAGATGCATCAAACTCCTTTGCAAAAATGTGCAAAAATGTGATGTATTGTGAAAGGTAGGGAACCAAAGAAGTTACTTTGGGGAATCAAAAGTTGCTCTTCTATGGTATAACACACATTTCCATGGAAAAAACCATTTTCAAGAGAGCATTTGTAACAATTTTGGTCTTTTAAACAATAACAGTTGATATATAATGGAAAACACTTTTTACACTTCATTTATTATAAAAGTAGTTATTAATCAAACTTTGGCACTGATATTTCTTGTGTAAAGGTCACTTCAAACAACATATATACCATATAATTAAAAGGAAACAGGGTCAGAAGTACAAATATTTTGTACTGGGTTTAGGATGCATTCCACCCATAAAGCATGTGTGTTATGCACATATTTATGGCTCTTACATGTAAAAATACAAAAATATATTCATCCTTCTCATATATCCACTTGTGGTTAAAAGACTGAAGTCACAGTTCAATGTTGGGAATCACTGTTACGGACAAAATAAGGCTTTGTTGCAGGTAAATGTATGAAATAATTTCCATTTTAAACTATCTGCAGGAAGCTGCACTTTTTTGAACCACTGTGTTTGGAATGTTTAAGTGAGAAACACTTTAATTTATTGAGGGGCATGTACATTTTCTTGTAATTTATCCTTTTGCGATAAAACTGAGCCTCAGTTTTTCCCTTAGAATTAAACTTCTCCTGAAAAATCTTTTTAAATTGGAAACAATAAGGTTCATCTCTTTGCCTCTTTTTAATAATAAAAGTTTTTGTAAAATAAAACCAGTTAAATTGCCTGTTCAAAAGCTAAATATTTTACAGTGTGTAGGACAGACATTGTGGAATGACTTTACTCTGAAGACAAAAATAAGAAACTGAATATGTCTCTTTTAGGTTATGCAAAACTGAGTTTTTATCAAGAGAGGCTAAATCACTTTACAGTGCAAAATGTAAATCACTTAGTGAATACTACAGCATAAATAAAACATCCTGCTGGAGTATGTAGCTCGATTGTATTGAAGGCCAACAGGCTGTAAGACGTGAGTTCATGAGTTCCTGTGGTACTTGTCAATCCATTCTTTAGTGGCTATAACACCAAAATAAACAGTTCCTCTGCAACACTTTTCCAAGAATTTACTGCTGCATAATGTGGGGCTAAAACATTTATTTGATTGATGATGAGAATCTGATATTAATGATTTTGAGGACGTTCCATTCTGTAAATGTGAAAGATAAGCTAAAGATCTGAAGCCTTTCATAATGAAATGTACTTATCATTAACAAATGTACTTACTCGTATGTAGTTGGCATTTATGTAGCTGCTCAGGGGATCACAACTGTTCTTGCTCCTCAGAAGGACTCTGGAATGTGGATCTGTCAAAAAAAGAGATTTATATTAAAATGATTATCATTAAAGAATGATAAAGAAGCAACACTATTCTCTAATGGCAGTGGGTCTTCCAGTAGAATAATGCACTCTGCAACACTGCAAAAATTGTTCAGTTGTACAGCTTGAGGAACATGATAAAGGTGCTGACTTGACTTCTGTGGGATGTTCTAGACAAGTGAGTTTGATCTAGGAAGGGCCTATGTTGCACTTTTTAGAACTTTAAGGATCTGCTACTAATGTCCTGGTAACAGATACCACACCACACCAGAGATCTTGTAGAGGCTTGTTTTGGTGGCATGAGTTTTTAAACATTGGTTCATATCCAAATCACTTTTACTCTCCTATTTTTACAGTTAATCAGGCCAGTTGGAGAGGCGGAAGAAATACCGTCCTGCACATATTGATAAGAGAAGCCCTCCGTGCTTTGCTCAGTGATGAGTATGTTCCCAAAACGGGAAGCTGTTAGCAAGCCAAGCGGCATAACCTGTGAGTTACATAATGGAGCAAATGTCCCTTAAAGTGAGCCAACCTCAGGAAACAAGTTGTTCCTAAGCGTAATTGTATTGTTCAAGCAAGAGGAGAGGAAGAACTTGTTAACCTCAACACTAGCACCTTCTCAACCAATAAGCAGAAGCCAACCCATCCTCTATAAACTGGCTGCAGTAACTAGATAACAAGTGGGATAGAAATGAGGGTATTGGCTGAGCAGGGTTGGCTATCTTTACTCACATTGCTCTTCTTGCAATACTAACTTTGCCTTTATATTAACTTTGTTACGTATAAGCATAAAATGAAGGAGTACTGCTTTAGGACAAGGAGCAAACTACATAAACTCTTTCAAAGCTCATATGAACAAAAGATAATTATCTGAGAATTCTGATATGTTCCTCAAGGTTCAATATGATGTTGAATACCAAAGACGTATACAGTGCAATGAGGGGAGAGAGAGGGAAGTAAAAAGAGAAAGAGAGCGAGAATTTCCCCCCTTGTTGTGTGTCAGTAGGTCCAGTGTGCAATGATCTCTCTCTGGCACTGATATTAATCATTTTGGACATGTTGACTCTCTCTGGCTCTTGCGTGATAATGAGTAAAGGAGGCTCCCTTAATTTGAAGTGACATGCCATCCGTCCAGTGCATCAATATATCTTCTTGCATGGGAAGTAGCTGCCAAGTAGATGACGGTGCAGTATTTACAAGATGGTGATTCATGTCATGAGATACTAACTTGGCAAAATAGTCTTGTATCGGTTTTTGGTTCCATGACTGGGGATGTCTAGATCCTTTGGATCCACAAAGTTCATTGGAATTTCCTGAGGAGGAGGAATTAAGCAGAAAAAAAAGTCAAGCATCGTTTAGCAACATTTGTGTAGTACTCAGTAACAAACTGAAGAGATTTGACAAATTGATTCATGTCAAGCTCTCCATTATAAACAGATAGGACTGGAACTATTTCTATACTTTCATAAAAAAGGATACAAACAAGGTAAAGTACACTCAACAATTGTTTTAAGGTTCAGTTGTGTACCTTAAATGCTTTTTCCCATGGAGGAATGAGTTTTTTTGTACATGTTCACAACTTAACATTTAACATCTTAGAAACATAAAATAAAAAGCCTGGAGTCAAACAGGGTGTATGAAGTCTATATAACTCTTGTACAATATGGCGCAAATATGCCTCAACTAAAAGTACAGAAGATGTATCCGCGGGTACATTCAGTGACAAGAGGGTTTATTTTCCGGTAATATTTTCTGAGAGCGTGCAGTGGAATGCAGACAATAAAAATAATGAACCGAGCTTGGTTTAATGTTTGAAAATAGAATTGTATTATTGCCAACAATAATTGCAGGTTCGACAGCAGGCCTTTTCCCAGCATCTCCAGGTCCAGCACAGCCCTCATGGCATCCAGTGCACCCATCCTCTCTCTCTCTCTCTAACCCCCCATAGACCATCCATCACCATAGCTGAAGATCAAGTGAAGAAAGAATTACGTAGACTCTGCCAAAGCACCGGGCCCAGATGGCATAAGCCCACAAGTATCCGCGCTGTGGTCCCTGCACCAAAGAAGGTGTGCCCCAATGACCCAGAGAACTACAGGCCAGTTGCACTAACCTCACACAGCATGAAGACTTGTCCTGGACAGGTAAGTGCAAGATCCCCTGCAGTTCGCCTACCAGGCCAAAATTAGAGTGGATGGTGCCATCATCTACCTGCTACATCGGGCCTACAGCCATCTTGACAAGCCAAGTGCATCCCTGAGGATTACATTCTTCAACTTCTCCAGTGCCTTCAACACCATTCAGCCAGACCGGCTGCAGGTTTATGCTCCCTTAGTTGTGTGGATTATGACTGATAGGCCGCAGTATGGGCAACTACAGGGATGTAAGTCTGACACAGTGCTTTGTAGCACTGGAGCTCCTCAGGGAACTGTTCTGTCACCGTTCCTCTTTACCCCGTACACATCTGACTTCCAATACAACACGGAGGGCTGCCATCTGCAGAAAGTCTCAGTTGACTCAGCAATAGTCGGCTGTATCAGGAGTGGGGGCGACTCGGAATACAGGATGGCTGTGGACAGTTTTGTGGACTGGTGTGAGCTGAATGAGCTGCAGCTCAACATCAACAAGACCACAGAACTGGGGGTGGACTTGAGAAGATCACGATCAACTGTCAGTCTCCTGTACATTAGGAGGGTGGATGTGGAGATTTCTTTTAGAGTCTGGAACACCATGTTGCGAATGTCTCATGAGTCTGTAGTGGCCAGTGCCGTTTTCAATGTGGTGTGTTGGGGTGGCAGCTTGAAGAGACCCAACACAATGATCAGGAAAGCCGGCTAATTGGTAGGTAAGGAACTGGACAACATTTTCTAGACTTCAGTCCATCAGGAACAGTGCTGATCACCCACGCCAAAGTATGGTGGCAGAACTGAGAAGTACCTTCTGCCATAGACTCAAAGTGCTTAATGTGTTCCACTGAACGCTGCCTTCTGTGCAATAGCCTCTTGCTTCTTGTTGTGTAATTTCTAACTGGGTTTTAAATAACTATCATTATCATTATGTGCATTATTTTACCAGTCTACCATGTACAATATTGTGCAATGTTCTAATCAGGTGTTAAAACATTATCATTATGTACAATATCTTATGTGCAGTTTTCTTACCATGTGCAATATGACCACCTATGCCAATATTACTTATACTACTGATCTCTAGTAAGTGCAATAATTTTCTCCTAACTACCATGTGTCATTAGATTTGACTTAACTGTGTTACTTATCTATAACATTTCTACGCAGCATTTATTTATATAGCATAGTGTACTTTCACATTGACATATTTATTTAGATTAATTTAGACTTTATATTTTATACTGTTCTTGTCTGTGTCGCTGTATTGTCTTTGCAGTCATTACATAAACAATTTCCTCCAGGATCTATAAAGTTTTCTGATTCTGATTCTGCATACCTGCATGCAGGTGAATATTATAATACCACAATTATAATAATTTCCAATCTAACATTAAAAAAATCAGTGCAATTAACTTGACATTCTGATCCAATTTACACTTGTGCAAGAGACCACAGTGTAGTTTTATTGTGTCACTCACAGCAAACTCTGCATGAAGAACCTGTGTGTTGAGTGTGACATCTCGAAGCTGTTGGCGAGAGAGAGCTCGGGTGGCTGACTGCAGGTACTCCTGGGCTGCTCGTTCTCGAGGAGTGGGCACTCCACAATTCAGAGGTTCCACTGAGCCCAGAGCGCTCATATCCAGCACCAGAGAAACATTAGATCCTCGTCTGCATGCAAAAACCATTGAACATATGTCAGACAAGGCAAAAGGCTTCACACACTTCACACACTCATTATCCAGCCGTTTGTGAGATCCATCAGATGTCATTAGGCATCTGAACAATGCCCCTTGCCCTGCACGTCAGCGTTTTCCTTACTTCAACATAAACACTTCAATATTATAGTGAATTAACAATGTGTTATAGCAGAAAAACACAGACAAGTGGAGGCTCCATGACCAGGTTTGGAAAGCACTATCACAGAAAATGAGTAAGCTATCAGATTTTAAGGGGAGGTTATTCAGCAGCAGAGTTGGAAGATTGATCATTTAAAAAATAGATTTTTGTGGTAGAGTCGGCTCTGTGATATATGGGGAGAGAGAGAACAATCAAGTCGCCTACAAAATGTGTACTAGGGACAGAGTTTGTGATGACACGGACATGGCGGCCACAATGCGAAAAAAAAGCGAAGAAACCAAAACGCTAAAGAAACAAATGCACAGCAAAACACACAGCAGACTCGGGTATAGCAGTAGGGTCCCAGACTCTGAATTAGAAGATCGCAAGTTTGAATCCGCGGCGCAAGAAAATTGTTTTAACACAATTTATTTTACCCATGAAACCAAAGTTTGGCATACAAATTTACATCTGCTTTCAAAAGGTGAGAATAATTGATAGAAAATCGCCAGTTGTTAAATCAGTTGTTAAATAAAGCACAGTTGTTAAATCAGTTGCACTTCTAATATCTACACCTTGTTGTTGCACATTCCTCCTACATTCTGCATGGCCCTCCCTCAAATGCATATTAATTTCATGACACACACAGCGCAGAATCTGCACTTGTGGGATTGTATGCTGATTTCAATCTGAGCAGTTAATGGACTTAGAACATCAGTCCCTGGTTGTTTAGACAATGAGTGTTTTTCATTTTTTGCCGTAGTGCCATTTTGGTACTGGACATGGAATAGTACACTTATTCAGTGGTGGCAAGTAAAAAAGTACATATAGTTTATTACTGTACTTCTTTCAAGTAAGTGTACTTTTACAAAGTATTTGCATGTTTTGAAACTTCCATTATAACTCCAGTACATTTAACAGTGAAAATGTTTATCTTGACCTCTGTCAGCTAGGTCGAGATAAAATGCCAGGCAAGTCATAATGCTGTGCACGATGTTCATAGACTAGATACCCAATTTGCCAAAAGCTTAGATAGGAGGTGAAATGTTATCCATTTCCTAAAGACATAACAAAAATAAGAGAAATGCTCAGTCAAGAAATGCTCATATTCATCCATCCATTATCTGAAATGCTTATCCTTAACCAGATCCACAGAGGTGCTGGAGTTTAACACTCTCTTAGTCTGAAAATCTGACAAACTGCTTCAGTTAAGCCTTTGCATTTGGACCAGTGCATCTCCTGCATCTTTTAGTAACTACAAACACAATGCCATCCAGTTCTCACCTGAGTCATTTTCATCTGGCCTATGAGATTACAAAGCAGATCAAGTGAGTAAAGCTTGTGTGCCTCAGAAGCAAAAGATAACAAAGACATTTATGATGTTAAAAAGAGTAAAAAATTTGAAGCAGCTGGCGCTCTAATGCTTTGACCATTTACAGTCTTTAACTGTGAATGCTTTTACTGTATTTCTTACTATGTCTTCCTGCAAAATATCAAAAGAAAATCAATGGCATGGAGTGGAATCAGTAGTGTCAGACTAAAAGCTAAAAAATTTAACAGGTTTAAATACTGAGAGTAGATCCTCCCATCCTCAAACATTCTGCACCATGGTGCCACAGGAAGACAGCTGAGTTGTCCTACTTAAACCTTTTAGTCAGGGCTTAACACAGGATTGAGTATGTGTGTGTGGGTCTGTACATATGTTGCGAGCGACCGATGCAATTGTAGTCCCAGCCGAAGCAATTGCAGCTTTGTATGATTGACTAACTTCTTTTTTTCTTGTAATTTTGTTCATTTATTTAAGAACTCAGTGTGTGGAAACACATTGCCTTTTTTCTTGTGCTGAGCGGTTTGTCTATGCATTTGTCACCTTTACTTCTTTACTTCTGATTGTTTTTTCTCTAGCCATCCCTGTGATACTCCTGTTTGTGATTTTTGACTTTTGCTTTGCCTTTTTTGGAAATATGTTATTGGTCTTGTCTCTCTAATCCAGTTTGTCACTTGGTCGACCTGGAATGGACTTTTGTTTTACATTATTTTCTCTGAGTACTCTTTCTGCAAATTTTTATATACTTTTTTTTAAATAGTTATAAAAAATAAATAATTTGGGACAGTTATTGATAAATATTGGCATTTTTGTTATTTCAAAACACAGGAATTTTACAGCATCATTCAATAAATCTACAGCAGCTTATATTTGTAACTGTGGGGGCAACAAGCCAAAGTTTTACATAAAAAAATCAAGACAAATTCAGATTTTGAAAACACAGTTATTGCCATCTCATATCAGAGCTAATATCTTGTTTACTCCTACTGGAGTTGAAGCAAAGCCTCTAGCTCCACTTGCATACGCACACATGCAAATAGACATATAATAGTACATTGTGGCTGCAGAGCAAGAGAGGTGAGTAACTTTTTCAGCAGTGTCTGAAAATGAAAACCTTATCACTCTAAGCACACAATGGTCCATTAAAAATATTGACAAAACACCATTTTTAAACCAACAAGAAGGACAAAAATGGTTGTTTCTTATAATGTTTCCTTTTGTCGTCACATGACAGCTCACTAACGGGACTACTTATGTTTCAATTTAAAGACAAGGACTGGAGTTTCAAATCACAGATCAGAGCTCAGAGTGCTCATGCTTACAAAATGGAAAGAAACAAGAATAAATTCCACTAATCTATTTTATGGGCACAATCAATATAAAAAAAACCCAAAAACAAACAAAAAAAAAATCTGTAAGTGGTCCCAGCTCTGAACTATCACAAAAGCTAAAATTAAATTTGAATATGCACATTTAAGTTATATTTTATATTAAGTTATACTGACACTTAAGGTATAAACTTATGGTAAAAATTTACACATGCATTTTTAATGCATTTTTTTCCACTTAAATACTTTGCTCAAGAGATTTTATGCCATTCACTTAAACTAAAATCCTAAGGCCAAAACTCACTTAAGATGCCATAAATTCACAAACATCTTGACCAGCTGTTGAATATGCACAAGGGAAATAAAAATCTAAACAGCTGCATACTGAAGTATAACATAGCAATACTGAATATACTGAATCTGGGCTAAAATCATGCACACTGAACAAACATCCCTTTTTTCTTCTGTTTTTGCAAGGTTTCCACTTCTCATGGTCAATTTATCATTATTTTCTCTATGTGGTGTTTCTGATAAGCTTCTCCATTTTCCCTGATCACCCTCTCACCATCCGGTTGACACTCTTCTAAACAACAGAATAGGAAAACAAGCAGAGGAGGCTGGCAGTACAATCCACACGTACAACATCTTCACATCTGACCCCGCTCATTATTAAAGGCTACAAACCAAAGACCTTTAGCTGCACCTCCCTGGAACAACAAGCACTTATGTAAGAATAGAAGCCTGTAAAAGTGAATGTGGAACTGTTAAATAATCTGAAATGGCTTCAATTGTTTGATGGTCTGTATTTACATTCAGACTGCCAACCTTTCTTTGAAAGAAGTCAGTGCCGTAAATTTAGAATTGTAACATAATAGTACTTAAAGGAATAGTTTGATCAAAAGTCAAGATTATTTCTATTTCTTAATACTCCAAATGCAGTCAATTGGCCAAGTTTGATGTCTAAAATTTGGTTTTGCACTGGGACTATGAGGCTAATGTTACCGACAAGTGTACTGGCAGTAATCCAATGACAGGTAATCCAATTAAGATATTTATGCTGTTAGAATATCATAACAACAAATACTGAAGATTAAAGATCTTGTTTTGTTCACTAACACTGGACAAAATCTCTGCAAGACCATCCTGAATGTGCAATGAAGTGAACGGGCTGCTCACCTCTCCTGTAGGCCGGCAGCTGGCTTCATCTTAAAAGGAGAAGGGCTGGAGGACAGGCAGGGTTTGATGTCAGGCACGGCAGAGCAGAGAGGGCTGTGAGGCTGGGACGCGGAGATAGTGTTGCTAGACTGTATGTGTGGTGGGGTATTGGGCTTATGGCTGGGGGTAGTGGCAGGGGTGGCCGGGGTGGCAGCAGTAATGGTGGTGCAGGCAGGCTTGGGGACCGGGGCGGCCTGCACCATGCTGCTTGTCAGGCTCAGGGATGGCTGAGCTCCATGCACGGCAACTGGCGCCAAATGAACGTCTCGACCTAGCACGCTCTGCCCCTTCAGATGACGGTCCGAATAATCAACCTTCTCCTTCAGATGGTAAAGGACCTAGGAGAGAAAGAAAGCGACAGAGAGAAAGAGACAGAGTGTCAATCAGTGCTGGAAAATTTCTCTTGACGTTAAAGGAATAGTTTAGTGGAAAAAACAAATTCACACAGTTTACAGTTTCCTTTAGCAAAGACACATCTGGTGTCTGAAATGTGCTTTTTTTCACTTGCACCGCAGCTACAGGGCTACTGTAGCTAATGAGTAATGAAAGTTTCTACCACCAGTACGTGCCGTGCAAATCACATCGATTTGTCTCTAACAGACTTTATCTGGTTACTGATGCTGTTTGACATACTGTTATTTCAGAAAATGGAGTAAGAAATGGAGACTGGTGTCACTAAATGGCTAAAATCCATGTCTTGGCAACTGTTTATAATAATTATTTTTCTAACATGTCTTTACTTTTTATAAAAATTATATTTTTAACAATATGAAGTAACAAAACTAAAGATGCAAACTTGAGACACTACACACGTGTCTTGGCTGATTAAATCTGGGCTAAGGAGAAAACTGGGGAAAACTGGATATGTTTACCAGAGGAATGTCCAATATTCCATCCAATCTTCTCATCAAACGAATAAAAAAGATTAGGTGTCTCCATCTTGTGGTAATGCAAGAAATGTCTCAGTAAAAAAGTACCAAAAAATGTGAGCCATTTGGAAATAAATGCTATAAATCAGGCTGTGCAACACTTAACATTTCACATAACACTGAGTACACCTTCATTATACCTTTGAGGGTAAATCCAATTGTTTGTATCCTGATGAACAGAATTTTTTTTCTGACGGTGCATAGTGCGGCAGTTGAATTTTTGTCTACTAAACCTGTCTACTAAACAGAGACACATTCATACAAGTACATGTAACATGAACATGTTGTTTATGTGAATACAATCTTAGAGGGAAAAGTAAGAGGTAATAAGCAGAAGCCAACAAAATCGCTAATAGTTGAGTGTTTCCTTGAATTGTAAATTACTTTGGATAAAACAAACGAATGTAATGAAATGTATAACTTGTCTTGTTAAGTTTGCTCTTCCCACAAACATACGTTCAGGAATTTTAACCACACAGGACAAAACAGGGAGTCTGGGTAGAGTGATGATAACTAAATGGAAGACGTTAGGTTACTATACCCTGATTTTTGAAGTACACAATGCGTTGCATTTTTAATAGAATCTCTTGTAATAAAAATAGGTGGAGATTTTTCAGTCCATCATTTTGTGGAAACAAATTGACAGAAAGTAACTTTATAACTCTCCTGGACTTAAGTTTAGAACTGTTTAGAACCAGTGGAACTGTTCTGTACACCTTTAACTTCCACCAAAAAGATCCAATGCACCTCGTGCTCTACTTTTTTTCAGAACCCCTTACAAGTGCAAAAAAAAAATCTTCTGTTCACATTCACAGAGTAAAGTAATGTAAAACCTTTCTCAACTGCAAATTTGAAGAATTTCGGAGGCTTGTTCAGTTGAGTAATTTTTCTAGAAAAGTACTTCCATGTCAGCTCAAGCTCAAAAGACTGCAGAATTTCTTTCCTCCCACGGTCTGTTGAGGCAAGACCTGTGGTGTTGCAAACATCCAAGACACGCTCTCACAGCTTTGTTAATTCTTTGTTTTAAACAATGATTAATGCAGTTAAGTTTGGCTTTGATAAAATTCTGCAGCCTATGTACAATTTTCTACAAGCTAGATGAGCATGTGAACCATATTCAAAATCACATTGCAGACATGCAGCAGAACATTCGCAGTATGGACAGAGTGAAGTACAGACTGTATGAATCACACAACGTTATTCAAAATTATTTAAACTGAAATGCGATATAGACGTGTTCTGTGTTATATAGATGGTTAGTTCTTTCATATGACACCTTTAAAAATACCCATTTAAATATATATGTATATTTTAAAAAGCCATACACATTCCTTTACTATACTTTTGACATAAATAATCTGTAGTGAGCTTTATATGTTACTATACTATACTTTTGACATGAATACATTTATACACTACTGTACCTTAGCTCTGACATTAATAAGCCGTAAAAGCCACCTGTTGTCCCGGTTAGAACAAAACCTCATACTTTTAATATAAATTACTTTAAGTGTGAATTACTGTGAAGCAATTTTATACTAAGTAATTTCCTTGGTTAAACGTAACAAATATTAGGCTATAAAAGCAGCTGGCAAAAACAAATAATGACAAAAATGTAAGATACAAGGTTTTGTCCTGACAGTGATGATATATTACAATACCTTTCCTTTGACAAGAATGAGTTATAATGAGCCTCATATATTATTATGCGCATTAGGTATAGGTACATGACTGTCGACAGTGTAATGCATACATGACCACTTTCATGAAACTATTAGTGGTCTAAAAAAAAGGGTGTAGTCTCCAACAGCATTTCATTACATTACACATTTCCTTGTCGTCTCAGTGTATAGAACTTCCACTGACCAGAAGTGCATACAAAACACACCCCGACCCCCCCGCCTAAGCCTGGGCAGGGGAGGCAACCCCCAACCCCTACCCCCAAGCCCAAGCCTAGCTATAGGCTCCCGACTCACTTTGACTGGCTTACAACTTAACAGGCTAATCACTCCTTTAAGCTCCTTGTTCAGTCAGGGCAGGTAAGCCGTCCGGTGGTGATGTCATCGCCCGAACCTGTTAAGACAGACTTACAGAACCAGTGAGACGAAGATCCAGCAATCAAAGTGGACCGTTGCAGTGGAAGAGAGTGAAAGAGAGAGGGCTGAGCACTGATCCGTTTGGAGAGTCTGATACAGACCGATCAGTACTGCAGAAGAAGAAGGGACACTACCACCAACTTCCTCTCTCTCTCTGTCTTTCAGACACAGATACTCATTTCCTATTTCTCTTTCGCTTCCATCGTCTCTGACTTTCTCTCACTCTCAGGCCTTCTCTGTGACTGTGGCTCACACCATTTTTTCTTCTCCTGCTTTGCCCCTTCGGTTTCCTCTCCCACTACACTTGCCCCCCGCTATCTTGCAGCATTTATTTCATTCCTCTCATCCATGGGTGATGCTGCCTCGTGGACTCCGAGCTGCCTGTTTGCTAATGTGATTTCATAAAAAAAAGTGCAAATATGAATATTGGTAAATTCCCTCCGGAGCAGGATTTTAGTTTTTAGCCGAAAGCCTGTGAATGTTTTGAGCGTCTTCTAAGGCAAACATGTATTATTCATGTGAAGCAGGAAGTGGTTGAGGTGCAAAGCGTGGGTGGGTAGTCAGTGCCTTAGGCAACTCAAGGGCCGCACCATTACACAAACACACACACACACACACACACACACACATACACACACACACACACACACACACACACACACACACACACACACACA